>CP126894.1:88427500-88742500 GCA_030440675.1 Furcifer pardalis
GTTAGAGAGTTGGGATTCTATTGGCTTGCTTGTCTTTATGTTACATTTTAGCAACAACAGACTTCTCAAGAGGCCCACAGATTTCACAAATAATAGTCAAATAAGCACAGTAATAATTAAGACCATCATACTAAACAATCATAGGAACATTCAGATAAAATTTCAAGTAAAAATCTTCAGTTTTCCCCTAAAATATAATTGAAGAATTTTTGGCCTTTCTAACACATTTCTAAACTTGTTTATTTTGAAGTACCTCTCTCTGTACTTAATATTCAAATAAAGATGCTGGGGGATTTTATCTTTATGAATTAGTGTTTGAAACATGATAATCTATACCTCTTGGACAGATTTGAGCATTGGAACTTAGCTAAATGTTGGATTTCATACATCCCAAATGTTCCAGTGCAATTCTTGGCAGCAAATGTGACAAAATATATATCTGACTGAATACACATTAAATACTATTTAAATGTGTATTTAAATTCCTATTTAGAGAGGAATAACAGCTTCTGATTCCTGTGGAAATGACATAGAATAACAAATTTAAATTTTTAAATAAAGAAATGGTCTGGAATTTCTTCAAACCTATCTAGGAACATGCTGCTAGCTAAGCATCTAAATCACAGATCACTTGTTAGGATTCTCTGGATGGGAAAAAAGTGGTCCCATGAAATATCAGTTTCTTGTCTCCATCTTTATAGCCTTAATTGGCCATATCAGTCAAAGCAGGCCCTCAAGTGGTAGTAGGATACCAGGGGACATAAGATGGGTGAAAGCTTTATTTTAAACATATCAAATCCAAACCATGCAGGGATTTGAAGGTCAATACAAGCACTCTAGATTGTACAAGAAACTAATTGGTAATAACTAATGTCAATTTGGAAGGATTGGTGTCAGATGTTCTCTGCAGCCAGTTCTGCTTATCTGCAGTATTTCTGACTTTCTAGAATGGCTTTCCATGGGTAGTAAGAAGGAAAAAGATCTGGAAAAACCCCTTGGTGTGTGAGAAAAACTCAATGCACTGGCCCCATAGTATATTTAATGAAAGGAGTTGCATTATAAACATAAAAATATGTTCTGCATCTGCAATGAATTCACTAGAATTATCATATCTTGCAATACTCTTGAGGAAAGCCTGGCATTCTTATCAAAAATTCATATTGGTACATTCTTTGCAAAGTTTTCCATGTTAGTCTGGGCAGGCATATCAGACAGGGAACAAAACAAAACAAAAACTAAACATTTTAAAAAGACAAAAATGTTGTGGCACCTTAAAGATTAACTGCTGTTTTTAATGATTTAATATGCTATATTCAGTGGTGGGTAGCAAAATCTTTTGCTACCACACCGTGGGGGGAGCCTATGCCATGGGTGGAGCATATACCATGGGTAGAGCATACACTGTGGGCGATCTAGTCATGCCTGCCATATGGCCATGTATACATCTGCAAACACAGGCAGCACTAGATCTTTGGCTGTAAATGGAGATGAGCACTGCACTGTAGAGTCAGATATGACTGGCTTTTGAGCTAGGGAGACCTTGAACCACTTGCAGGGACACGTTTTTGACTTTTTGTTTTGTTTAGTCTCTGATATGCTTGCACATTGTGTTAGCCTGGACAGGGCAGGGAGGTGGGTGTGGCCACCCAATTTCACTCTCCCCCCCCCCAGAAGGCCACCCAATTTTGCCACCCCCTGCCTGAAGGACACCGACATTTGCTCCCCCCTTACCAGGGGGGGGGGGTTGTGAACCTGTTACTGCCCACCATTGGCTATATTTTAATATATTTTAATGTGAACTTTCATTGATCAAGTCTACTTCCTCAGACATCACTGATCCAGGAAAGATCGCATTAAAATATAGCAGATATATACAGTGGTGGGCTCCAAAAAAAATTTACTACCACACTGTGAGCTTGGTATGGTGGGCATGGCCAGGAGAAAAGCCCTGCATTGCACCCAAATTAGGACTACTTTATTTCAAAACTTGGATGGGTGGGGCCAGCCAGAATTTCTGCTACCGGTTGTAGCAAACTGGTGCAAACCTGCTGTATCCCACCGCTGGATATACAGAAAGATGCTTCTTTGCAAAGCTTGCTCTTCTGCATGTTTAACCATCATAGTCTTAATATTGCTTTTCCTACACTACCTGAAGCAGAAGCTAAGATGATGAGTTATAATTTTCAGCATGCTTGCTGATTCAGTTATAAGAATCAGTGTGCATTTGGCAATTTTCCAGACATCCAGGAAAAAGACTAATTTTAGCCAACAGACATTTTCATTAATAGTTGCACCACTTCACAATTGTATTCTTTGTCACTCTATCTTGGAAATCTGATACTGTTGCATTTATTCTTCTGACATGCTTCTAAAGGCTAAATAATAACTTCACATCTGTCATTCAATAGCCTCTACCTTGTATATGAGAGATGGAAAAACCCATGTTTCCCATCTAATATACCCTCCATTTCTGAATTCAAAAATGTAGCAAGATGCATGTGAGTATTTATATATTCATGCACATTTGATTTTCCAGCACTGACAGTGAGTACTGCCAGCTGCTACGTGGCTCGTTACTTATCCTCCTCACTAACAAGGTTGTGGTTGTGTGGTGGTTCAGTGGTTAAGAAGCTCACCTTGTCAGCTGGAAGGCTGGCAAACTGGCAGTTCAAGACTCAGGTAATGCATGGTAGATTGAGTGTCTGTCTCTGTCCCAGTTCTTGGGGACATGAAAGGAGCCTCACTCGGGCGTCCCCTGAGCAGAGTTTCTCCAGAAAAAAAATCCCAGAATAATTTCTGACACGAAAGTGTTATACTAGCAAGGTATGCAATAGCTCCAGCATAGACTGTAGGCAGCCATTGAAATGTTCTTGCAGGTGTAGGTTACATACAAAAATGAAGATAAAGCCAGAAGAAATGACTACAACAAGGAGTAAAATGTGTGGACTTTGGTCTTTTATCTGTGTTTGTTATTACTGTACAGTATTACAAATCTGGTACAGATTACACCTTTTCCTCATTTGTCCAATCCACCATTCTATCAAGTATATTTTCTACTTTTTCTATTTTCTGTTTTCTGTTTGACATGTTACATTTTAGTAGGCCAATGTAAAGATTTTCTAGTCAAGAGTAAAAGTATTTTGTGGGACTGATATGGCAAATATTTATCAGATACAAATCCTTTATGATGCAATTGTTCCCCTGATTATAGCTTAAAATTTACTCCTTAAAATCATGCCATGAAGCCAATTAGAATTGACTACTTGATGATGTCATAGCAAAGCAATTTACATTAGTGGTCAGAGCAGCCAAGATGATGTCACAATGCAATCAGATTTAATTCTGTGATGATGCTACCCAGGGCAACTGAAAGCGTTGAGGCTGAATGCACATCACTGAAATGACAATTAATAAGTAACCTTTTATTTTGCAAACAGTGCTGACAATTGTCAAATAACAAACACAAAGAATGACAACACCCCTCCCCCTCAAAAACAAAACCCCACAACCAATCTGGAACATTTCTTTTTCTTCTTTCAGTTTATCTTTTTGAATGGACAATAGATTGACACCTCTTCTTTAGTACCACCTTCAGACATATATCCTGCCTTTTGATTTCAAATAAAGCTTGTTGCCAGTACTAAGATGTGAGATGTGACCACAATTTTCTTTCAACAATCTCATCTTTTTCTCATTATTCTCCTTTTCTGTGGAATCTCTGTAGTAACTTTTAGATCGAGCATGTACAGAATGCGTATCAAATGTATACATGCAATATTGCTTTCTGTGGATGGGTGGATGCATTTAGTATCAAAACACACAGAGACACACACGTACGCTTTTGTTCTTAGTTTCATGAATCTAAATATGTGCACTTGTCTGGTTTGTAGAAAGAATATATAACAAGTAGAGTGAAATAATTTATCTCCAAGAAACAGGAGTGAGGTTTTATGATTCATGAAAGTCTCAGCCAGTACATGTATGCAGCAGTTAACTTTCTGTGTATAGACTAAAGAAAGAGCTTGACTCCTGTTTGATAAATTATACATACCTCTCTATACTTAAATTTAATTTCCCCACATGCTTCATTTTTACTAATATTTCATTTTGTAAATGACGATATCACCCAAACAAAGTTAACCAGCACCATATATACTACAGCAGTGTTTACATTGGTCATAGACTATTAAAGTATTTAAATAAATGGGTTTATTGTCATTATGGTACAAATTTTGTACTGCTGTACACAGAGCCCTAAGATAAGGATGAGGGAAGGATGATCCCATTGAATCATATGTCAGCATTATTTTTCAAGTAGCCCTAACATATCCTCCTTTTAAAAAAATTCTTGGTATGGCCCCTTATAGGGCTTTGGGGCATTTTACACACATGCTAATCATACCCCATCATCTTGTCCCATCAGCACTTGGAAGCAGTCCAAGAAAAGATTACTGGTGAATTCTGCTTAATCCATCACTTGTCCTATCCAAAGGGAAGGACTGTGTTGATGCCATCCCACATGAGCTGTGTACAATCTCCTATATCTCTTTCAGTGCAGCTGATCTGTGCCTGTGGCAGAGGTACCAAATATGATAGGCAATCTGCCATCTGGCTTATGACAGAACACCTGGAAATTTTCTCTCTCCTAGGGTTTAATTATAATGGCCATTGGCAATTTGATAGGATGGTGCCTATAGGATGCTCAGTGTTATGTGCAGCATTCAAGGCAGTGGTGGGATGTCAAAAAATTTACTACCCCACCGTGATGTCATCACAGTGTGGGTGGAGCTAACATCATGATGTCATGATGTGGGCGGGGCCAAAGAAAATAATAATAATTACAAAATAAAAAATAAAATAAAATAAAAATAAGCACACCCACCCACCCCTCAACCAACCCAACCACCCACAACACAAACCCATAAATTAAATAAATAAAGAAATAAATAAAATTTTAAAAATACATTAAAATACAGCCACCCACCCCAAACACAAATCAAACAGAGCTTTTAAACCAGAGCTTAAAGCTTATTCTGGCTAATCTTTCTCACACTAGATCAGATGGAAGGAACTACAGAATGAACTCACCACAAGATGGCTACATTTTGGCACTTTTCAACTTTTCAACAGTTAAAGAAGTTAGCTACTAAGTCTTTGCCTAACCAGTTCTCTAGGATAATATCCCTTAATGTAAATGTAAAAGAGCTGTACCTCCTTAAGGGTTCTCCAATTGGAACAGCAATTGGAACAGCACAGGTGTAGCTTATTGATTAGGAAACTCCAAGACTTTGCTTAAAAACCCCACGCCAGGCTGCCCTGCCTGCCGGCCACCAGGCCTTTTTAGGAACGGTGGTAGTATGTCAATATAGGTAAAGGTATTAAATACACATTAAAATACACACAGACACACCACATCCAAAGGTGAGTCACTTACCCTGGGGAGCAGGTTACAGGGAGCTTCAAGCTAGCAGCTTCTCTTCCTCCTCCCTGCTTGGGAGGACAGCAAGGAGGCTGTGTATACGCACCAAGCACTGTAGGTGTGCATGAACACCAAGTGCTTAGTGCACATGTGCAGTGAGGGAACCAGTGAAAAGGTAAGCCCCGAAGGTGGTTCCCCCCAAAAGCTGCTACCAGTTCTCCGGGACACTGGGAAAAATTACTACCGTTTCTGGCGAACTGGTGAGAACCTGTTACATCCCATCACTGATTCAAGGCATTTAGCACATTTTTGGTGTGGGCTGCAAAAAAATAATAATCAGGGAATGGTACAGCTACACATTATTGTGGCAATTTTCTTTTCTGTGCCCCAGTGTTCTTGGAGGACTGCAAAAAATACAGGGTGGCCTTTGGGATGTTGATCAAGGGGTTGCGGTTACCTACAGCAATGGAGGAAATAGTGGGCCTGACCTTCAGCCTCACTTTCTTGGGAACACAGATTTTTATGCAGCAGCGTCTTGCCTCCCTGAGGATAAGTTGCATTCCCTTCATGAAATACAGTCAAATCCCGCATAATGAAAATATTTCGTTCTGCAAGGCTGCTCACTATGCAAGTTTTTCACTATGCGAGTTTTTTTCACATAGCAAAAATTCCTATGGAAAAACTCGTATAACAAAAATTTCTATGGAAAAACTTGCATAGCGAAAAAATTTTGTTATGCGATTTTTCCCTATAGAAATGCTTGTTATGCTAGTTTTTCCATAGGAAAAGTCTAACTCACATAGTGAAAATTTTTGTTATACGAGTTGGAACACTTTTTGAAATTCCTGCTCGTTATGCGAGTTTTTCGCTAAGCGAGGCATTCATTAAGCAAGGTTTGACTATATTACAATGGACACTGGGATAGGAAAAAGTGCACACCGTGTCAAATGGCCATGGTTGGTGGAAGGCTGCTCCCACTCACTCCTCCAGGCCCCGCCACCAATACCTAGAGAAGGAGAAGCGCCGCCAACTGTCGGTGGTTCGAGGTCACTCCCACCCCCCGGGCCCACCATCCACGCCCGGAGGAGGATAAAAGAACACTGGCTGTGGGCAGTGGATGTACACTCCCACTCACCCCCTCTGGGCCCCTCCTCTAATGCCCAGAGGCATTGTTACATTTTATTGCTTGCTTGTATTGCTCAATTATGTTGCTACTTTGTATTGTCGTGGTTTTTTTTTTTGCTGTATAGTGCTTTGTTATATTCTATTGTTATCTTTTGAAACTGTTAGGATTTATGATAATGATATGTCTATTATGATTGTGGAACTTGTATTATATATATTTATTATTACTATGTGGAACTTATAACTGTATATTTTTGTATCTCTGTTAGCCGCCCAGAGTCACTCTGTGAGTGGGACGGCATACAAGACTAAATTTTTTAAAATTAAATTAAATTAAACTGACCTGGCATTTTTTGGAGTTTTTTCCAGTCTCCCAGAATCCCCCAGCCGGTTCAGACTAAGTATGTTGCCTGGTGTTTCCAGGAAGTGGTGGTCCAAAAATGGTATTTTTTCCAAGCTTATTCCTCCATTCAAACATTTCCCACAATTTTGTACAAAATTGTGCACAAAATGCATACATTATGGAGAATGGCATACAATAATGTTTATGTTAGAGAAAGCTGCAGACAAAGAAAGGGAGTTACATAGAAAAAATAAGCATGAATTTCCACATGTTCTAACTTTTAAAAATTACAGACAAGTGCTGAAAATTAATTCACTTATGACTGAACACCTGTAAAATTCTGTCTTGTGCTCAACTATGAACAGTCTAAATTTCAGTTTTAAATGAAACTTGTACTCCTTAATATTGTTTTTCTCTTGAAATCTGGCTGGGAGATAGTAGTATGTTTACCTCAAACACCCTTTACACACTTCTACATGGTGGGTACTTATTAAGACCAATAAAGGCAAGAGAATAAGAGTAGTTCTTAACAGATGAGTGAACTAAACACAGTAGCATCAGATCCTGAATAGATCAGGATCTTTTGTTTGACCACACCCAATCCTGTGTGTAACTCAAGAAACACTTTAGGAAAATTAGATACCTTTGAGATCCAATGACTAAAGAATTTGTCCATAGACATTTATTTAATTTTAACCATCTGTCAGATCTGGAAATATATGTTAGCTAATGCAGATATTCAAATCTTCATGTGCCACAGCAGAGTTCAGCTAACTCATAGTCTCCTCCTTTAATATCAAAGTTTAGATTACATCTCTTAGGATTACCCAGAGAGCACTGGTGATTCTGGGAATCACGGTATAGATCAGACAATGGTAGTGCAGGGGTTGGAGTGTTGAGTCCCAACTGTGTCTCCTAGAAAAAAGGTCAGCCAAGATGACAGAAGAGCATGTAGCTGAACAAGTTACCTGCCATGCTTCCTGTGAAGCCTTGGTAAATTGCACTGTCCCAGAGCATCAACTGAAAGAGAAACTGACAGAGTATTTCACACCTGACAAACCCTTTGAAGATTATCCTAAATTGTGATAAATTTTATTGTACATCTATAGCATCATCAAAGGTGTACATGGTTCACCATGTACATGTTTGGACTGGAGTTTTAGAACACCACTGCTTGGGCCCTAGCCCTGGACCTAAGTGTCAGTGAGGTATTGTCTGATAATGTGGCTTCTACCTAGTAGTGCTACTCTCTGCAACTGCTCAATGATCTTATCAATGCTAATTTAGATTTTTTTTTCAACTCTCTTGGGATTACTCCCAGTGCTCCTATCACTACTGGTATCACTATTGCTCTTTTCTCCCAGTAATGGTGTACTTCAGTTTTCAAATCCTGTTATCTCATGATCTTTTCAATCTCTTATTCTTCTATCTACCTGATGTGTTGGATTGCCACATCAATCAACTGAACCATTTTTTCTAAGCTACAGCAATGCTTGGAGTGTTGTATTCAAGCCTAACTGTCTTATCCTCATTCTTAACAATTTTTTGAGGTTGTGTTCTCACCAGTACTTTAAAGAAGGTATTCTATAATTCTTGCATAGATTCCAATGTACGTAATATTGCTGTGGTTCAGTTATGATGTCCTTTGTAGTCATCTGTGCGATCTTTAGGCATCCACTGATAATATGGTCTACTGTTTCCCCTTTTTTAAAAACACTAAAGCCTACACTTACATTCAGTTAATTATTACTATTTTCTACTACTATTACTAGTACTCCCCTAAGCGGAGTTTCTCCAGCAAAAATCCTTTCAACCCAGAGTAATCTCTGACACAAAATTATTATTATTACTACAAAAATAGGACTACCAAACTTTGATTAGTTTGCTACCTCTCATAGAAGTTCATTATGATTATGGTAAGGTTTGTTAATTGATTTGTATACTCAGAAATGTAGTGTTTCCTGCTGCTCAGTTAGAAAGAAGAAAGGAAGATTATTTTTCTGTTGTGATATTGTACCATGATGCAAATTAAAAGTTTATTAAAAATCCTGAGATTTGGGGGGTGGGAGGATGCTGACTCCTAGCCATGATTTCCCAAATGTGCCACCACCTGCATTACTTTGGATGTCATTACAGTACTTGCATAGTTATCAACATTAAACTTTCTCTTGGGTGAAGGAATGACCAGAACTGTCCCTCTCTTTTGCCACTTTACAGAAGTTTCTGTTCCTCTTTAAGCAAACCTAACAGTGACTTACTGAAAGCTTTCTAAAATCGTTCTTGAAATATGGTACATAATCTCCTGAGATTAACTCTGTGACAAAATTTAAATGCAAGTTTAATTTGGTACCTTCCACTTAACTGATTCCAAACACATAAAAATGCTTCAGTTAAGTACTTAAGATGACATTTAATTGGTCTCGAATATGATACTACTCTGTATAAAATCTTTGTGCTGCTTAAAAACTTTAATCACTGCTTTTCAAGCAAGGCTAGATTTACCCTCCACTAGCATTTGTAGGCATATAAAAGCTTTAAAGTGGTAACAACCTAAGGGAAAGAAAAAATGCATAGCTGCTCTTACAACTTCTCTGTAACTTCTGCTATGAATACACTATCAATTGGAGAGAGTTCTGCAAAAAAGAATTAACAGAGTGAGCAAGAAAGAGCATGTGTGCGTGTATATATGTATATGCATTTATCCACATATGTACATAGGTATTTACAGTACATAGATATTAGGTACTCAATGTGATTTAGTAGATAGAATAAAGGACTAGGATTCAGGAGTCATGGATTTGATTCCATGTTTCTGCCATGGAAACTAATACAGAACTGGTAAAACCTCTCCTTAAATACCTCATTCAGAATGTATCTTCATTATAAAAAGAAATAGGTTCCTTTAAAAAAAACCTAAGTTCACGTGGTGCTTGTGTCAGTTTGTGTGCCCTTTGTGAAACTCTGCCTGAATATTGTTGTTTTTTAACTTGCATCCAACACTGCTAAGAAACCTTTCAATTTTCCTTTCCTTTCAAGTCACCTGTAGGGTTTTCTTTTCTTATTCCACTATCACTGCCAGTCAGCTTTTAGGCACTTGTTGCCTCTACCTCTGCTCTAGCTCTAGCTCTAGCTCTAGCTCTGCTGCAGAGCCATTCCCTTGTGCACTGTCACCACTGCTCCATGGCCACCAGTAGGTACCAATTTTTTTTTTAATTAACTGTTATAATACTGCTCCTGTACTGTGACATGACAGCAAATGAACTGCTGAACTGTAGTAGTGATATAATTGTAAGGATTGGGGTGGGGAACTATTTTCAGGCTGTGAGGAATCCTGCAAACTTTACAGGGAAAACTCAGGGGGACAATATGCACTGACATATGCATGCACACACAAGAATACAGCAGTTCAAGAATTGGTGCAAACAACAACAACCCTGATGGGTTATTTACAATAACCTGCATTTTGGCAATTGCGTGTCATGTATTCCTTGGTCTTTGAGTTTATTTCATTGACTCGCTTCTCTCTCTCTCTCTTGCAAAACCAATGCAAATGTAGATTTTTTTTTGCTAATCAAGATGCAGTCTTACTTTGAAACCTCTATTAGTTGCTAAAAGTTTGTTCTGACTTGACAGTACAGATTAACAGAAACCAACGGAATGAGCGTGTGTGTGTGTGTGTGTGTGTGTGTGTGAGAGAGAGAGAGAGAGAGAGAGAGATATGTGGTTTTACATTGGATTTCATGAATACACTGGTGGGCCAATAAGGCATTATTTCTTACTTCTGACAGAGACCTACAGAAAGTTATGTGGTGCTCTACTGGTTTACTCAGCCTGTGCCGTTCAACAGAATTAGGTGCACAGAGATGGCAGTTGCTAGGTGTCTGCCCTGCCTTAGGACAAATATGAAAAACAAACTTATTCAGTGAGATTTTTGCGATTCCAGGTTGACCTCTCAGCACCACAAAGACTTGATTTCATACCAACACCATGATTGCTCCTTTGTATCCCATTTGGCAATGTAAGGTCAAAATGATGATCAATAAAAAAGCAGAAATCAAAAGGAATACAGTAGGCTGATGATAAAAGAGAAGGTGATTGACATCTTTACTCCCTCTGATAAAGTGCAATATCTCTCTTGGACAATCCAACCACTAAGCTTCTAGGGAGGGCTCAGACATAGGTCAACACATGTATGTACAGATCTCCTTACAGCTGCTCCACAAGTCATTTCACAGTATGTCATACAGAGAAAAAAGTTTGTGTAGATATGAGGTAGCTTTTTTGTGTTCTGAAATATTTGTGTTGTTTGTTCTCTCTCTCTCTGTCTCTCATATCTTAGATCACTAAACTTTACTAAAATATTAAAGTTTTAGTACAGTGTGTTTATGTAGCTTTAGATAGATATTTGTTGTATGGGATCTGAGTAGAAAGGTCACACTTTCACACACCAGTTATAGAAATTTGCCTTTTCTTCCTTTTTAAGAATTTCTTTTTTGTGCTGGAGATCCAGAAACACAGCAATAATCTCATGGATGGATTGAGTTGGAATGTTTCCCAAAGGATACAATGGAGAGTGGCTCTGATCTGTGTGCTCTTTATTCAGGTCCAGAGTGGTCAGCAGGTTCTGCTAATTATATACTCTCACAACAGTGTATCCTAACAAACCCTCATGCCCAGAGTTACACCCCATTCACCTCACTGTGGAGTTCACATGTGCAAAACTGCAGGCTAAGCTTGCCTCTTGGGAATAAGACATCTTGAACTCAATGGATTTCACTTTGAAGTTAAAAAGGCACAGGGTTGATATTCACCTGAGAAAAGAAGAAAGAAATAGAGGAGGTGGGATAAGTTATTTCAGACAGCTGCAGCCTGAAGACATTTTAGAGAAGCTGTCTCTCTTTGTGGTTCCTCTCTCTCTCTCTCTCTCTCTGAGACCCCTCTTCCTTTCCGCCTTTTCTGCCATCACCATGGTTTCTCTCTTTCCTTATTCTTGTCTCAATCTCCTCCAATTGTTCCTCTCATTCTTGTGGTTCTTTTTCCCTACCTCCAATCTCATGACTCATCTCTGTATGTGTATGTGCGTGTGCGTGCACGCATGCACACACACACACATGTATGCACCCAAAGATTCATGCACCTTTGCATACTCCCTTTGTAAACCTGCTGTTTTAATCTACTCTCTTGCCCACAAGTAAGGCCTCTTTCATTTCAATTAGATTCAAGCACTTGGTTCCCTTGCAAGTACTGGCAAGGAGTATAGCCAATTGCTACAGAACACTTTGATAAGCCTGTACAGCCAGAACTAATAAAAGATTTCATGTGTAAAGCAAGCATTTTAAGGTAAAATATCATCTGAATAGAGGCTGTGGTGGCTCAGTGGTTAAGAAGCTCACCTTGTTAGCTGGAAGTCCAGCAAGTCAGGAGTTCGGGACCGGGGTACTGTCCCAGCTCCTGCCAACCCTAGCAGTTCAAAAGCAAGAAATTGCAAGTACTGTATATAAATAGGTATCACCTTGGTGAGAAAAGATCTTGGGGGACATGAAAGGAGCCTCATTTGGGCATCCTCTGAGTGGAGTTTCTCCAGCAAAAGTTCTTTCAACCCAGAATAATTTCTGACATGAAATTATTATTATTATCTGAAGAATAGGATTGACCAACTTCAATTTTTTAAAAGTGTGTAGGGTCAAGCCGTTTCTTTTCAGGAAGCAGTTCTAAGCATTTGAAAAACAACTGCAGAAACTGGCTACATGCCACCCAAGACAAGCATGGAAAGAGGCTCATGGGGTTGGTTGTGATAAGGGAGCTTAAAATAGAACACACACACACACAATTAGAACATGCAACCTACTTGTCCAAACTTATCCAAATGTGGCATAAAGCAAGTATACATTGTCTACTGTTTCTCTTTCAATTATGGCCTTGATTAAAAAAAACCAGTTGAGACTTTATTTCCTACTGTCAGTAATAGCAGGTTACATAATATCAGTGCTGCACTCCTCTGCTCCTCTAACATGCTGTGCTCAAGAGGAGGGAGGTGGAGAGATAAACAGGGGAAAGTATTTGCTCATAGTGCTTATAGCTTCATATACTGAATTCTAGACCCTGGTTTCACTCTGAATGAATCCTTGGTTCATAGAAGAAAGACACATGAACATATTGCTGCTGCATCCTAAATTGCTTGTTGCAATCAGTTGAGCTGTGTTTATCTAATGATTGCACCACAGATTCTCACATGCCATCTGTAGTGTTCCCATTCCCTCCCACACCTTTTCCCCACACCTGCTCATAAACTGCTCCTAGACATCAGAATACCTTTATGAAAGAGGCACATTATATTTAGGGTGAAGGACAGTGTCACCTAGGAAAAATGGGTGACTAACCTCCCCACAGATATGCAGAGACTCTAACCGCATGTCTTTGGACCTTAGCCACCACACTGTTTTTCTTCAAGGCTGAATCTTGCAATGCTATCATTGTAGATCACATGTTGAAATTCTGAATATTTCAGTGTTTTTGGAAGTGTAAAGGCATGCAGCAACAAATATACAAAAGGAACTACATTTTGATGTGGAAGAAAGATAGGGACTTATATGCTTCTCAAACAGCTTTTGCATATCAAGACAAGCAATCTTGCTGGTTGATTTGGCTTGCTGTCTATCACACCACACATTTCTAGTGTTCATACTATCAAGTATCAGATGGCAAACTGATATGTTTGACAACAGTAGACAAACAGTTTAAAAGTATATGTGTGAGCAAGGAGAGAGAAAGCATGTAGCTTTCTTTCTCATACTCCTTGTCCCACAGCCCTCCATATTAAAGCAACGTTTCAACTCCACCCTCACTATTACTGACTACTTGGCAGGCACACTCCTCTCTAAAAGTATTTTAGTGCTTGCAACTGACGGTAAGTCATATTTTATCTATATAATGTGTAATTTAATAAGCCAGTGTGCAATTATTTGAATTAATTGGAAGATGTATAAGAGCTTTCTGTTGTAATGCACTTTGGTAGTCATCTTTAAATGCACATTTATATCTACCGATCTATAAATATTTGAGGTATATTTATGCAAATTGGAGCTACTTCCAAGGCAGTATAGATAGTTTGCAAGGGTGTTTATAGAACAAATCCACACTAGGAGTACTAAGCAGTGTATTTTAAACAGAATTATTGAGGTTTATATTAATTCCTTTTCAGTGTTTTGAAAGAAATCTTACATTTTGTTCCCAAATCCCAGCTTCTTGTAAATGCAAATTTGACTTCCACATCCACTTGTATTCTCTGTTTAAAAGCAATGCTGTAATTAGTCAACTGTTGGAAGCTAGAAGTGGCTTCAACTGATTACTTTTCATGAACATCCCTGAAATGCAGGTCTTTGGCCCCACAGCATGAAGGTAAGCAACAGAGGGAATGAAATCAGGAAATGGGTGACATAGAAGAAATCTCCTCAAAGAGTGGGAATGCATTGCGAGTACACTGGAGCATCTCCTGAGCAGTAGAATCAGAAGTTTTGATTTAATATCATCCTCAGCTGGTATGGATGATGGCTATGGACCCATGAGCGGTGGCATAGAATCAGAAATACTGCACCAAGAAGAGAGGACATCTCTAATGTTCTACCCCTTTATTTCAGGAGTTGGGGAATCACTTTATGTCATCATCCTCAACTGGTCTGGATGATAGCTATGGACTATGGAAGAAGTTGTCCAAAGATACTGTATCTAGAAAGCCACAGGTTCCTTTGTTGTTGTGTGTCTTCAATTCACATTCAGCTTCCTAGATTAGAGCAATCCTATGAACTCATGGCCTGTCCATTATTACCAGCCCTGCTCATATCTAATGGTATGATTTCCCTTTGATGGGATCAATCAATCAATATATAATAATGTTATTGCTTGTAACCACCTGAATGGTTTCCTTAGAAATGTATGAATGCACCTCGTGTGGTCATGTGACTGCTTTTGCTCAGAGTATTACAGGTCTTTGTTAAAAACAAGTGTCTGCTCTAAGGCCTCAGGAATCTGCACATGAAGATTACACAGAGAATGACTGGAGAGTAGAAAATCTAGGGAGGAGTAAGAGAGAAACCTGGGAAGTGGTATAAAAGAAGACTTGCAAGAAAGGGTAGGGCTATGCTGCATGTGTTGCACTTTTCCTGTATCATAATGAACTGTATTGTCCAGTGTTGTTCATTGGTCAAATTAAAGACACTGTGATTGATCTCTTCTTGTCTGGTTGATTATTGGATTGATATCTGACAAGCCTGGTCTGAAGGAATAGCTTTCAGACCCAACACCTTGTTGAGTTAATCTGTTTTATATCCTGTTTTCTGCTTTTCCTATTACCTTTCCCCAGCATCATTGGCTTTTTCTGTGAATCTTATTCTCCAGGGATGGCATAGTTTGAAGTACAATAACTTGAGTTTTGTCATCTTTGCCTGTTTTTTTTTTTTTTTGCTTGATTTATTTATAATGTTTATTAGTCTGTGACATCTGCAAAGCTTGCCACCAACATCATATTTTGAATTTACCATTTCCCCATGTTATCTGATGCCTGGTCATATTTAAGTTTGGTAAGTAGATGATGGGAAGGACAAGTGAGAAGCATGGGATGTTAGTAAAAATGGTTCTGCTTGGCTGGGAGAAGAACTAGATCAGGGATTTTCAACCTATGGCCCATGGACCAGATGTGGCCAATGGTACCATTTCATGTGCCCCCCCTGCCTCCACCACACCTGGAAGTCCCATGTGGTGGAGGAAGGGCAAAATGGATGTCCAGCCCCTGAAGATGTCTGAGGGAGCATGACCCGCCCCCTGGCTTAAAAAGGTTGAGAACTCCTGAACTAGATAATGAGGGGGAGTGCATTTGTGACAAATACCTGAGTCTTGGATTTGAGAGAGAGAAGTCTGAGAGAGAGATTGAAATAGGGGAGAAGTAAAAGATTGTGGTGAATGAGTTTAAAGTCTAGGTGTAGAAGAAAATGTTCTTTTAACACTGTTAATTTAATTTAATTTAATTTAATTTTTAGACTTGTATGCCGCCCCACTCCCAGAGTGACTTTGGGCAGCTAACAGAAATACACAAATATACAATTATAAGTTCAACACAGTAATAATAAACATATCAAATACAGGTTCCACAAACATAATAGACATATCATTATCACAAATCATAACAGTTTCAAAAGATAACAATAGAATATAACAAAGCAATGGGACAGAGCACCATACAGCAAAAAACAACAAAACGTAACAACCAATACAATATAATAATCCAATCAAATATCACACAACAGCCACAAAACAGTTCTTCATTGTTCTCACTACCCACAGCTGGTGGCACTTCTCCCCCTCCGGGTGTTGGTGGTGGGGCTCGGAGGGGTGAGTGATGCTCAGTTTAGTATCTTAGGACTTGCTATGTGGTGGGTGTTGTAAGAGCCCAGGTGAAGGGTCAGATGTACACACACATAGGATCTGCTAAAGGCTGGTGGAATGAAAGAGGAAGAAAGTAAAGAAGTAAAGATTAGTAGAGAAAACATGGTTATCCCTGTGGTGTTTTAAAGATACAATTACCTCAACACAGTCAAGAAAAAAGATGCTTTCACTATGAAAGGAATAGTTGCAACACAGTTGTCTCCCCTCTCCCACCATTCGCTGTTTTATTAACAGATACATGTACAGTATATTGACCCCCCCATGAGATTTTGAGAGAGAGAGAGATATAGTAATGACAAGTTTATAGAATCTGGAGGGAAAAGAGAATTAGATGGATAAGTGAGGCAGGTGACATTCTGGCCAGGACAAATAAATATTAGCATATGAGTGAAGTTATTACAGGTTTCATAGGAGCACAAGACTGTATGGGAAACAGCAGAAAGAGTGGTGGAAGTACTGGAAGTAAATAAGTCCTTGAAATCAAATGGGAGGAACACTAGTGTGAACACACCTAATCTCATCTGATTTCAGAATCTTAAGCAGAGTGTGGTCTAATTAGTGCTCGGAGGTGAGTACCAGAGGATTTCAAGGTAGGGCTAGGAGAGGACCGTACCCCAAAGGACAGGGTTCTCTTTTGTGACTGGATTGCCTCAGGTCAGATTTGAAAACACTTGGTGGGATGAACCAAGGATCTGACTCAGTAAAAGGAGATTCCTATGTTCCTAGGAGGCCAGAGCAAGGAGAAAATGAAACTAACAAGGAAGAAGAAAGAAACAACACATTCTCTACCGATAAGCTTTAAAGAGAGTCCACTTAGATAACAATAAAAAGAGAAAGTCTGCTACTGGAACTGAAAAAGAAAGAAGAAAATTAAAGAGGAGGAAGTACAAGGAGGAAGCTACTATCACCTTGGATTACTTTTGAAATTTAATTTGTCCAATGGTTAAACAACACTGGGAAATTCTGGATATTTTCCTGGGACCAATAGTTCCAGTCTTTCAAGTTAACCTCTATCCTAGCAGTAATTTTTTTTATTGATTTTTGTTTGTTTGTGTTACTATTGTTGCGAAGTCAGCTCCTTTGAGAAGGTTATCACTGGTTCAGAAATATTTGAAGTAGAATAAGAGAATCATCATTTTGGAGGAAGCCTTGTCAGAGGCAGGAAATTCACCAACAGAGCTTTCTAGTTTAGCAGGGCTTTTTATTAGCTGAGATACAGTCGAAAAAGCATCCAGAGCAACTGTTGCATTTTCAAGTTCTGAGTAAAAAATTCACCAAGTTGGAAGTTGGAAGTTTGTCGCATCAGCTTGAAGTGTCTAGTTTCACCTCAGACAATGTAGGGGGAATTTGGTGCATTCTCCATTGTTTTATGTCCAAGCATAAAACCTGCCTTTGGATAGACATTAAGGTATGCCATTCTGGTGTCATGGACAAAGAGATGAGCTAGAACTCAGGAGACTGGGGTTCAAATCCTGATTTAGCTATGGAAATTCTTTTGGGGGAGGGGGTAAAATCACTCATGTATCTCACATGCTCTGAAACCCCTATTAAAGGCACCATAAATTGGATGAAACTTTAAATTGTGTAAGGAGAAGAGATACAAAAAGACATGCCAATCTTTATTTTAAAAGAAATAGAGATTAAAATACAGTTGATTCACAACATGGCAAAACATATCAATTAAAGCCAAATTAAAAGCATTACTTAGTAGTTTAAGGAAGATGGAGTCCTCAGGTGGAACAGTCATTCCTGAGTAGATTTCTCTAGACTGGTAAAAGAGTGCCCTGGGCAGCTCCTCTGGGTATTTTCCTAGATTCCAAACATCAATCAGAAAGGACCCTTTAAGGATGGATTGCATTAGGTTTAGCTTAGAGTAAATAGCAAACTCAATTTTTTAAACAAAAGACTGCATTTTCTAAGGCTGCTGTCACATTTGGGGGTTTTAATGTCACTTTCAAAATCTAAAAGGGAAATTTTTGCATCTGAAAGTGAAATAATCTACACTGTGACATTGCAAGAAGGCCAGTTTCAGCAGTCTTCAGACATGTGCCTAACAGAGCAATCCTGAGGGGACAAAATAAGAAATAGATTCAGGGCCAGAGGGGTTGAAAACCCTCCTGAGTTAACAGTCCCCCCCCCCAATCCACCCTGTGATGCCAATGTTATATATGTATGTCATTGTTGCCCCTCCTGAATTTTTTTTTTGCCCCTCCTGAAAAATCCCACCCCCATCTAGAATCCTGGCTACGGCCCTGAATAGATTGCCTACCAGTTCCAAAACCTCACTAACCCTGCCACCAGCCATGAGAGAGATATTGTCCAATAATTCCTCCCCACCATCTTTTGCAAGATCCATCTTCTTCAATGTTCTCCTTCACGCTGAAACCTAAAGGAACAGAAAAACTCTATGCAGTCCTGAAGCTGATATGTACAAAGAACATAATACTGAGATAACATGGAAGAATGAAAGAGCCTTGAATCCAGTGAGTCCTAGATCACCTCTGGATGACAGAGGAGCCTGGAGCCTGGCATGTTATGGTCCATGTGGTTGCAAAGGGTCGGACTTGACTGTGCAACTGAACAACAACAAGGTCACCTCTGCCTCTAGAACAGCTCCTCTGGGAACTTAACTCCTACAAATGATGCCACCTTGACACAGTTTTTGTACACCAGGACTAAGTTTGATAAAGTTGTGGCTTGACTCATGGAAAACTCATGTGTGTGTGATGGTACACAAACACAGAGCTTGGAAAAGTTACTTTTTGGATTGGCTGGGGAATTTGGGGAACTGTAATCTGAAAATGCAATTTTTTTTCCTGCACAGATATTTTACATTCACCCAACACTGTTCTGCCCAAATCTAGATTTTAGTCTCATATTCCAGTCACTGTGGAAAGGATCTATGTTATAAACACCTAATAAACACCAAGGGGAGAAATGGGGGAAAAAAACAAGAAAGAAAAAATCCAGTAATGAATGGGAATTTTAGTTGTCCTATACTCCTGCATCAAATTCATAAATGATACCTTGTCTCTGTGATTCATCCTCTGAGTTTCATGGCTGGGTAAAAATTTGGACCACACACTTCCACACCCAACACCCACACTCTGCTGACTGCACACTCTGTTTTCCATTCCAAATGTATTGATGTGCCTCTGTAATAATTGCCTTTCAAATACCATGAGATGTATGGCCAGCTTTTCAATGTAGGCTCTCAACTGAAAGGAGAGGGGAGGAGCAATGGTAAACACAAGCAAAGCAAAAGCTTTCCAAAAAGCACACTTTTAATATTGTTTTCTAAAACTCTAAAAAGCTTTTCCCATAGCTTTCAATCAACATCATTGCCATCTCAGCACATCTCTTTGTCTACTATGAATCATTGGCACACCATGCCAGTTTTTCAAAGTCTTCCAGTGGGATGTTGACAAATTGCAGCGCTTCCAGCTGTTGGATGACACTGATCTTTCCTTCTTCTCAATATTATGCTTATTTTCTGCATCCAGATGTGAGACGAAATCTGATAGCCGGGGGGGGGGGGGAGGGAAAGCCAACTTTCCCTCTCAGCTCCACATAATTACAATCAGTATAATCTTTCTTTTCCCCATAGTTAATAGATCAAGAAGATCCCCTGCCTTCAGGTTCAATCTAAATGCTTGTTGTAGGAAGTATTGCGCCTTCAAACGGAGCTCCTCCCCTTCCGAAAGGGCTTGAAAACCTGGCTGGCGGGACAGATTTGGGGACCCGGGACCATGGGCTCCCATACCAAGTGGCTCATTTAAGGACTGCCCCCCTGGGTTGGATCATGGGATTTACTGTTATCTATCCCTGTGTTGTTTTTAATCTTTCGATTGTTTTAACTTTGACGTTTTAGTGATAGTTTTATTCTTGTTTTATTCTTTTTATTCTGATTGTGGGCCGCCCAGAGTCGGGTCCTCCCGATTGGGGCGGGGTATTAAATTTAATAAATAATAATAATAATAAGTAATGCAGTAGTGAATTTTGAAGTTCAGGCAGTCACCATGATAAACTTTCTTGCAGTCATGCCCAAAGAAAAATCCAGAATTAAATATATTGTGTCAATCTTCCTCAAAATGCCAGTTCTGGCAGCATCTTTGCTCTCATTTCTAATGTATGAACTGGTACTTTGTAACTTTGTAAAATAAATGGGTCTTGATTCCCTATTCAATAACAACTTCTTCCCCCAAAAAAGATTGTACTTTGACAATGTTAACCATCCCCCCCCCCCCATTTTAAACCACAATACTGTACATCATAACTGGCTAAAGAGAAAGACCTGTTCTTTCCTTTCTGAGATTCCTAAGATAACCTGCTCAGAAAAATAAAGAGGAAACATGGATCTTAATCACAGCAAGGCATTTTTGGGCAACTTCCATAGGTAAGATCTCTGAATTACTATCAGTTGAAAGGCTACAGTTTAACCTCAGAGCCTTAAAGATGCATGGTTTACAAAAATAAAGTACACTCAGTGCACCATGAAAACCAAATGGGAAGATTCTATAGAAAAGCAATAATTTCACAAAGTTTCTCAGATAAACAGATTATTTATATCAAAGGCTGTGAAACTACAAAAGAGATGTCAAAAGCACTTGAGAGGGCCTATGGTTATTCCAGTTCTAAATCAGAGGAAGTTTTTATAAGGGAACTTGCATGGCTCTATCTTAAAAAGAAACAAGATTGTGAAAACTTCTGCTCTATTAGTAGTGTTTCACAACTCAAGTTTAACTGGCTTTGAACTAAGTGATAGATATAAAATTAGATTTCTGATAGTGCCACTGGAGGAATGTTTTGATGCTTTTGTATCTATCTTGTGTAGCAATCAGATAAGTTTTCCAAAGTGTTTGCACTGTCTGAGGGATGAGTGCATAGAATTAAATGGGTCCCCTAGGAACTCAACTACAAGAAGTTCAAATTTCATGCTGATAGGAAAGGGAAGAGAAGGTACATGCCTCACAGCCAATCGTGCAGCTGCAAAAGCTGTTTGAGGATGGGCCATTTGGCAAAAGTATGACATTCCCCTAAGATTCTTCAACTATAGGAACAATAACAGTTTTAAAAGAACAAATTGATTGCAGAAAATATGTGGAACCTGACTCTAATAGAGATGCAAGGAAAGGCTGGAAAGAGATGTAAATAAAAGGCATGTATGGCCCATTGTTGTGAATGAGAATCAAATACTTGATCATTGACTACAAGGCATGCCAGTCATTGTGTAATTCAAAAGGATTTCTTTATAAATCTAAATGAAAAATCTAGTGGAACTATATAAATTGTTATTGGTAATTCAATGAAAATTGAAGGAAAAGAGACTGGCATTTTGCAACCTGAACTGTCAGATGTAACAAGTGAGAATACTATCTAGGATGTCCTGTTTGTACCTGAACTGCAGTGCAACATGTTAAGTGCATCAGCTTTGGATGACAATTTTGCCCCCATAATTTTAAAAAATGGAAAATGGACTGTGCATAGTAAATAGAGATGGAGAAATATATTTTCGAATTTTTAAGTTTAATGGCGTTTATAAACTGAGTATTTTACATGGTGGTGGCAGATCAACATAGTGCAAGAGAATATCAACAGCATGGAGCTATGGCATTGTCACTTTGTACACAAAGATCTATAAGTAGTTCCACAGCTGCTGGATCAGAACCTTGCTGCAAGTATCAAAGTAAATCCATATGATGCAATCCAGGTGCATAATCTGTATCATAAAAAAGAGTGATGCATGGATTGAGAAGAGTACAAGAGTGCTGGATCTGATACACAGTGCCTTGTGCATGAGCTACTTAATATATCACAAGAACATAATAGGCATGTGCTAATATTTGTGGATGATTTTTCAAAGTACAGTACTGTGTCAACTACCTGTTAAAGGAAAGAGTGATATACATAATATGTGAAAAAGTATGTGTCCATGGTGAGCAACAAATTTGAAAGAAAACCAAGGCTCTGCAGAATGTCTATTGTGGTGACTGCATCTCACATCACACACAAGCTTTCCTAGAGGAACAAGGTATTTTGCACAGGAGAACCATTCCACACAGAATGGAACAGTCAAAAGGAAGCTGAGGCCTCTTTAAGAAATGAGAGGAGGCATGCTTATAGATGCAAAGATGCAATCATGACAGCAACATATCTCCAGAACAGATTGCCAACCAAAGGCATCATAAAACTACCATTTGAGGTATTGCATGTCAGAGTACCAAAATACGGTTTTGGAAGCCTGGCATAGGCTTATATACCAAAACAGAAAAGGCACAAACTGGACTCTGGAACTGAATAAACTCTTTTGCTTGCTTATACTCCTGAAAGCAAAGGTTATGAAACAATGAACTTAAAAAACAGGTGAAACCAGCATAAACATGTGGTTTATTTCGATGAACAAAATAAAATGAACAAAAGATGACTGTGTTAGATACTTCTGAAGATGAATCCCAGTATGTCATACCTTTCCTAAATGCAGCTGAATTAAATATGAAGCAGGAAAGTGAAGATGCACAAGCTGAGAGCAATACTCCAAGAGAAGGGGACACAGATGGAGATGTTGAGGCTGATGAACTGGAAGAGGGACCTACACCACAAGATGTTTCAGAATCAGCAACCCAACAAATGTGCACCAGCAACTTGACTGTACTACCTTGTTAGGTCATTGCCAATAAACAAACCAGTGACCTAGAAGAAGATTGAGCTGATACCAGTAGCTGAAGCTGCCAGACAGAGAAAAGCTGCAAAGGGAGAGATAGAAGCACTGCACAAGAATGAGGCTTGGATACTGGCTAATCACCAGGCAAGAAACATTTTGGTGCAAGAGGGTGTTGAAACTAGATGCACATGGAGAAGTGGAGCTCTACCTGACAAGACTAGTTGCCAAAGGGTTCCTACACAAACATGAATACTGTACTTTGATTAAACCTTTAGTCCTGTTGCCAAACACAGCACAATAAGAATTCTCCTGAGTTTGACAGACTCCTGAAAAATGTAAGCCAAGCACCTAAACTTCAAGAATACATTTTTATAAGAGGAGATTGCTGAGAAGCTTTATATGGAACACTTACTGGGGCTTCATCAATCAAAACATCCTGTTTCGATGCAAAGTAAAGACAGACCTGTATGGATCTAAGAAGCTGCTCAGCTCCGGAACAAGACATCAAAGAAGATGCTACTGCAACATGGCTAGCAGCATGGTGATGCAGATGAATGCTTGTGTATCAGCAGTGGAAATGGGCATTTAACTTTAATTTTTGCTTATGTAGGTGACCTAATTGTAGCCACTCAAAGGAACAAGAGTACAAAGAAATTGTGTGCAATCTTAACAAAGAGGCAGAAATCAAAGAGTTAGAGGATGCAACTTATTATTTGGGCATTAAAACTGAAAGAAAGGCTGATGAGTCATATTTGCTGAATCAGGAAAAAAAGACAGATGATCTTCTGAAGACATAAGGCCTCAAGGTTACAACACCCATGCAAACAGATTTTCTGAAAAACAGGGAAGAAAGTGAACCTGTAGTACACAATTTTGAGACTTTGAGTGCCAGTTAATGAGAAACAGTGGACTCTGGAAGACGTGTAGCTATTCTCTTCTGTGGGTCTCTGGGATTCTATTGTGCAGCTAAATATAATTTTACCAGAAATTCAAACTTTGCAACAGTTTTCTCACAATGAAATCACTTCCATACACAGATGCATAGTGAAAGTAAGCTATGAGCTAATGAGACGATGTCACTTGCCAATTATGAGCAGAAAAGATTTTTAAAAAATCTAATGCTAACTGCTGTACAGGTTTGTTGGCTGTGAAATCTTGTCAATGGAACAGCAAAGCTCCTCCATGTGGTATGAAATACCAAATCCACACAGTTGATTTAATAACTTACAAATCTCTATTTATGGATGGAATAGTGAACATCCCAACCCAAAACTATCTTAGATTTATTTAGTGTATGGCACTTGTACACATTGAGTCAACGTACAGTTGTACCTCACTTAAAGAGCATAATGCATTCCACAGGACTGCTCTTTAAGCGAGTTTGCTCTTTAAGCGAGTTTGCTCTTTAAGCGAAACACCATTGGAAGTGACCAATTGTGGGGGGGATTGCGAACCCTGATTTATTTGTTAAGCGAGGTTTTGGTTGGTTTTATTTGTTAAGCGAAGCGAACATTCAGAGAAAATTCTGCTCTTTAAGCGAGTTGCTCTTTAAGTGAAACGCTCTTTGTGCGAGGTTTGACTGTATAACAATATATTGTTTATATATATATTTACAAACAAATATCTAAACAATTTATATACTTGATTGCACCAGGAGTTGCCCTTAGAAAATCTTCACTATTGCCCTCATATTCTCTAAGGCTACATTGTTCTATAAGAGGGGTGCCCAACCTTTTTACATTGTGAGCCGGACCTGGCTGAGCGGACTGGACCATGCCCTCTGGAAGTGGGTGCAATTGTAAATGTACTTGTATTTACGACAGCTGCAGGCACATTTGTGCATGCAAGGGGGCATCTTATAGCTGATGTAAATGTGCCCGCTTCCACTTCTGGGTGCAGTGGAGGAAGTGAGAAAGTGATGGGCTGTATGGGATGGCATCATGGGCCGTAGGTTGGAACCCCTGTCCTATAATATGTTGCACAGTCTGTCGCAGTGCCCTGCACTCACATGCTGATAATGGTAGTTTCCCCCATTTATGCAAAAGTCCATACATTTACCATGCTCTGTACATATCCTATTAAAGCAAACCCATATCTTGCGAGGTTGGTCAAAACCAGGTGGTGTTTCGGTTGCGCATTGAAAATTTCCAACCATTCTCTTCTCCATGCATCCTGCAGATTGAACTCTCTTAGATATGTTACTTTTTCAGACAATATCAGTAAAATTCTCCATTGCCACTAACCATGTTGGCTAGGGAATTCTGACAGCTGCAGTTTTAAAAAGTATATTTTCCAGCTTCTGATCTGTAGGTTTTCCTACTTAGGTCTACCCAGGATCCTTTTATGTATTACAACATTTTGGGAGAGGTCCCCTGGGACTTCTGGGATAAATATTTTAAAAAATTGTACTTTGACCCTGAGTCACAGCAATCTCCCCTCAGAAAGCCTTCCTAATGGTTAACTTTCAATTCTCTAGGCCTCAATTCCTAGAAATTTCTGCTAGGTAATACTGCATGTTCTCAATCACTTGTGGATCTGAAGTCATTTCAAGGCAGCATGTCAGGAATGTCAAAATAGATTAAGTTTAATTAATATGAGTGTATCTTTTCCCTGAATTTCTCTTTCTTTACAAATGAAAAACAATCATAGTGCCTTCAATAAACATCTAGAGTTCATAATAACCTATTTGTTTCTTTCTTTTTCTCCCCTCTCAAAACCCCTCTCTGTCAGTGAAGTGAGAGGAAGAAATCTGAAGATTAAGACATTAAAACATGCACTATCCCAATAATTGTTTGTAGTTTTCTACAGTTTGGTACTCGGGATCTGTGCTGACCAAAGCTCCAGCATCCTATCAAACATCCTGGCTGGGGAGGCTGGGAATTGCAGTCAATATGTAAGGAAGGGTCTAGACTGGGAAAGGCCATAGGTGATTCACCATTAAAGAGGAATGGAATGGGCATATCCCCTGTTTAGGGGTGGAATCTAAGAGAATTGTCATGGCAGCAAGGACACATCTGAGGGGATTTCCCACTATACCCCATTCTAGTGGGGAAATGCTTTCATTGTGTCTTCACTCATTTGTAATACATGTATTTTGAATAGGTAAACCACTATGCATAACCAGTCTGTAAATATTTGTATTCTAGGATGTAAGGAACAATTTGGCAGAAAGTTTTCTCTGATGTAGATTCCCTAATATTGATCTGATTTTACCACATGCATTTATATGTTCTCTGATACAACTTGAAAAGAATGAAGATCATCCCAATATTTTTATTGGAGACCAGATCAAAAAGCTGTAGTGAACCCACGTCCTGTAGTTCCTTTAATACCTGTGAATTCCCAGAGAAGGTCACTGAAGACTACACAGCCTCATAGCCAAAGTGCCAGCCTGCTGTCATATAGGCATTGCACATACATTCTCTAGGGGGTTTCGCTTTATGAGATTTCTTTTGGCTTTGATTTTCCAGAGTGTCAGAAGCAGTACTATAGTTTCAATGCAGGTAATTTTGTCCTAGATATCTTGCACTTAACGAAGATGGAACAATGTCTTTTTTTCAAAATGAAAAGCCTATTTTGCACTTACATACTTGCTTGCTTACATAACATTGCAATCAAAATTAAAAAGTACAATAAAAATTACACTGGGAACAGTGATTTTGGTGCCTCACAATTTTCACCTATTTCTGACTATATTTGGGTCACTGAGTCCAAAAATGCTTTCAGTTATGCCCCATCAGCTCTAGTTTTTTAGATATGGCTTATTCACATTAGGCCAATCTAACCATACTGGTTGCATATATAACCAGAGGCGTAGCAAGGATGTAAGCCACCCGGGGCGGAGTGAAATTTTGCTGCCCCCCAAAAAATTTCCACCCACCCAAACTTTTTTTTGGCCCACCCAAATATTTTCCCATCCCCAAAATAAGTATTATTAAAACAATCAATTTACGAATGGTGAGGCAAATACAAGTGTAGTCATAAGAGCAATGTATAATGACATCATCGATATCTCATGAACTAGAGCTGCTAGAACAAAATGGATGGCATTTTCAGAATCAACAGCACAAAAATGCCCAAAACTTTTAAATTTTTGAGTTATTTGTAAATTTATAGTTTAATTTTTTTTAAATTGACCTTGAACCGTAGGGTTTCAATTTTTTGAATTTTGTAGGGGTCTAGTGGGATTGTTTAGTTTGTTTTGTATGTATAATCTTTCTCTTTTTCTGTAAGCCGCCTGGATTGTACTTTAAAGTCAGTTGAGGATCACTACATGTATCAGATAATGTGGCCCCATATTTCAATGTGTTGTAATAATAAAGTCCTGGGCTATTAATATACTACTGGCAGGACTGGCTGTCCTATTATGCAAATGAAGCACTTGTCTCAGGGGGTTGACATGTGAAAACTGTTGAATCGCATATAAGGCACATTGAAGGGGATTCTGTCTATTTTATAACAGCTTTGCCATTTTTGCTATTGTGTTAAATTTTGGTATGCCTGTTGAAATTTCCAACTAGAAAGTGTTTTAGGCTTTCCATATTAGACAGTTTCTTGAAACAGAATGATCTATTAGGTCATAAATCAATGTTATTATACATATAGCCAGTCCAACTGCCAAGATTTCTATGTTGAGTACTTCAGTATAGTCCATTGAGAGGACTACATATTGTTGTGGGTCCTCTTGGCAACTAGACACATTCCAGGAACTTTTGGTCAAAGCCGATTATTTCTTTTGTGAATTTCTTGGACTCAAATCATGACACATTTCTGTTCACAGTGAAGTGAAGCCAAGAGCTCCCATCTATGTTAACAGAAATTATTGTCATTTCTGGTCTGAAAAAAGAAGAAAATTGTGCTATTTTACTCATCAGTAAGTTTATAGTGCAATGTTTCTGATTAGGAAGAATTAGCCAACTGAACATTGTTGCCCAGGAAGCACCCAAGTGTACTCTCAATGGGTTTCAACTTCTTGGAAAAGTTCCCATTTGTAAGAGTGGCTTGATATTGAGCAAAGGATCTCTCTCAAAAATGTGAGGTTTTCTTAATTTTCTTCTTCAAAATAAAACCAAAACATACATTTTTTTTAGTGTGATTAATGCTTAGGCCAAAGAGGGGAAAAAACTGTAGTCCAGCCTGTAGAGCACAGAGAGTCCCAATACCCTTTACATAGTTCAGACTCCCACTGTAGAAAAAAGAAATGGAAGAATTATACCATTTTATAGCCGAACTGTGCTCTAAAACATGTTGGGAGAGAACCTGGTTTTAGCCCTTAGACCATTTTTTTTTAAAAAAATCAGAAAGCATCTTCTGGTCAGTTTTGGTTGTCATAAATGGTTTGTGGAAAATGGCTTACAAATCCCCCAAAATTGCCCCCACCTGTTCTTGTCCCATAACTAATCATTTATGCTATGCCCAGTTTAGCATAATGTAGTGTCTCAAAGTGCTACACCATTCCTGGGAATGCTATTTTTTCCATTTGGGTTTGGAACTAGATTATTCGCTCAGATTTGAATCTTCATAGACATGTAATCAGGCAACTGTATTAACCTAGTGCTCAACTGATGATATTCAGGAATTTACTCTTCTAACTCCAGATTAAAGCAATTTCACACTAGTATGAGGTGATTTCCAACAATCCCAGTTCCTCACAGAGTTTCCTGCAGATTCCCAACTACAATCCTCAACCCAGGAAAGATTACTAGCCTGTAGTCCATTTTTCAGTTGAATCTCATGCCACATAAACTCCTTACACCAACTGAAAGCAGCTAGTCTTTAAGGTGACATGAGGCAACAGATAGACAGCAAGACTCTTTGTTCATTTTGTTCCAACATATTAATATGGCTTCTTCCTTTGAAACTTTTTTCCTTTGCCAACATTTCAGCTTTTCTGGTCCTGAAAGCACCACACACAGCTTGTGGTAATTGGAAAAATTGCATACATTGCTCAACAGAATCAAATGCTGTTGGAAGACACAATATGTTTAGTGAGAGATAACTGTTAATCTGCACTGGCTAAAATCCTGTTGCTTAGTGTAGTAAATCACACTGGATTTACTATGCTTAGCAATAGGATTTCAGCCACTGTTTTGAAACAAAGATAATTCAGCCAAATCAGAAAAATAGTCATGCTCCAGATGTTGTTGGAATGCAATTTTAATCAGTGCTAACTAGTACAGCCAATGGTGAGGGGTGAAAAGAGACACATAATAATGTCTGGGGTTGTAGGAATCAGTGAGTAACATATTAAAATAAAAGAAGCTTAAGTTAGTCTAACTTAAGCATCATTTCTTTGACTGGATTGCTCTAACTGAAAATATAAATATATAAATAAAAATATCAAATGTTCTTCCCGGCCATTCTCACTTGCCTCCAATTTTCCTCAATTTCCAGGACTAGCTTTTTGTTCTTTTCTAGTACCCATTGGCTGAAATGCACAACTCTGCGTGAGTAACTGGAATTTACACAAGCAGTAAAGAAAATCACATCAAGCCAGAGGGGAGATTCACAAAGGACTTCTACAGCTGCACTGCACAAAAGTTGCACCATGAATTCTACAATCAAGTTATCCAATGCAGACTGCCTGGGCATAACATGGGCTAAATTGGAAACAGTTGCCCCTCCTGTCCCATAGTATGTACCCCTTGAGGCAGATCCCACACTCTGCAATAATGGTAAGGCCAGGGAAAGACCTCTGTCTCAGACATTAGAAAGCTGCTCCCAGTTAGAAGAGATAATGACATGCTATGAAGAACATGGGTCCAATTCAATACAAGGGTGCATCATATTTTCACATTCCATAAATTGTACAATGAAATATATTCATAGTGTCTCTTTATCACGTAAACCAATCAGAAAATCCCTTCCATTTTTATATACAGTACTGGTCATCCATTGCTGTAATCCAAATGAAAGTCCCTCAGACAGGATCAAACCCAACACATTATCTCCAGTTGTTAAAAAACTTGCTGCCAAATGATCTCTCCCTGGTCTGGAACACTATTGTATTCTCTGAAAATATGATTCGCTGAGTTAAGCAGTCCAAGTTCCTGTGGGTGTAGTATATGCCATCCACTGAAAATTAAAGACCAGAAAATTAACGAGGTTTGTTGTGTTACAGAACTCAACACGTTTTTATCCTTCTGCTCCTAGAAACACATCCTGAGCTTAATGGAACACAATGCTGTATTCCAAGCCATATTTATACTTGCAGAAGCAAAGAGTGTGATTAAGTTAAGCTCACTTGGCAGCTATCTTGCCAGGGTCCTCTCTCTCTCCCTCCTTTCTCCTTGGCTTTAAGTGATACAGACAAGGTGTGCTTTAAAGATAATGGGCAGTGTTGCCAAATAAACCAGTTTCATCACAAGAGTTCTGACATGGGTGAGCAAGACAACATGGGATTGTGGGACAGGGTGGGGACTAAATAAATACATAAGCCAGACTCAAACCAGTAGCGCTTTAGCTAGCCATCTTCCTGAGTCCCTAACCTGAGTGTACCCTCATCAACAGTGACTGCCCTGAAATGACAGTTACAAGAACCTGGTCAGATGGAGGAGGAAGGGCTGGCAAATGAACTAAAGCCTAGGATGAGTGGCATTATTAATACTCGTTTCTTCCTATATAAAGCCAAATGGATTAATGGATCAGCTCATTCACTGCCTGAGGAAACAAAAAGCGTATCTTCCCTACCTCTGTGCGCATTGAGGGCAGCCACAAAAGGAGTCTTTAGAGAGTGCAAACTCTGAGTCTGGTATAAGGGAGTGAAGAGCGGAGGGAATCAATTACAGCTACTTCTTAAAGACAGAAATTCTCACGATGGTGGTTGGGGTGGGTAGTGGGGTGGGAGAGCATTTTAGGTGCCTTGCAAGTTGCGAGTCCTGTCTTTTAAACAGTCTAGTGTGGGGAGAGAGGGAGACAGAAAGAGAAGGAAAGAAGGTACAGTATGTGCATGTTGGCATATAATTTTTGGTTTCAGTTTGTATTAGTTCTACCCAGTCTCTTTCCAGCTCTCTGGTTTCTGCTAAGGGAAAAATCAAACCGATAGGGCCAACATAGGAAGCAAGTACATTAATAGTGGGCACAGACATTAATTTAGATCCTAAACAATTCACCTTAGTTACTACTACATAGCAAATTACGTGTCATTTGTCGGTTTCTTTCTTTCTTTCTCTCTCTCTCTCTCTCTCACACACACACTTTCTAAGATGTATGTGTAGGTAACAAAAAGCAGACAGGCTTTCTTCATATCACTGCCTGTTCTGATATATAGATATTTTTAAATCTTCTCTGACACCTTAAAGGAAAAATGAAGAACATTGGTTGTAACACACTTTCCAATGCAATCATGCCACCAAAGCTCATTGCAATTCACTTTTTGCTTTATACTTTCTGAAAGTTATACAAGGCTGGGAAAAGGGGGGCGGGGGGGGAGGAGAGAAATATTAGAGAACAACCCAGTGATGTCGGTAAGAAGAAAACAAGAGCTTATTTATACAATAGCACGTGTGTCAGAAAGGCCTCTTTTCCCCAGCTATACACTCCCTCCCCTCCCAATTCTCTCTCACACACACATACACACACAGGGGTATGCACGCACGCACACACACACTTTAACTGTGCTTTTGTGTTTTGTCAGAATTAATGAGAAAAGTTCCCTTGCCCTAGGGGTAATTAGTGTCCTTGGAGTTAAATAAGCTAATACTTAGACACCTCTGGCACAGGCAATTATGTTTGTGTATTGAATAATTGATTCAAAGAGGGGGGGAAGGGGGCTGCTAATCAGATCTGAGCATAATGAATTGATTTAATTAACAGGGGAATCTAAGGGTCCCTGGGAAATGTGCGCATTTATTCAGCAGCAGGAGAGAGTGCAGGCACATAAATTGAGAGAGCGAGAGCGGGGCGAGAGCAACGCGTTTGCCTCAGCGATAGGTTCGCGTCTCTTCCCATCCTTTTCTGCGCCCGCCCCGCGCTTTTCTCCTTTGAATATTATTTTTTCGATTTAGAGTGAAATCAAGGGGAAAGCACTTTAGAAGCTTGGCTGGCTTTTACACTAGCCAGAGCACAAACCGGGGTTAGCGAAGGATCCCCGTCAGCTGCCATTAAGAAGAGAGGGATTTGAGGGTGACTATTTTTTTTTTAATGACGAGGATGATGGTGAGGCTCTGAGCAGGTGAAGGGGGAAAGAAAAGACAGGAGGAAGAGAGTTCTTAAATTCATCTCCTTTACCCTCTTCGTATCTGTTTCTTTTTAATATTTTTTTTTGGGGGGGTATATGCCATTTCCAAACTGGCATTCCGACTGGCAGCAGGAGAGGGGTGTCTCTCAGGAACGCGAGGGGGGTATCAGCTCCCTCTGCCTTGGGGCGGGCGGTGAAGTGGGGAAAGGGGTATTATTGAAGCGCTCCAGCTCGCCCGGCCTTTCGGGAGGTCGCCTTTTTTCAGTCTAGCTGCGTGAAAAGTCGTGCAACTGTAGCCGGCTGGGCCGGGGTGGGGAGGGGAGAAAAAGAGAGAGAGAGAGAGTGCACGTGCAAAAAAATAACAATAATAAGGAGGGGGGGAAGAAGAGCGGGAGGTGGTGGTGTGGGAAGAGCAAGGGAAAACCAGCAACCAAGACAATCCGGGTCGGCTTCGCCAAACAGCCGCCCGGGGCCCTCGCTCGCCAGCCCCGCAGGGCTTGCCGCCCCCTTCCCTTTCCCGACGGAGCGAAGAGACTCGGCCACCGGCGGCTTGGAGGGCGAGCCGGGCGCGGAGACGGAGCGGCGGCGGCAGCCGATCCCCGCCACCATGGTGCTGGACAAGGAGGACGGTAGGTGGCGGAGGCGGCGCCGGGGCCGGAGAGAGGGAAGGGGTGGGAGGTGGGGAAGGAGGGAAGGGAAGTTGGGGCCCTTCCGCGCTTCCTCTTGCCCCCCTGCGCCCCGCCTTGCTTCCTGACCGGCCGAGAGGCAGGGGGAGAGGCCGTGGCTCGCCTGGAGTGTGCGAATGAGAGCGCGCCCTTCCTCCTCCTCCTCTCCCTCAAATGGGGGGCACTGAGGGGTGCTCGACGCGACCCACTGGACCTCCACCCCTCGGTGCCCAAGTGTCCCCGAGTGTCCCCTGTTTCTTAAGATGCGCTCGTCCCTGCTTGCTGCTTCCATCACTTTCTTTTCAGAGCCTTCTGTTCCTGACTCTCCCTTAAAAACCCATTAATTCACCACCACACGTACACACACACGTACTGTATCCACCGTCTCTTCGTCCCCACCTTCCCGCCTGGAAGAAAGATATTACGACCGAGGCGTGGGGCTTAAAAAACTCCCTCACAAAAGGCTCCTTGGCGTCTTCTGGGGAGAAAAAGGGTTTACTTTGTTTAGGGTGAGGTGGGAAGACTGACGGGGGGGGGGGGGTTTAAGCTGACAGCCGGCAAGTTTCAAAGAAAGCCCATGTCAAGACCATCTATTACAGGGGTGCCCAAACTTTTTGTTCCACGGGCTGGTCACTATGGCCTGTGGGCTGGATCTGGCCCCCAACACCTATTCACCCAGCCCACAAAGCCCTCATCGCTCCCAGAAGTGGAAGTAAAACACACCCGGATGGGTGCTTCTGGGAGTGACGAGGGCTTCGTGGGCCGGATGAATTGGTGTCGGGGGCTGGATCCGGCCCCAAGGCCGTATTTTGGACACTCATGGTCTAGGAAATTCGAGCTGAGCTCCCCGGGGTGGGGGTGCTGAAAAGAGAACAGAAGTTAGGCCGGGTTAAAAGACTATATACGCTAATTAAAAGAGCAATTACTTCTGAGGAGAAAGGAAGCCCTACAAGTCGAGGCTCCTCAAGGCACTGAGGCGTAAAAAAAAAAGCTGCTGGAAGTTTTCCTTCTCTGTGTGAATTTGGAAGAGGAGAAATTCAGAGGCTTGTTGTCATTTTAACTGGAGGACCTGGGTTTTTATTACTTTGGGATAACCATTTAAAAAGAGCCTTTGTTTTAAAGATGATGAAATGGCTTTTAAAGGACAATTGGGGACCACAACTGGTCAGCTAACAGACTTGTGGCTCTCCCTGGTGCCTGCCTGTCCTCCCCCTCTTTTCTGAACCTCCATGTAGGCAGACCAGTAAAGATTCACTAGTTCTTTCCACAGCGATGACTTTTTTTTTTCCATAAGAGTTTACCCTGCAGTTTATGGGGTGAAATCTCTCCTCCACTTCTCAGTTTTATGGTTAGTTGGGAATGTGCAGGGTGGTGTGGTGGTGGTTTATCAGAATATAACACAGGCACGCCTGGACATCTGGCGACGTATGAGTAGGTGATGAGTTGTGCACGTTTTAAATTGTAACCCTAAAAATGCAAACCAGAGTCAGAAAACACATGTGATCATAATCCACCTGTCAGAGCACTTGGCTGGCTGTGTGTGGTTGGTGTTCTTTTTGTGAAAAACCTGGGCTTTTCCTTGGGCAGTGCATGTGACAACTCTTGGGGCTCCATAGGTTTTCTGTTGCTCATTTCAGTTGTCAGAATGACTATGGCTATTCTTGCATCATACTAGTCCAGGCTTAAGAACACCTTGTTTTTGGCCTGTCCTGAAGTCAGAGCAGCTCAACTAGGGGGCATTTTCTCCGACCATTCTTTTATTTATGCATTATAAAAATTATCACATTTGCTTTGAGTGTGACTCTTCTAACATTACTGTTTCAACATGAAGTCTTCCCCCCTCTCTTCGTTTCTTTTTACGCAGACGTAGAGATATGTCTTCCACAACTTCCTCTGCCATAAACCAAGGGCATCTGCATGTTACTTTTTAATATACAGAGAGAGAGAGTAATACAACTCTCATTTTTGTCAACTGTACAGTTGTATAGACTAAATCTGTGCACCTTCAGAAGTAAGTCATAGTATTTTGACTGAAGGTTTGCTTTCAGGTAGGGACTGTGGTAGCTTAGTGGTTAAGACAATGAAATTGACGAGTGGAAGGTTGGCAGGTCAGCAGTTTGAGACCCAAGTGCTGCACGACGGAGTGAATTTCTGTCTCTGTTCCAGCTCCTGCAAACCTAGCAGTTCGAAAGCAGGAAATTGCAAGTAGATAAATAAGGACCACTTTGGTGTGAAGGTAAACAGTGTTCCGTGCACTCTTGACACATGTCCATGGAAATGTCTGCAGAAGCTCTTTGGCTATAAACAGAGATGAACACTGAACCCTTGAGTCGGATATGACTGGCTTTTTACCAAGGGTGAACTTTACCTTTACCTTACTCTCAGGTAGAAGTGAACAGGCTCACACTATTAGGATACATACAGATAACACTGTAACAGCATTTCTTCTCTCCCCCCCCCCCCCAGTTGTGTCACTGTGTGTGGTAAGAAAAAAGATAGGAAGAAGAGATGGAAAACACAGAAGGATCAGATAGTAAAATGCTTGGTAGGACAATTTGCACAGTGAAAGTTTCATCTCAACGTATCTTTTATTTGTTTGGGACCAAGGCATAGAGCAGTTTTTTAAGGCTGAATTAAGGTTTTATCTATGTGGTAGACTTAGGCTGTTGGCCATCATTCAGCCAAATGGTATTAAGACTATGGTTTGAAACACATAGCAGTGTGTCAAATAGCATGCCATGATAAAAATAACATTTACCTTCCAAAGGAAACTTTCATTTAGGGGACTCTCCCTCACTTTTTTGAATGGATTTATAACAGTTAGAAATCTTTTTCTTTTCTGAGTTGCTCCATACGTGCACTTTGGAACTGGGAAGACGTCCATTTGAGCACAACTGAAAAACATGACAATTCAGTAGCTTTCTCAAAATTTTCATAGCTAGTTAGGAAATCTACAGAAACCAACTTTATTTGAAATCCAGTGCACCAAAGCTGGAACATATAAACACTGATATGAACTTAATGGCTCTTACATTGGAACTCTGAGGACTTATGGGAAATAACCAATCTATGGTCCCAGATAATGAATGAGAGGAAACTGAGCAGCATATGTTCCAAAAATAAAAAAAATTCTAGAAATAACAGGTTTCTGTGCTATTTCTAGAAGAGTGGGAAAGCTGACAGGTGGAATCCAGATTGATGATCACTCATGCTTTAAAAATTATTATTTCTATCTAGGAATTAAAAGTGTTATCTTACCAGCTTGCTTTTATGAATTTGAAATAGATTTAGATGTATTTGTAGGGTGGCATGTCCAGCTGTCTAGATGCTCAAACTGGCACCTTGGTTAGAAACATATCTTCTTGTTCTCACCTCATCAAAATTCAACACTAAAGCTATTCTAGAAACAGCTGGGATCTTACCCCTTCTTCACACACCCTGTTCCCCAATCTGGTGTCATAAAAACTTAGATCTCAATCATAACAAATGTCTATATCTATGGAACAAACTCTTTTAGATCTCACTCCGTGATCCCCATAGTAACTGTAGTATAATTTATTTATTTTTTAAAATCCTCTCCCTTTTGTATATTCCCCTAAAGACAAAAATGTAAGAGGTTAAGTAATGTCAGTATAATTAAACAAGGTTAATTCATTGCTGCTTGGTTCCCGTGGGATTTTACTTGTATTTCCATCTGCTCTGATTTTGACATGTGAACGGCACCAAATAATCTCAGTAGTACAGAAATCTTACAGAATTTATGTGATTAGACAAAAAAGTTTTTTTTTCTCTTCCTTATACCATTTAATAATGAACCAGGTGACATTCTGTCCTCCCTTAACTGCATTTATTTTATTTTATTTTGCCAAAAGCGACTTGCCAGCCTATACCTGTTTAAATATGATTGACGGGTCAAACAGCAGGATGCTGCCTCCACAGAGGTAGTAAGAGAAGCAGGTGAGCTATGAGGAAAGACTGAGATCTAACGAAAGTTTCCTAATGGGGGTATTTGGGTTCTTTCAAGTATTGCAGACATACTCATTAAACATAAGGAGCTCAGGGAGCTGGAATGATGGTGGTGTAAGGAAGTGAAACTAGAAACATTGATTATCCAGACAGTTCTCAACAGCCTTCATTCCAGGAACCTCATGAATGGCTGCATAAAAGGATATAATGGGGATGGTAGTGAAGGTAAAGAGGAAATTAGAATGGGATGCACTTAAAAAGAAGAAATGTTAAGGAACAAACCCCTGATGAGAGGGATGTGGAGATCTGAGCAACAAAACAGAAGTGGGGCCTGGGAATTTTAGAGGTATATTTAAGGGTGTTATTCCAGCAGAGAAATGTATGCCTCTTTAAATGTGACTAAGAAATTAGAGACGGAAAGTAAAGGAAGAAACTTTTTTCCTGCATGGGTGGAGGGAACACAGGATTCTTGTGCTCTTATATATTGGATATGATTTTGCCTGCCTGATTGGGCTCCAGCTTTGGCTAATCTACAAAGCATTAAAGGGAATATCCCATAGTTTCATGTTAAAAATGAGAGCTGTGGGAAGTTTTCTTGGCCTTTGGAATTTCTGTTTAAACTAGAGTGGAGGGATCTTAATAGTGAAAAATCCAGCCACAGATTGCCCTCCTCTCTGAAAATCTTAGCCTTGTTAGACCATAAAGTGCTGGTAATGACTATTAAGCATGTGGGATCAACAGGAAAAATGATGTAGTGGGGAGGGCTTCTGCCCACTATTCCTGGCAGCCAGCCAGAGGACACTATTTTCCTGTCTCACTTAGCCTTTCCTTTCCCCTTCCAATAGTCAGTATTTGGTGCCACACAGCATTGGGGGTAGTTGAAGTTATGGATTTTCTCCCTGTTAACATTTTCCCCAAATACCGTGTTTTTCTTTTAAATAAAACTTCATTTTAAAAAAGTTATGCAATGTACAAACAATTCTCTGTATAACATAAATGTCAACATGCATAACTGACATTATAATAAATGAAAAATTTAAAAATATGTACATCCAAATGTGGGAGAAAGTCTAAACATCAATCATACGCTACAGTTCATTTTATATGGAATCGTAACTGGTATCTAAATCCATACTTCCTCTTTGTGTATAAGTGTTGTCATTTATTGAGAAAAACATCTTAATTTAACAAACTCTTCTTTGAGCCTGATGAATTTAATTAGTTTTGTCACAGTTTTAGTCTGCCACGTATTAACTATATTTTCAGACGTGGTACTTCATGACTGTTCCATTTTATAGCTGTTTCTGCCCTAGCTATGGTTAACAAATTTGGTACGCTACTCTCTTAGCAATGGCACTTATTTCTGAACTTCAGGTGTAAAATAAATGATTTGGTAATGAAGATGTTCCTCTGGAAGTGGCTACTGAGGTCATCATGAATGTTATAAAATGTTATAAACTGCTCTTGATATCTGTTTTAGGCAATTTGGAATGGTGGCCATTCAAAATATTTTCTGCAGTTTGTAAAGTTCTCAGTATACCAATTTCTTTTCAGTCACCAAGAACTAAGTTCAGGCTAGTACTGAAATGATGGAGGAGAATTATCCTTCATAATTCTGTTTATAAACTAACTATAATACTAGTCCTATGGAAATGTAGAAGTGAAGTGGTAGTGGATGGTTTTTAGCCTTCTCTATGCTTTTTAAATTAATAGTAAGAACTTATTAGACTGTGGTGGCTTAAGTGGTTAAGACACTGAACTTGCTGACTGGAAGGTCGGAATTCGATTCCTAGCTACTGCATGATGGTGTGAGCTCCATCTCTGTCCTGGCTACTGCCAACCTACCAGTTCAAAAACAAGAAATTGCTAAATAGATAAATAAGGACTACTTCGGTGGGAAGGTAAACAGTGTTCCGTGTACTCTGATGTTGAGACAAGCTTGCCACATGTCCATGGAAAAGTCTGCAGTCACAGACAGCGCTGGCTCTTTGGCGATAAACAAAGATGAGCACTGAACTCTAGAGTCGGATACGACTGGCTTTCGAGCAAGGGCAACCTTTACCTTTAAAAGTCTATACCTATGGGCTAGGAGAGGAATAACAGTCTGAATATGTGAATGAAGAAAACAATGACACATTGCTGATTTAATGTGTCCTACAATGGTATCAAGTTGTGTCATTGAGAAACCATCACTTTGTGTATGTCCAGAGTAAGTTAACATAATGAGACTAGTGCTGTAGAAAGTGATGTTGAAAGTGGGGGATCCTTATGTTGAGATGAGGAAAGTTAAATGAATATGGTTAAAGTAGCAAAGTCTTTGATCTCAAGTCTAAATGTTGCATTGATCATCTTTAACTCTTCTTAGAGTGACTATCCACAGATAAAGCAATCTAGTGCCAGACATAGGTCCAACGCTGGGGTTATGGAAACTCATAAATATGGACATACAGGCTGCATTTGAATTGCAAAGAACTGAACCCTTGTTCCTAGAGCCAATTGAATATAGAACAATAGTGACCCATGGCTTAAGGGAATGAGCTTTGGTTAATACTTTTGGACCACAATCCTGCCAAGGTTTTTTTTAAAAACACCTTTCTGCTCCACTGAGTTCAGTATCAGAAATTAATAAGTGTTTACTTGACTCTTCCTTGAAATCAGTAGGACTTTTTGAAGAGGTTAATAGTGGTTGGATTGTGCTCTTAATTTCTTAGTGATACAGGAGATCCTGACAAGAGTCACCACAAGTTGGGATCGACATGAAGGCATGTAATTATTATTTTTGGAAGATTTAAACACTAATACTCTGGTGATGGAAAATAGAATGAGTGGGGGAAGAAGAAATATTTCTGCATATGGGTGAAATAAATAGATTAAACAGCTTTGAAGTCCTGTCCTTTACAACAGATTCAGCCGATCACTACAAATAACGAGATTGACTTATTAAATATTAATTAAGCTGATTGTTCCTATGAAATAGTGTAACTTTAAATATAATTCTAATTGTATTTTAATTTAAATGAATCTGTTTTTACAATTCTTTATAATGAACCCCAAGCCAGCTGCAAGTGAACTGAAAAGATGCTCTCTGTGTTCGAATTTAAAGAAATGATAACTTGAAAATGTAGTTATTTAAGGCTCCGGTTCAAAACTGATGAGTAGATTTACTGAGAATCAAGTACTGTAGATTTGTTTACCTCTGAATTAAATACATTCTGGAGCCTTGTTATCAAAATCCCACTTTTAATAGCATCATTTTTTTGTGCCTTAAAATATTCTCCTTTGAAAATATATAATGATTTAATAAGAACAGAAGCTTTAAGTGTTGAATGAAATTGTTCTCTGTCAAAATGACCTTATTGACATAAAATACAACAAAAATCTATTAGGATTAAGCATTCAGAATGAAGGGGACAAGCAAAGCCATTTGAGTTATAGATAAGGAATCTAATTAAAACAGGCATTAAAACTATCTGGCTTGAGCTTGTTATAATACTTTTGAAAGATGACTTTTTTTATCTGTTGTAGAATAGAGGGGAAGGTATCATGGCAACTGTGATGAAATGTTTTCTTGGATTACAAAAGTGTTTGGAAACTTGGTCTCTAGTGTTATGTACTTAAGAAGCTCATCTTGTAAATCTACCCCTTAGCTGTATCGATAGAAATACAGCAATACTTTTGTGGATACAGTTGATTCATGTAGGTAGACAGTGGGATTTCAACTGAGGTTTGGGTATCAACAGTAATGTTAACTGCTGTACCACAACACAGAGCAGAATGTTGGAATGAATGTGTTACAGAAGGATTACAGCTAAAGTCCTCCTCCATAGGTATTAATTGAGAAGGTCTTAAACAGTTGCGTTTGTTTATATGAATGAATGACTTTCTAAATAGTCTACCATCAACAGCTTGTTTGGTTCTACAGACTTCCCAAAGTTTCTTAATTCTTTTGCCACATATATCCCTATATACTATATCCTAGATATCTTGGAGTCGTTATTCAGTGAGGAGTCCGCACATTGGTAGACATCTCTGCGATGACATTCTGCACATGCAAATGGACTTGAGAAATCATGTCCATTTGTATGTGGGTAGTTTTTTTTCTTAGCCATTAGAATATCATGTCACCCACTGGCTAGGTGGACCATGACGTTTGCCCTCTGCTTTCACCTTGCCCAAGGGATCCGACGGAGGATGCTTTGGTGAGTTTTAGTCCCGGCCTAACATCATTGACAAGAGATGGGCAACACTGCCTAGTTACACCACTCAAGCCACCGCATATATTATGCTGCAAAAAAAAAATCAAACGTGGAGTAACTTTATTTACATTTTAGACATAAAAATGGATAACCAGTGTAGTGTATTGTACAGAGTGATAGAATAAAATTCCAGTGACCTGGTTCCAAAGCCCTGCTTGATCATGGAAACTCATTGGGGGTGGGGTGGGGGGGTGAAAATAGTAAAAGACCCCTCCAATATGGGGTACCTCAGGGTTTGGTGCTCTCGCCTCTCCTATTTAACATCTACATGAAACTGTTGGGTGAGATAATCTGTTCCCACGGGATGAGGTATCATCAGTATGCTGATTATACCCAGCTGTATATCTCGGCCCGTGGAGACCCAAGTGATGCAGTGGAAGTCCTATCCAGGTGCCTGGAGGCTGTTAGGGTCTGGATGGGGGACAATGGGCTACAACTGAATCCTGTCAAGACTGAGTGGCTGTGGGTCAGGGGTCCTGTGTTACCTCAAAAGCTACCATCTTTGGTTATGGATGTGCCGGCTCCTCCTCAAACAGACCCGATGCATAATCTGGAGGTCCTCTTAGACTCACGAATCCTGCTCAAAGAGCAGGTGGCAGTCATAGCTAGGAGGGCTTTTGCACAACTTCATGTTATATTTTTTGAAATAGTAGCCGTGTTAGTCTGTGGTTCAGGCATCTCAGAAAACAAAACAAAATAAAGTAAAATAAAATACACAGTAGCACTTTAAAGACTAACTGCTAAATTTTCACTGTTAGCTTTCATGGATCAAGTCCACTTCATCAGAGATGGTATATTATTATTATTATTATTATTATTATTATTATTATTATTATTATTATTATTATTATTATTATTATTATATGCTGCCCTACTCGGTGAAAACCGACTCAGGGCGGCTCACAACATGCCAGTTACACCCGCTCCTAGATCGGGACTCCTTGCTCATGATCACACACACTTTGGTCACCTCCAGACTTGATTATTGTAACACGCTCTACATGGGGCTCCCCTTGGCTCCCCTTGGTGACCATTCAGAGGCTGCAACTGGTCCAAAACACGGCTGCTCAGGTCGTGATGGGGTGCGGGCATTATGCTTGTGTGTCACCACTGCTCCGGGAGCTGCACTGGTTGCCAATATGCCTCCGAGTGTAATTCAAGGTGCTGGTCATTACCTTTAAACCCCTATATGGTAGTGGGCCAGGATACTTAAGAGACCATGTCACCCTAAGGACATCTGTCCGTCCCACCAGAATGGACTGGAGAGGCTCTCTGGTAGTGCCTTCAGCTAAAGAGGCGCATCTCTGTAGCACCAGAAAGAAAGGCCTTCTCTGTGTCTGCTCCGGCCCTGTGAAACCTCCTGCCAACCGAGTTGAGGCTCCAGACAGAATTGCTCCCCTTCAGAAAGGGTGTTAAGACCTGGGTGGTGGGTCAGCTATGGGGTACAGGCCAGACTGTCACCCCGGCCTGCTGGCTTGTCTGACTCCTCCTTTTCTCTTGGTGAACCTCTTTGTAAATCTTTTAAAATATCTTTTAAATCTCTTTTTAATCATTTAATTTTAATTTTTATTCTGTATTTTAACTGTTGTTTTTAATGCCGTGTTAGCCGCCCTGGGTCATTCTTGAGGAGGGTGGCATATAAATATGATTAAATAAATAAATAAAATACATAAATAAAACTGCTTGTTGATTCTCTCACTTTTCTTGAAAGCCCTATTTGGATCACTAGTTGTGATTTGACATGACTCAGTCTGGTTTTAGAAAGAGCAGTGTAAGATTGGCATTCCATTTTGGGTATCTGGCACACTGTAGCCACAGTTTAAGGTGGAAGAGTTACCTATTTTATCACAGATTGAAGGGGGTAAAGTGTTTGCAGAATGACTTTTCTCCTTTTTAGTGGGTGGGTGTGAGACAGAGAATTCAAATATTTCTTGGAAAACAGGATATTTTGCAATGTGGAAAACACTTGTTTCTGAAAAATAAGATTTCACCTGTTTGAAATCAACAAATACTGCAGAGTGAGCCAGGAGATGGGTTGTGCTTGGGAGAAAAGCATGTGCATAAGATGAATAATGCAAGTGGGGCTTTTTTGCTATGGTTGCTCTATCCATGTGGATTGAGGTTGCCCTCCCAGCTCCTGAACGTTGCCTTAAAGGCCCTATTAGTCAAATCTCTGGTCATTTTAGCGGGGGATGAACATAGAGCTAAATAAAGTTAATATACTGGCTATATCCCAGTCGGTGCTGCAGGTGGTGCTGCTGAGCTGAAAATTCTCCATTAAATTCTCCATTAAACCTGACAGAAGAATAAGCAGGGGTCCCTGGGAAATGAGTGCATTTATTCAGCAGCAAGGGTGCAAAGCTCACACAAATGGAAAGGCAGAGGCAGCCGTAGCTAGACTCCCGATATTTTCTCTTCCCCTCCTCTCCCCCTCGTTGATAGTAATTTTAGGTTGAGATTCAGCTTAAATCCAAGGGGAAAACACTTTATAAGGCTGAAAGCTGTAGAGTCGCAACAGCCAAGGTTATGGGCTATCAAATGCAATTACATCAAGACAGATTATACTGTGCAAATTGAGCCATTTAGAAGGTGCGAACCAAAGAAATAGCTGTGAGCCCAGCCTCCCCCCCTCCCGGGGTTTCTCTCTCTAAATTGCAGTTTTAGTTCCTTGCAATTCTGAGGTATGAAAGTAGGTGAGGCGGCTTTTGTATCTGCAAAGTGCTTCGTTTTCAGAAGGTAATTCAGCCTGAGTGCAATCTAGGTTAAAAGCTGGACAACTGGATAATTAGAGCTCTTTTGCTGTGAAGGGACAATCAGCTGTTACTGGTAGTAGCTCATCTTGGCTCTCATCTAGACTAGTTCTTTTTCTCCTGCGAGTTGAGGTGACTGGAGACGCTGGCCAGAGCATCTGTTTGTGGACTTCCTGTAAGCCCTGAGATGATGGTGCTGGACAAGGAGGACGGTAGGTGAGCAGACATTCCTTGAGCATCACTCTGGATCTTCACTGTGATGTTCCTTCTGTGTAGCAAATGAAACGGAAGTGTGTCTGCTGGGCTTTCTTGCCTTCCATTCATTTTGATGCCCCTGTGAAATGGAATAGCATGCTTTCTCTTCTGCTCTGGAGGGTGGTGGTGGTGGGGTGAAAGTAAACTCACCCAGTTACTCTTACTTTAGATTCTAGTGGATGAATACCTGAGTATAAACCTGGGTTGGATGAGAGTAACCTCTGGGAGGGAGATGGTTCTTTATCAGGAGTATCTTCTCTCCTGCTTACTGATATTGATTTTTTAAATTAATCCGTGATTGTTCCGAGTTGCTAGTGGAAATTTTTATACCTTTCTCTTTTTTAATAAACACAATACTAGTTAGCAGGTATAGTTGCTAAATCGCTCTGACAAGGCTGGTAGCAAAATTGTTATAATAAAAAGTATCCTGCATTTTCCCCACTGAATGACACTTTTAAAAGTTTAGCTTCCTTGCCAGTTTGGATCTGAAGCTGTTTTGCTACTAACAAGAATGAGTGGGTATAGGTTAAAACGGAGAGAATGTTCAAAGGTTGTGGTACAGTTTTATGTAACAGTTTTCTCTAACTTTGACATGCTGTCTGATATGCAAATGATCTTGGTAGTTTCTAGAAGAAATACAGTCATTGAGAAAGCCATGTTGCTTAAACGTCTTGCATTTATGTCATCATGCCTGTTTCAGCCTATCATCATATCCTGCGAAAGAAAGGGTAACTTGCTAAGCTTAAGGGCAAAATGTGACATGTTGCACCTAGAGTACTGTGGGGCATAATGAGGCAGTAGTAGGATGAGATTCAGAAGTCTTTCCTCTTCTTGCTAATTTGCTTGTGTGATTTTCCTCAAGTTGGTAAAGGATAAGCAAGGAAGTACCTTCCCGGGTGTTGTGTTTTAAGTGAAATGTCAGTTCTGTGTGTAGCTGTGCCATGAAATCATGTCATCTCTTGCACTCCTGAAGTGATAGCTGCTGAGTGTGTATGGAGATATTTTTGTATTGTCTGTTGATACGAAACACATATTTTAATAGGAATACATTTTGAACAGTGTTTTAGCTGGAGTTGAACTGGAGTATAAGAACTGCTTCTGAGGCTGGGAATCAGTATAACTAATTTTCCTCCTCGTTTTATGCTGTTTAATACTACAGCTACAGTCAGAGAATATTGTCCTTAAAACTTTCAGCTTTTATTGAAGACCACATTCAGTTAAAACACTATAATTAACTTGAATATATATATATATAAAGTCAGTGTTTTGTTTACAGCACTAGTATGCTCAACACAAGTATGTTCCTGATTTTCTTTTTAATGTACTTTTTATTAATAGTAAGATGGCATGGCTAGAGTAGTGTCTAAATCTTAGGCAAGTGATGCGCTTAAAAGTGAGAGAATTATCTGAAATTTTGGGTAACCATTTAATCAAATCTACATGCAATAGCGAACAAGATGCATTTAATTTGTAATGTTAAATGCATGGACTGTGTTCTGACATGCTTCACATTAAACTTTACCAGTTTATCTATATATTTTTTAAAGTAAAACCTTTATGCTAAAACTGACCAGCCAAACTTGTTTTCACACAAAAACTCTCCTCCAACAGATCATGTCTCTAAAAATTTATTGGTTTGAACTGACAATCATATAGGTGAGAAAAAGTTGCAGTGAAATTCAGAATTAACTGGACCTTCCCATTGTTAGAAAATTCTGTCTAGCACTGTTTAATTTCTGTCAGATTCCTGGATTTTAGAGAATGTAAATTAACAAATCACTCCTAGCCTCTTCTGGGTCACCAGTAAGGACTTGGATTATATATAATGGAAGGAACAAGTTGTTAAGAATTGTTAAAGTCCAAACTGGGTAGAGAAAATTTTTGATTTGAAAGGTTTTGTAGCCAGCATTTCAGCCTGCAGTGTATGTGCCAGTTTCTGTGAATCACCCTTTAAATTCTGCTGAAGGGTCGTACAGTACTTCATTCAAGGAAATATGTTTTGTCCACACTGTTGCTTTTGGTTAAAAAGGTGCTGCAGATTTCTGAAACACTCAAGAAAACCCCACATGCACTAATGAACAGAGATGGTAGTGGACAAATATGCACATTACAGGTAGCAGTTTCTTGATCAGACCATTTTGTCCCCTCTGAAGTACAGTAATTGTAACAATTTTCAGAAGTGTTTCAGGACAGTTGCTGACTTACTGTAGCTCACTGATGAACTAAGAGCTCTTTGGAACAGAAGTCAATAAATATGAAAATAAATACATAAAATAAGTTTAAATGCAAAAAGTTAATTTTATTAGTCATAAGGTTACTGATGTTGCATTGGTATGTGTATTTACTTTATTGTAAAGTCCCAGTTAGGCTTACATCTACATAAACTTGCATATATTTGTGCTCTTAGTCTGTATGTTCTCTGTGTGGCTGGCTTGAAGTAGACATATTTAGGATCAGTCAGTCGTAGAAATAAGAAATATGTGAAATGATAACCTTTCTTTTTCAACAAGTCAGAACCAACTCCCCTTCAGAGTTTGAAATGTTCAATGAAAGCAATATCTCCCATGTTTGCAGTGGTCCTGTTTAGTTTACACATATTTGGTGGTGTTGCACATTTGAGACTGAGCTTGGTGTCAAAGCAATAAAAAACACTTTATGAAACAATGAAATAAGAAATTGTTCTGTGCATATAGGTCTTGTTGAAATCAATAGGACTTGTATAATTGTGCCTGAGTTTGCTGCTGCGTTTTCAAGAGGGGAACCTAACCGGTGGATAAAGCAAAATAAAATATAGTTATCTGGGAAATATAGAAACAAATGTATAAGAGAAACTATAGTGTCACTTTGAACTGTTACAAATCTAAGGTAGGAATCATACAAATTCTATCCCTCTCCTCACCCATAGTCTTCCTTGTCGAATTAAAAATACACAATAGAAGTGTTAAACAGAAATCCATACTTTGCAAAATTGTGCAAAGCGTCCTAGTAGCAATTCCAGCTGGACAAAGAATACAGAAGATTCCTCAATTACAAGGATCATAGTTGAATATGATCACATTAGATTTACAGTTGTACCTCGCTTAAAGAGCATAATGCGTTCCACAGGATTGTCCTTTAAGTGAGTTTGCTCTTTAAGCGAAACACCATTGTAAATGACCAATTGGGGGGGGGGGATTGCGAACCCGAATTTATTTGTTAAGCGAGTTTTTGGTTGGTTTTATTTGTTAAGCGAAGCGAACATTCAGAGAAAATTCTGCTCTTTAAGCGAGTTACTCTTTAAGCGAGGTGCTCTTTATGCGAGGTTTGACTGTAATACAAACTGGTACCTAATGTTCAGATGTTGTATTTTATTAAGCTTCTGTTGTTGTAGGACTCTGAAGTTCAAATGTTTAGCCTTCATACATGGATTTTGTCCAGGACGATGCTTCTGATTCATTTTGCTTTCTTGATTACAGAAGCAAAAATAGTAACTAAAATTATCTGGACAGACTGGTTAGTTAGTGGTTTTGGGCTCCTTAAATGACAATAGTGGTGTGCATCTACTCAGAAGTAAGTCTTACTAAATTCAGTGGCATTTACTCACAGGTAAGTGCAGATTGCCGCTGAAATAAAATGCAGAATTCTAATTCTGCATTGAAGGAAAAGTTGACGTTAGAAACACTAAGCTCTTTCAAGATATAGTAAAACCTCGGATAACGCAAAAACTTGGTTCCACAAGTCTTGGTGTTATCCGATTTTTAGTGTTATCCGATGCATGTTAAAATCCTATGGGATGGATCAGATAACATTAAAGCTCCATAGAGATACATTGTAACCGCACAAGCTTTAGCGGTTGTTATCCGACCCATCCCATAGGACCTTAATGTTATTCGATCCAATTCTCCTCCCCAGATTACTTAACATTATGCGATTTTAGCATTATCCGATCCAATCGTTATCCAGTGTTTTACTGTACAGTAAAACCCTGCATAAGGAGTGCTTCGCTTAAAGAGTAACTTGCTTAAAGAGCAGAATTTTTTTCTGAATGTTCACTTTGCTTAACAAATAAAACCAACCAAAAACTCTCTTAACAAATAAATCGAGGTTTGCAATCCCCCCCCCCCTCACTAGAAGTCACAATTGGTCACTTACAATGGTGTTTCGCTTAAAGAGCAAACTCACTTAAAGAGCAATCCTGTGGAACACATTCTGTTCTTTACCGAGGTACATCTGTGATGTTAAAAGAGAAGGGTTGTTTATCTTCTTAATGCACTAATTACAATTTTAAAAAATGAGATGATACATTGAGGCAGGGAAAGAGATGAATAAGAGTGCTTCCAGAAACTGCTGCTGTTGGAAGTGCCATCTGTTTGTAGAACAAGAGATTGATCATCATCTTGTAGAGTAGCTGTTGAACAGAAGAAAAGTAATTCCATCACAGCTGTAGGAAGGATCGGGTCAGTTTAGAAACTCCATTTGATGTTGGGGAAGAATTCTCTAATAATAATACAAGTCAAAGCCTGTAGATAAATTGAGCAAGAAAGGCTCATTGACTTGATGTAAGATACCATTAGCAGCATACTTATGAGCATTTAAGAAGACACAGACTAAAGATAACCCTGAAGTGGAAGGAAGGGATATTGAAGGTATTCAGACGTAGGAATGGGAAATATCTGGTGCATTGATAGTGGGGGGTGGGGGAATTGATAGGGTGTGAAAGAAGGAACAAGATAATTGCTCCAATATATATTTTTTTAAATGTTCGTGTTTAGAGTTCTGAATATCTTCTTACCCTCCTGATAATCTTTGTTTTGGAGTATATATGTTTCAAGAAAAAGCCTGTGACAAATATGGATGAGAAAAGAATTGCCACAATTATGTGATTTGATAAGTTCAAAAGATAGCACTATCCTTTTTGAAGAAGGATAAATAGTGCTAGTTTCAGTTTATTAGTTGTTTTGATCATTGGTGATAGTATTAAAAATACTTAATCTGGTAGTGGTAAAAGTAAATGCAATCGATAGAGGGGTTTTTTTTTAAAAGCAAAATGTAACGGATAACCTAGAAAATACTTCATCCATATTGAACACTGAGAATAGCATTAACTATACTATACGGTTAGTAAGAAGACATAATTCACTTCCTATACTCACTGTTGGTGCTTATTAAACTAGCAATTAAATAATAGTGTGCCATTAATATAGTCCTGATTTATGACAAATCTTTTTGGGTATCTTTTTGTATTGGACTCAGGCATGGTTTACTCTTCTCTTGTTTTGTAGGCATCCGGGAACTATGCAGCTTGCTGAAGGCTACACAGGCTGGTTCCTCTCCTATGTGGCACAGTAGGGAATCAAACGTCCTACCTCTAGCTCTGCAGCAGATACCTAACTCACTAAGCTATAAGACCAGCAAGTTGGCAACAGTAGTACTAGTATTCTTGCATAAAATGAAAGAACAAGGGTGACTGAAGCCAAGTGGCTGCATATAATAAACTGGTTCTTCATTTGTGATTAGTCATTTCGGTGGCCCGAATACAATGCTGTCATTTTAGGACAACAGTCTGGAAATTATTTCTCCCTGAATGAACAGACATTCAAAAGTGTGATGCAGAAAATGTGTTTTGGAAGAAATTTATTCCTGAGGGTTTCAGATCACCAATCTATTTTATCTATCCCAAAGAGAAAATAACTGGGGTAACAGTGAGTGCTTGTAATCGTAGAGAGCCTGTGTTATCCATTGGAAAGAACTGTCAACAAGAATAGTTCAGAATATCCCTTCACCGCAGATTCAGTGGACAACCTTGAGTAAGTTATCCTTTCTCCCTCGTTCTATGGAAATATTCATGGAGTATTTGTGAGCATGAATAAGCTGAGGCTTGGAAAATGCATACTGAAAGTGCTGTTAGAAATGTTGATTGGAAGATAATTTGAGTGGATTGTTTTTATGTAGAAGTCCCCAGATTCAGGTTTTGGCATTTCAGTTTAACATGAAGAAAGAATTCTGCCTGAACCTCTTGAGATCTGGTGTCAGACTGTTGACAGTACTGGTCTCAATGGACTAAGAGTCAGATCCATTATTATTCTGCTTCCTTACTTGTTTTTTTACAAAAGCAAAAATATTTGTGATTACTGAAAAAAAAATCCAAAATGTATATTGAGTAATATCTTTGTTGAGCCAACTCAAAGGTAGCAAAAACATTCCAGCTTTTAAGACGATGTTACGAGTTGCGGATGAAAAGCTTGGCTTAATGTTGAAATCATAGAGTCTGTAAGATTTTATGATAAAATAATTTTCAAAAAAAGCCAAATACCTCGGATAACGCTAAGACTTGGTTCCACAAGTCTTGGTGTTATCCGATTTTTAGTGTTATCCGATGCATGTTAAAATCCTATGGGATGCATCAGATAACGTTAAAGCTCCATAGTGATACATTGTAACCGCACAGACTTTTGCGGTTGTTATCCGATCCACCCCATAGGACCGTAACGTTATTCGATCCAATTCTCCCCCCCAGATTACTTAACATTATGCGATTTTAGTGTTATCTGAGGTAAACTTTATCTGAGGTATTACTGTACTTGGAAAAATGCATCAAACATCCCTAAATGGATCTCCCTCATCATCAATCTATCACTGGCCAAAAACAGTTTAAATAGAATTGGCTTTTCTTTCTGTCAAAGAACAAGAGGAAACAGGCTAGCCTAATCATTCTTGGAAAGCAGTTCCATAGCTTGGAAACAGCTGCTGAGAAGATGGCTCTTGTAGATCCTAAGATCCAGGCAGGCTGATATGGGTAATGGGGGTCAGTGTGAATTGCATATTCAATGCTGTTCCAAGCTTCCAGCAGGCAGTTTTCACTTGCTGTTCTAGGAGAAAACAAGATGTTCCTTGGAACTAACATATGTATCAAAATTGTCTGAATCCTTAATTGTGCTTTTGATTCCAGATGTTGTTAGGTAATACTTTCCTGCATAAGAACAAGTTTGGCTACTCTGTTTTACTGTAGTTCATGAGGGGTTTGGGAGTGAGACTGGGCAGAACAGTGGGACATGTATAAAGGTGTACGTTTGAAGTTATATTACTTTTAAGAACACAACAGAAGAATCCCTGATTTGTAAGGATACAGGTTTTATCTTTCTAGCAACTGGCATTCCATTTTCATGCTGTGCTCACCAGTGATGATAAAATATCAATCTGTTTCCCATAGCAGCTCTTACAAAACACTGGAACTACAGAATCTTCAAAAATGTTCCTTTTAAGAGCAGTACATTATTAATAAAGTAGTCCATTAGGTCTGGTGATAAAGGGTCAGAGAGTCTGAAATATCTGTCTCTCAAATGGTTAAGGAATTTATCACGGTTGGAGGATTAATTGATTTCATTTGGGAAGCATTTTAGTTCTTCACTTTTCAAGTCCATAGGTAGAGCTGGGCTTTTTTTGTAAATGCAACTTTCAAACTAGAGATCTTTGGTTTGTGATCAGTACGGGGTCTGTATGTGATATTTTTTCAGTGCAAGTCCCAAACCTGGACTGAAGATTTGTTTATTGGTTAATCAGTATTCAGTCCTTCCTCTGAGGATCTTAGCTAAGCATTTTAGTTCTGTAGCAAGTTGTGGGGCATCTAAGGCAAGTAAAGTAAAGAGATATAACTTACTCACCTCAGCACAGGAACTTTCCTAGCTCAGCAGGATTCGATGTTCCCATTTGCATTGCAGATGCTACTGTTCAATGCTCTCAAGCAGCATTTTGAAATTGTTTGTAGACAGATACATTTTGTATGTTATTTTAAAGCTGGGTTGAATACATTGCATTCAGTCAAATATGGATTTTTTTTGTAAGCTGCCTGAAATGGAATAGCTGATCAAGAGTAGGAGTTGTAAATGAAATACAGTAAAACCTCTGATAACGTTAAAACCTGGTTCCACAAGTCTTGGTGTTATACGATTTTTAGTGTTATCCGATGCATGTTAAAATCCTATGGGATCCATAGAGATACATTGTAACCACACAGGCTTAAGCTGTTGTTATCTGATGCATCCCATAGGATCTTAATGTTATCCGATGCAATTCTTCCCCCCAGATTGCTTAATGTTATGCGATTTTAGTGTTATTCAATACTAATGTTATATGAGGTATTACTGTAACAGGAGAGTAGAATATCAATGAAGTAAGTAAGAGTAAGATGATGTACAAAAATGTCACTATTTCCAACAGAAATTTAAGTTTAGAACTAGCAGCTAATAAACTTCATTAGAGCCATTTATACTGACTTCCTCTCTTGGGGAAGATTGGCGGTAATTTAGGAAATTGTAGGAAGGCTTCAGGCAGATGTTATCCTGAAAATAATGAAGTTAGTCTATGTGTACATGCAGGCGTGTGCATCCATGGGCCCCGTACATATAAACACACATATTGTGCTCATTTTCAGGTTCACAGACACTTGTTAGAATTGTACTGGTTATTATTGTTTATTCATGTACAGTATCTCTACACTCACTCACTCACTCCCACAGACACTCTCAGTCCCTAGTAGTATTCTTCACTTAAGAAATCATTAGATGGAGCCATGTTTCATTTTATGCTTTCCTTTTTGGATTTTTTAGAAGAACAATTGTATACTTTAAATGAAAAGAATTGGATTACCACAAATACGTTGAGCGATTGTTGCCCCTTCTTCCATAGAATAATCACTTGCTGCAATCATACAAGCAGACTTCAGTTGGTATGGAAGAAATGGGAACATATTGCAGTGGACTTGATTTCTAATAAATGAAAGGAAGTATAATGAGTGTGTAACTGGGAAGGAAGATAAAGGCAGCCATGCTTTAAATTGTTAATGACGGTGCCAATGGCTGGAGCTTTACCACAGCTGTTTAAATTGATCAGTTTTGTTTAGGCAGCAGCGCGGCATGCAGTCTTTCAAGGGAGTTCCAAGATATTTTTAAAGACAAATCTGGATCTTATTAAAAGGACCTTTTAGAGGTTTGGAGTGCCAGTATTGTGGATTATTTTTAAGGGTAGATTTGCTTTCTATTATCACAATTCTGACAGAAACACATTCTGGGGAATACTTCCAAGGCCCACATTTCTAATAAAGTCTTGAAACCACTTAACAATTAAAGCTACTGTGATGGTTTGTGAATGGATTCTAAACTGCAGCCTAAGTGTGCCACTTTTTAATTTTGAACTAATAGTATTTAGTCAAAATGGTGGTATAGAATACAGTCAGGAGATATGCCTACTGCATTACTGTGAATTCTTCACAAGAGTCTGATGACAAAACTGCTCACTTGATGGAGATATGGAAACGGATGTGTATCAAGTTGCCAGCTTGTAGATATACTTCTGATTATAATAATTAGATAATAATAATATCTACACACTGGCAACTTGATATACATCCATGAGAAATGGATGGTGACTTTTAAGATTCAGTAGCTCAACCAGGTCATCCCACAGCTGGGGAAATGGGCAGAGTGCTGGCATGAAAGAGTCCTCCCAATTCTTTTCAGCCCCAATGGTTGTCCTGACTCAGTTGAATGTCACAAGGAGAGTTCATGACAAAGCTGAGGTTTGAACGAGGAACTTCCTATTTCAGACCCCATGAGCTGCTTATTCTCCCATCCCCTGTTCTGGAAACTTAGCTTGTCAAGAGTTGTCAATATTGTGGCTTTGACAGCCACCTTGTTAGATCTGCATATGCCAATACATTTAGGCAGTTGGAGGACTTTGAGATAAAGGCCATTGAGGCTAGTAAAACCTCATTGGTTGCCTTGAAGAAAATGGACCTCGTGTTATCCCTAGTAATTCCCTAGCTCACGGGTACCCAAACTACAGCCCAGGAGCCGGAGTCGGCCCCAAGGCTGTAGTGACCAGCTCCCTGAATCACATGATTGGTCCGTGGTCCAAAAAGTTTGGGCACCCCTGACCTAGCTCATGCAGCACTACCTTGTGTTTTTATAGTTGGCTCTGTTTCACCTGCATTTGGGGAAAAAAATTGAATTCTTTATTTTTTAAAATCATGTTTTGTAGAGATATAAAAACTCTACTATGGTTATGAAGTCCATCGTAGGCAACAGCCTTACACCTTGTGACTTCCCTAAAAAGAATGGAACTGTTTCTTTGAAAAGAGTTCTTTCTCTCGTTTACGCCGCACCCTTCCATTCATTTGCCTATACAAAGCAATAAAGGGTAAAACTAAAGTAACATAAATTGGTCTGTCTTCCTGAATCCATGTCTCACTAATGTACCCAGATTAACTCAACTGTAAATTGTCTCCTTTGGATGTCGTGTCTTGCTGAAAGTTTCCTATATGATTCATGATTTGAATTGCTTTTAACAGCTATTGGCTAAGCAATATGGTAAATGTACAAGGTGATGCAATTGGCATTAGTGAGAGAGAGGATGCACAGGAGCATGTAATGCAGTCAATACTACATTAACTACTGATGCCCAATTACAGAAACTGGAAGAGTGGCTTTTAGGAGCATTAGGACTTGCAGAAGAGCTGAGATCACCTGCCGCTCCTTGCCTAAAAGCTTCACCCTTTATGCGCTGGGATCAAAGCAAACATTCAGTCGCTATTTTGTCATGTACAGCAACAAAGGAGCGCATGGGGAGGGGGTCAGCTCCCCCCACCTACCCACTTTTCCTTTCCTAAAAAGAAGTGTCACACTGATGTTTTTAATGCATGTAAATGCAAATCTCCATATTTCAAGATTTCACTCTCCCATCTCCTGAGGAAAAGGGCTTATTTGAATAAAGATTTTAACTACTACTCTCCTTACTTGTTCTCTTCTTTGTTCCCTTTTCATTCAAAATGTACCCTGGCTCTTTTAAAAAAACAACCCAAGCCTGTCTTTACTTCAGTGAATTAGACGGAACAGGATTCTTCCTTCCTCCCCCACTGTGTTTTCTGCCCTTTCTCTAATCTCTACCTGATCGTCTGAGACTTCAGGTGCTTTAAGACTCTAGTAAGTGTTCTAAATATAGACAGAGACCATGGCTTAGTTCTCACTGGGGCATTAAGCCTGTGTCTCTGCTTTGCAACTTCATATGATGAGGAGAAGGGTGGTCACATGGCTGAATTTGCCTGTTTATACAAAAAAAGGAAAGCAGAAAATCCCCTCACAGAGAAAATCAGCATGTCATGCTATAGTCCAGGAGCTTGATGTGTTATGTCCCAAAGGAACTTTATGTATGGTGGCATCTGTTTTCCAGTGTTTGGGCTGAGCGCTAACACTTAATGAATTGGATAGAGCATTAAGTAGGGAGTTGGACTCAATGGCCTTATATAGATCTCTTCCAATTCTATTATTCTGTAATTCTATGTAGTTGGAACAGCGTCACCCATGCACAAGAGATAGTGGTTCAGGAGACATGTGAGAATGTCATGGTTTAAGGAAGAGAGCATTTTAGATGAGCTATAGTTAGTCTGAAGGAAGAATGATCCCTGAAAATCAGCTGAGCAATGATTGGGCATGTACACTGGACACAAACTGATGACTGTTGTAGGTGGAACAAAGGGATGAAATGTAAGGACTGGTACCCTGAAAGCTGGACTGCCTTGCAATGGTTTGTTTTGGAGCCCAGCCTTTGTGGAGAAACATTCATGTAAAGAGTATACAACCATATTCCTTTGTTCTAAAGGTATGCACACCGGACAAGGGTTGTCATCACAATAAAATCTACCTCTTCCTATAAGGCAGAACAACGTAAGGGGTGGCTTTTACCAGTGTAAATGTGTCTAGATGAAACATGATTTTGGCAGCCTGCTTGTGTGACACCTGTGTGCAAAACTTACAAATAGATGTGATTGTCTTATATTGACACTTAATGTAGTTTCCTACCAAATCAAGTTGTACGGCATATGCTACACAGAAAGTACCACTGGAAGTGAGCAGGTCTCTTATTGCTAGTGAAGACTAAGTTGACCAACTTTAACTATAAGAATCTTTTGAATTGTGTATGTACTCATAACCAGTGATGGGATGCAACAGGTTCGCACCAGTTCGGCAGAACCGGTAGTAACTTTCTCCATTGTCCCGGAGAACTGGTAGCAGCTTTTTGGGGAAAATCACCTTCGGGGCTTACCTTTTCACTGGTTCCCCCACTACGCATGTGCACCAAGCACTTGGTGTGCATGCACGCCTACAGTGCTTGGCGTGTATGCACAGCCTCCTTGCTGTCCTCCCCAGCGGGGAGGAGGAAGAGAAGCTGCTAGCCTGAAGCTCCCTATAGCCTGCTCCCCAGGGTAAGTGACTCACCTTTGGATGTGGTCTGTCTGTGTGTATTGTAATGTGTATTTAATACCTTTACCTATATTGACGTACTACCACAGTTCCTAAAAAGCCTGGCGGCCTGGCTTGGGATTTTTAAGCAAAGACTTGGAGTTACCTCATCAATAAGCTACACCTGTGCTGTTCCAATTGGAGAACCCTTAAGGAGGTACAGCTGTTTTACATTTACATTAAAGCATATTATTCTAGAGAACTGGTACGATGACCATATCCATCTTGCAACATGGTGCTGCCCAGGCACTTATACTAACAGGTAAATGACGGGTTTGTGTTTGGGGTGGGTGGATGTGTGTATTTTAATGTAATTTTATTTATTTATTTTATTTACGGGTTTGTGTTGTGGGTGGGTGGGTTGAGCGGTGTTTGTGTGCGTGCTTATTTTTATTTTATTTTTTTCTTTGGTCCCGCCCATGACATCATGACATCAGCTACGCCCACACTGTGATGATGTCACGGTGGGGTAGTAAACTTTTTGACAACCCACCACTGCTTATAACCCACCAAAAGGATAGCTGCTCTATCAGGCCAAGATTTTGATAAGTCTCCCCTCCCTCTCCACTTTTTGCCCAGTCTCAAATAGGCTTTAAAAACAGGTTTATTAACCCCATAGTGGCTTGTCGGCTCCCTTAAGCATGAGTGTGTAGGCCTTCCTAAAATGTTTTACTGAACAGTATAGTACAGTATCATCAATCAGCATGTAATGAGTATAGTTGTTCAAAAATGGAAAAAAGTGTTTGTTTTGCAAGCTCTCATGCACCTGAAAGTTTTGAGTTTGTTTGGGGGTGTTTTTTTTTTTTTGGGGGGGGGGGGGATAAAATTAATATCTTCTCCCTGCGGTTGTTGTGTTAGACCATTCACACAACCAAATCAACATCTTGAGAATTTAGGTTTCATAGATTTACACACAGTTTTATGTGGCCTGGAGCAATTATTCAATTGAATCAAAAGAGGAAGATTGAATGAGCAATTCTTCAGGAATAATTTGAAACATGGGGAAGGGGAAGCAGTTGTCTCCACTGTGGAGAAATCAATGTGGTGTCCATCTATTCGAAGGATACATACATCTCAGAAAAATAACAGCAAGCTATGGAGTCACAGAAAGAAGTCAATCACAATTCCTCTTTTTGTGCAAAAGTACTATAACTAATGGGGACGTGGTGACTTAGTGGTGAAGACACTGTAGTGCTAGTAGTTTATGTGGCTGCGGTAGCTCAGTGGTTAAGAAGCTCACCTTGTTAGCTGGAAGTCTGGCAAATTGGCAGTTCAAGACCCGGGTACTGCATGACGAATTGAGGACCTGTCTCTGTCCCAGCTCTTGGGAAAATGAAAGGAGCCTCATTCGGACATCCCTTGAGCGGAGTTTCTCTAGCTAAAATCCTTTCAACCCTGAATAATTTCTGACACAGAATTATTATTATTATTGGATACAAATCAATCATTTGGTTCACAGTCAAGGACTGGAATAAAATTAACAGTTCAAGCCCTAAGAACTGTAAAGGTAATGTCTGAGTATATATGCAGTTCCTAGTAGAGTTGTTTTTTGGAGAGTTATGAGGTTCAAGTCCAGTAAGTACAACATTTCCAAATATCTAAGGAGTCCTTTAGATATTGCTCCAAGAGCTCCGATTACTATGGGAACAACAATAGATATTATTGTTATTGTTATTGTAGATCCTTCCAGGATTCTTCTGATCTTACACGCTGCGGTGCAGAACCTGGATTGGGCAACAATGTGTCTCCAAGACTCTGGAGCCAGGAAGGTAGAGACACATTGTTGCCCCTGTCCTCTACATCCCTGCTCAACTCCTACAAGTTATAGCCTGTAGGCTTCCCTTAAATATTTTAAATCCATGCTGGAATATGTCTAATGCAGGGGTTCCCAACCTATGGCCTGTGGGTCAGACCCGGCCTATGATGCCATTCCATCCAGCCATCACTGCCTCTACCGCACCTAGAAGTGGAAGCAGGCACGTTTATGTCAGCCATAAAACACACCTGCACAAATGCACCAGCAACTGCCATAAATGTGGAAGTGGGTGCATTTACGACAGCTGTAAATGCATCCGCTTCTGGGAGGCATGGTCAGGCACATGGTGTAAAAAGACTGGACACCTCTGGTCTAATGGAATTTATTTAATTATTTATTTAGTCATATTTGTTCATCACCCTTCTCCCCGAAGGGACCCAGGGCAATTTACAGCATATCATATCAACCACAACAATTTAAAATCAATTAAAAGACTTAAAGATTAAAAGAAGCCTAAAAATTAAAAAACTAGGCGTTGCAGCTAAAAGGCACTGGGGGTCAAATTATCCAGCCAGCTGGGGATATTGATCCATCCATTCCCCAGACCTGACCTGCCAGCCAGGTTTTTACTCCTTTCCTAAAGGACAGCAGCTCTGTCTGCATGCGTAGTTCTATTGGGAAGAGGTTCCATAGCGCCAGGGCGGACACAGAGAAGGTGCTCGTTCTAGTGCCAGAGAGGTGCGCCTCTCTGGCTGATGGCACAACCAGAGAGCCTCTCTAGACCGCTCTGGTGGGACGGACAGATGTTCTTGGAGTGAGGTGGTCTCTTAAATATCCTGGTCCACTACCATGTAGGGCTTTAAAGGTAATAACCAGCACCTTGAATTGCACTCGGAGGCAAACTGGGAGCCAGGGCAGCTCCCTCAGCAGCGGTGAGGCACGGGCATAACGCCCGCATCCCATCACTACTCATGCAACCGCATTCTGGACCAGCTGTAGCCTCCGAATGGTCACCAAGGGCAGCCCCATGTAGAGTGCTACTGTCTAATGGAGGCTTAGACACTACTATCAAGGCATATCTTTCAACTTCTGATCTGTTGAGTGAGAAGGATCTATAGTCAAGCAAGGTATTCTATCTAACATCATCACCATCCAACATTTTCTAGGAATCTCTTGCCTTCTTTTGTTACAGGAACCAAATCTCAGATTGTATGGTGATACAAGAATGAATAGCTATGCCTGGTATCCAGGTTTTTCTACCAGTGTTGTTTCTTCTTTAGGCAATGGGATACACATCTATGTACATTTAATTCAGAGCACTGTGGCTTTCAACTACTGATCATCAATGTTCTTTTGAACATCCAGAGATGTGCAAGCCAAGAATAGTACAAGGTTGACTGCTACTGTTCGATCCTGTGATGGCTGTGGAAGTGGTTGGTAGGTTAGACAGCACAGCAACTAAATGAAGATGGAGCAGGGGGTAATAGTGACTGTCAAAGCACATGCCCAACACATGCACACATAAATGAGGGAGGCAGCGAGCATGCTGGGGGGAGCCTGAAGTAGAGCAACACCCTACTTGCCCCAATGGACAAGCTTCCACTGCTTCTGTCTTGTAAATTCAATGTTGTACAGATGGCATGCAATTGAAAGCATGTGGCAACATGACATTGACATGGTTAGAAAACCTGCAAGACATCATCAGTGGTTCTGCAGTGGAAAACACTTTCAGTTTGAGCATTTGCTTGGTTTAAACAAGTAGAAGCTACCAACTTAAGGAATAAAAATCTGAATTTGTTCATGTGAAATAGGTTTAATTTTTGAATATTTGGCTATGATATTTTTGTTACAAAAGCATAGATATCTAATCTTTTAAATTTATGTCTTGTATTTTCTTCACAAAATTTTGTAATACTCTCCCTGGTAAAGTTCTAGGCTTTAAACAATACCCCCCCCCCCAAACTGTGGTGTGTGTGTGTGTGTGTGTGTGTGTGTGTGTGTGTGTGTGTGTGTGTGTGTGTGTGTGTGTGTGTGTGTGTGTGAAACTACACACAAGCACATTACTCATTTGTTAGCTTTGAAGCCTTTTTTTAGAAAGTGTACTCTTTAAGTGGGCTACTCAGCGAAATATGTACATTCATAAAATAGCTGATTGAAAAGCAATATTTCAGATAAATACAAGCCAGCGATCTATCAGCAGCTGTAATAAAAGCTGGGCTTCAGGCTGTGATTTTATTTTGAAATAATAAGAATTGCTTTATTCTTTTTACTTGAGTTACCATGGTAATTCTGTCATGTAGCAGTGTTATATTGATTTAGAAAGTGGACAGTAATATTTCTTTTGTGTTACTCTGTTTCCAGGGGTTGATTTCTAATTTCCACTTGGAGATTACTTTTATAAATTTCTTAAGTCCTTCCCCTTTTTTTTCTCTAGCAGTGTAATTTTCTTCTCACACAGTGCTATTTTCTGAGCATATTGGTTTGCTCTTATTTTAAATTAAACTTGCTGGTTTCAAATATTGAAATGACATCTTTGTCTGTGTCTGTACTTTGGTTTAGCAAAATATTACAGTCTGGTGTTTTATATTTAATAATTTAAGGAAAGTTTTATGGCTGCTATCAGAGGTTCATGGATAACATATGACTAAACCAACAGAGAGTGTAGACCTCTCACATTTTAATATTGTGCAACGATGCCTCCACCTTCCATACTATTTCCTTTTAAAGAAAAAGTATATGCAAGTTTTAATAATTAAGAACTATGGATATTTATGTGAATTTGTAATAGTAGCAGTGGCTTTTGCCACCTTAACGTTCCCAAGGCAGCTCAGGGAAATAGCCAGTTCAGCACATGATAATTTGGCTTGAAGGAGAGACAAATGTTTCATATATTTCTTCTTTCACGTCCCATCTCTGTATGGGAAGGAGGCAAAGGAAGGCTGGGAAGATGTTTGGACTTAAAATGTGATATATGAATCATTGACAAGATAACTAATGTAGGTTCATTACTCACACCTTTGAAGGAAACAAAGCAAATAGGCATGAAATAGTCAGGTTCCTGCATCAGTGTTTTGTTCTGGACTCCAAAGTACCTAAGACTTTGTAATTCTGGCCTGTTTTTAATGCTAATTTTATGAAAATAACGCAGGCTTCACTTTTTCTGCCAGAACGAAACCTTGTGTATTTCTTGAAGTACACTGATCAATAACCAGGGATCCTTGTGTTTTCTGTACTCACAAGACTCATGCAGGCCTCCTAATCACTTAGATCTTGATCTGAGTGCTGGATGATGTAGAGATGCCTTTTTAATCACAAGTGTAACAGACACCATATAGTCCAATTCTGAAAGGTTTCAAACACAAAAGTAAATATTTGATAAGTTTTGATTAGGCTTGATTTCAGATATCAAGAATGATGTCCTTACTGGTGACCTGAGAATTTAGAACCTTAGCAACTCCCAGTGTTCCTTGATGATGGGGGTTGGAGCCCAAGAGCATTTGGAGGAATTTATAGTTTTGGATGATAAAGACTCAATCTTTTATTACTTTAAGAAAAATGTAAGAATGTTGTTGTTTCTTTAGCTTTATGGTTTGAATATAACTGCAATTAGAATAAGTTCTGTAATCACTATAGATGTGCATGGGAAAATTTATGGGTTTTATTAGTTAAGTGGCTTTGGAGCAGAGGGAAGCTCATTAGTTTTGAGGTCGTTCAGGTACAGGCCCTTTTGGTAACTCTGAAAGTGGTTGACCTTGGGTTCTTTCAATGAGGGTTTACTCTTTTTGGGTTCTGGCACTAACTTCCAAAAAGTGTATCAGCTGCAGTGAGACAAAGAGCAGGGCGAACTAGGGAGGCATGTGATGGCAGGGAAACAAGGAGAGAAAGACGAAAGGCCAAGGCTAGGGTGGCTAAGAGGCTTGTGGTGATGGCCATGAAGCAAAAGAAGGAAGAGTAAGACTAAGATTGGCAGAACCAAGAGTTGGCCATGGATGTAAAAGTGAAGGAAGGATGAGGGAGGAATGGCCGGGGGGGGGGGGAGTGGGACTTGTGAATTCAACAGTCATATGGTAGTGGCAGCAATTTAGGCAAGGATAAGAAGTGAGAAGATCAGGATGGGCAGGCTATTTGTTGGAATATCTTTGTGAGGTGATTTTACCCAAGCAGGTCAGACTGAGATAATTTAATAAAGGAAATCTGACAAAATCCAATATTTTGGAGACCCTCCCTTCCAGAAAACAAGAAGAATCATGATTTAAGAGTCTTTCTGCCAGAAGCTATCAAAGAAATCCTAAAATGAAAGACAGGCCCTCTTTTGTATTTTCCCTCTGTTCACATTAGCCAGGAAGTCCCATAGACTTCTAATATGTAAATCTGAGAGAATCTGTTAATGTACTTTGTAAATTAACACAGTTGATACTTTTGCACATTAACCAACAGAGAACCCTTATACATTTGTACCTCGCTTAAAGAGCATAATGCGTTCCGCAGGATTGCTCTTTAAGCGAGTTTGCTCTTTAAGCGAAACACCATTGTAAATAACCAATTGTGGGGAGGATTGTGAACCCTGATTTATTTGTTAAGTGAGTTTTTGGTTGGTTTTATTTGTTAAGCGAAGCGAACATTCAGAGAAAATTCTGATCTTTAAGCGAGTTACTCTTTAAGCGAGGCACTCTTTATGCAAGGTTTGACTTTACTTTTGACATACATTGGCCAAATGCATCAGATCTTTAAAATGCAATCTATCATAGCCTTGGGCTTTACTCCCACAAACATTACTCTGCAATTGTGGTATTGTTTAGATATAACCAGTTATTTGTTGGAGATGTTGAAATATCACCTGGTTTGAAAACTCTGCATATTTCATTTCATCCTGAATATATTTTTATTCCTTTTTCATGTGACACATTTTATTTAATTTTAAAAATCTGTAGTTTATAAGACATTAATTGGAAACAGATTTTGAAGGCTAAATGTAACCAGAACCTAAGATTCTTACTTGTAGAGAGTAACAGATTTCCGAAATTTTGAAGCATGTGTCTTTTTACAAACAGTTTCATAGCTTCAAGCAAGAAAAACTGGTTCCTTTGTTCACATTTGAATACTCTTTTGCAACACAGATAAGTAGCCCATGACTTCATTGGTTCCCCCACTTTCTCATTTAGAGATATTAGGCCAGTGGTGACGAACCTATGGCATGCGTGCCAGAGGTGGCACTCGGAGTTCTCTCTGTGGGCACCCATGCAGTCAATCCAGGACAGAGTTCTCCCAATGGGAGCATTTCCTTCTTCTCCTTTGTTGGCACTTTGCGATAAATAAGTGGGTTTTGTGTTGCAGTTTGGGCACTTGGTCACTAAAAGGTTCACCATCACTGTATTAGGCTAATCTGAGGCCCATGTGCCATGTCTCAAGCCTCATATGAATAAGGCAACAATGACAATGGCTGAAGTCCTGTTGATAATTGTAGTAAGTTGCACTACAGTTGGCTCATTGAATCCATTGGGGTTTGGTGAGTCAGTTCCTCTGTATGTCTGTTGATTCAAATACGACTACTATAGTTGTGACTTATTACACCAAGCAATAGAGATATGAAGGTCGGGGGGAAACCAGAAACATTCAGGGGGAAAATTATTTCCCACTCCCTCCCCCCGAAGCTTTTTTTGTTTTGTTTTTTGAAAAATTGAGGGAAAGGAGGAAAATAAATTATGGAATGTTTTATTTTAGCATGATGAATAAAATACTTAAGACAAAGTGTTCAAATATTTTCCAAATCATTTCTAAAAACAATGTGCGGTATAGCTCAGAAAATAAGTCAGATTAAATTGCATGCCTATTCATTGAATCTTGGTCCCTTAAACAGCCCCTTCATTTATTTTAATGGGAATGGGTGCTCTATATTGAGGAGATATAAATAATTTTCTTTGTTACTAACTACCCTAATGGGAGAAAGTAAGGAAGACCTAAAGAAGCTCCTGACTAGGTTGAAAGAAGAGAGTGCAAAAACTGGCTTGAGACTCAACATAAAAACAAACCCAAAGATAATGGGAACAGGCCCTATCAGTCCCTGAAAAATAGATGGGGAAGAAGTAGAAGCAGTGACAGACTTTACTTTCTTAGGATCTAAGATTACTGCAGATGGTGATTGCAGCCATGAAATATAAAGGAGACTGATGCTTGGGAGACAAGCTATGAGAAACCTGGCCAACATAGTTAAAAGTAGAGACATCACTTTGCAAACAAAAATTCTCATAGTCAAAGCAATGGTATTCCCGGTGGTAATATATGGTTGTGAGATCTGGACCATATCGAAAGCTGAGTGCAGAAGAATAGATGCCTTTGAGATGTGATATTGGAGGAGAGTTTTGAGAGTCCCCTGGAAAGCGAATATAACAAATAGGTCAATCTTAGAAGAAATCACAACTGACTGATCCTTAGAAGGTCAAATAGTAAAGATGAAGCTAAAGTACTTTGGACATCAAGTGAGAAGAGAGGATTCACTTGAGAAAGTCTTCATGCTGGGAAAGGTGGTGGGCAAAAGGAAGAAGGGGGAGACAAAAATGAGATAGCTGGATGGTATTGTAGATGCAATGGGCACAGAGCTGGGCGGGTTGAGGAGAATGGTGGAGGACAGGGGTGCCTGGAGGGTGGTGGTCCATGGGGTTGCAAAGGGTCGGAATCGACTGTGCAATTGAACAACAAAATGTTGATGGTTTCTTCTGTTTTTTTTTTAAAATTTGCCTTCTCCATATAAACTAACAAATCTAAAATGTTAGCGAGGTACCACTATATGGTTATAAACATAGTGGGGGAGTCTGTGACCAGGTGATCTCTGGGCTGCTCAGTTAGCTGATCTGGCAACAGCCATTGATAAGCAGGTAAAAGCCTAACTTACCTTCTCATCTTAAAAGGACATCTTTCAATTGGATTCTGACTAGGCAGCCCTTCAAAAGAGGACACCTTTCAATGAGGACTGTCCCATATAACGTAGGACTTGGGGTGACACCAGCTGTAAGCCAAGAATGTGAAGAAACAGCCATAAACTTTATATAGGCCAGCATGCTGTTTGCCTTAGTGGATAGAACATGATTGCTTTACCATGTGCTGAACTGCATGAATTCACCCAATCTCATTCCTAACATACCAGGTTGGCCTTTTTTAAAAGTAAAGATAGGTTGAAGCATAAGACTTCCAGAAAGTGAAACTGGCTTTGTCATTTAAAGTAATAAGGTTCATAAGGCCTTGCAATATCTTAGGACTTGACAACTGAGTTTTAAAGTACATAAATCAAACAGAGTGCCTGAACAAAAGTGCTCGGCATGCTTTCAGGCTGATATTTCTTTGAATCTAAGCTTCAGTGATTTTGCAGGGCCTCAGGTTTGGTGAACAATGAAACCATCAACAGTTGTTCACTACCTATTTTAGACCGTCTCCTTTTTTTGAGGAATTTTACCTCTGATTGTCAGAGTAAGCGAAAGCTGCCTCGGATAAAAACTGGCTATTAGTTCACCTGGCTTAAAATTGTTTGTGTTGACTTTTCACATTCTGCTTACAAGGGTAGAGGATGAACACAAAACATTCCTTGTTTAGGGCCTTGAGCTCCCCTTTCTGAGTGATAGCCTTTCCCCTGTGGAATGGTCATATCCCATTACACCTTGTTTGTTACATTACCTGGGCAGGCAGCTGTCCAGTAACAACAGTTCCATGCTGGGCAAGAAGAATCTGGGTTTGGGCTGTGAAGACAAGTTTTTACTTTCATAGCTACTGGATTTCTCAGGGAGACACGTTCGGAAGCATTCCATGTACTGTATATAGAAAAAGCAAAGGTGCTGGAAACAATATTTGAAATGGTGGAACTGTACCCATTCATTGCTGGGACCCCAAGATGGTTGCCAACCCTAGGAGCTAAAGAAAATATAATTCTGTGAGAGGAAAACAGGTGTGTCCCTATGCCAGACAAACATTAGCTGACATTCCCCTCCCCTCTTATTTCACAGTCTTACTAGTTGGCAACAGAATTTATTTAAAAAATGGGGGTTACAGTTTTATTAGTCCTTGAATCCATGCTTTCTGATTTTTAGTTGGAATGCTGGTATCATATGTGAATGCATAGGCAGATTTGTGTGACATGTTAGGCTGGAGAGAGTGATTTTTTTAATTATTAAAGAGGATGAGTTGAGGTGGCAATATAGCCAGCCAAATAAAACAGAAGCTTGATCCACATATTACATGTTGTCATGGTAGCTTCACCACACAGTTCTGTTTCATCATTTTTAATAGTGATCTTAGTTGAATGAATTCTTGCACTTAACAGTTGCCTATTGACTAATCTATTGATTAATCTAGGGCTTGCTAGGTTAAACTAGGATAAAACTAGGTTAAATCCTGTCTAGCATGATAAATATCAACTCTTAACATACAAAAATCAACTTATATGATATAAAACTGAGAAATTCTGTTTTTTACTACCTAATTTAATGGAAAGAGACCAATATAGGCAATATTAATATGGTGCAAAGTTTTTAAAATAAAAGTTCTGAAATACAAGGTCTTAAACAGCATTCCATGCACTCCAGTATCTAGTCATGCCTGCCATATGTCCATGGAAACGTATAAAGACGCAGACAGCGCTGGCTCTTTGGCTGTAAACAGAGATGAGTACTGAACCCTAGAGTCAGATACGACTGGCTTTCGAGCAAGGGCAACCTTTACCTAAAGTACATGCAAAATCATGCAAACTTGTACCCTAACTGGTACAAACTAGCCAAGTTTAGGAAGCAGTGAGGGATCAGCCATGTTACTGTCTCTCCAACATCACTTGGCTTCAATCTGTTAGATTTTTTTTAAAAAAAAACTTATTATGGTTGTGTTGTAATGATGATTGTGATGGTTATGATGAGTTACTGTCATAAAGATGGGGTGTTTAAAAAAATAGAAGCAAATAAATGAACAAATGCTCTGCATGAATTGACAAAATTAAATGGCATATTAAGCCATCCAGCAACAGCAAATCAAAACTCACTTCCTCCCTTCTGTGGCAATCCCATGCCTAGTGGTGGCAAAGCCCTGCTCCAGTGGTTTCCAGACCCCTTGAAGCAAGTTTTTCATGTACTGGACAGCATTGCTTTAGGAGAAACTGGAGCTTCTAGTCATGGTGAGTGCAACAGGATGTATATCATTGGATCCTGGATATTGTTAACACTGCTTAATGAAAGAAATTGCACTAGGAGGTTGGAGGAATTTCTTGAATCCTGATTTCCCTAGCTACAGTTTATCTCTCAGAGAGCCTTGCCTAAAGGCAGGACCAAACAATATAGTTAGTGGTATAATTTCTGTAAAGTTGTGTTTCATTTGAGCAAGGCTTTTTTGAGGCTCTTGCCATCTGTGTTAAGAGTGTAACTTTAATTTGTCTCTCCCTCTACAATTCATTCTGTTTTAACTGTGGAACACACCTTCCGGGACAGTGTAATTGTATAGCTCAGCAGTAATCTTGGTTTTCACAAGAGAGAAGTCTGCAAACTGATGAATGTCGTATCTGTTCAGAATTCACTAAGAATCTGATTAGGGACATGAAGATCTTCTACAGAACTGTAAGCTCCCAGTTGACTTGAAAGGGTCAATAGACCGACAGAGGTTCGACAACTGTGGATTAAGTTAGGCTTGATTCAAATACTATTTTGTTTGCAGGAGTGACTGTGCTGTTTCCCCAGCAATCACAGTTAATTTAGAGCATTATACATGTGGGCCTTCCATTTGAAGTGTTATGTTCTCATCTGAACAACATACTTAACAATACACAGTGGACGCTTAACAACGCTCACAGGGTTACAAGTAAACAGAAAAATTATTGGTCTTCTCTTCTTTTACTCATTCCTTTGAATCTGACAATTGTTATTACATCACATATTCCTTTGGAGAACACTAGAAAACTATTCCACTTTTTGTTCTCTCTCACACACTTTTTCTTCTCTGAGACAGATTAGGCCAGGTCTAAGAAACACATGATCCTTCTAGTATTAAACAGGGGTGGGACTTGACGCCTTATAGCAGGGGTTCCCAACCTTTTTACGCTGTGGGCCTGACCACAGCCCCTGGACAACTGACCGGGCCCATCACGTGGTTCCCCCTGCAGTAAACGCTGCTGTAAAACATGTCCGCTGCTGTCGTAAATGCATTTGTGACAGCAGTACGCATGTTTGTGCTGGCACATCTGCTTCTGGTGCATTGGTGTCAGCATTGTGGACCACATGGAATAGTACCATGAGCTGGGTCTGGCCCACAGGCCGTAGGTTGGCAACCCCTGTCTTATAGGCTCCTGCCAGTTTCATTATTCTATTATTGCTGAACTACAACTGTTTTCATTTTTGATCAATATATCCAATGATGAGGAATGATGGGAGGTAAACAGCATCTGGAGAATAATACATGGAAATATTATTTTCCTGGACTATATCTTCCAGCATGCTCCAACCAAAATGGCCTTTGTCTACACTAGTGGGAGATTCTGGCAGTTGGGATTGAAACAGTGGATTTAAGCTGTATGAGCCAAAATTAAGAAAGATAATGTAGCAGGTTCATGACTACTGCTGACCTGTCTCCCTATCAATGCTGGCAGGCTCCTAACCCTCTTCTTCTAATAAAAGATCCATCACTAAACTCAGAACCTTCAAATAAGTTCAGCATCAATCCTGGTCTAGTCTGAACAGTGTTTTGTAAAAGCATTGAGGGATATATACTGTTGTGCTTTCTAATCAAAATGTCTAGCGCAGGGGTGGCCAAACTATGGCCAATGGGCATGATGCCAAATCATCTGGCCTTCAATGCCCTCACCACTCCTGGAAGCAGAAGTAAAATGCACCTGCGCATGCACAAAATTCTGCCGTAAATGCACCCACAGTTGTCGTAAACACATCTACAATAGCTGCAGGTGCATTTACAGAAGCATTTTGTGCATGTACGGGTGCAGGCACATTTTACTTCCACTTCTGGTGGGAGGAACCATGTGACTGGCTTGCAGCCTGAAAAGTTTGGCCACCCCTGGTCTAGCAAGCTGCTGATGTTAGAAGAGACACATTTTACACCAGCCATAAAGCCAAATTCAGTAAGGAGGACATTCTGCATTATTCTTGTTGATCTCATTTTGAGACATAAAGGAATATGCAGAAGGTTTAATCAAGAAATAATGTAATCTTATAGCTGTATAAAGAAGCACATTGAGCAAATATGAAACTCTTTAGAAGTTTAGGATAAGCAATTGCCATATTTTTTTAGTCCAGTGGGTATTCATGCTTTGGGGTCAATGTAATCCAACCAACCTTTGCCCTGCCACCTTTTGGTTAAACCTCTCCCTTACACCTACTGCTTCTGATAGCTGTTTGGCACCTGAACTTCTCAAGTTAAATTTCTCCGGTGGAAAACTGTAAAGCCTATAAAAGTCGACAGGGCACTTTCTCACTGTACAGCAACTTCTTCTTTACTTGATCCTTGCCCTTCATTTCTTTTAAAATTGGCAAATGAAAGAACCATGGAATGGGCCACAAATATCATCAATTCTTCTCTCCAAGAAAGGTTACGTTCCTTCCTGTTTAAAAGAGATTTTTGCCTGGCCCATTCTTAAGAAAGTGCATTTAGCAGCAGGTTATATGAACAACATTTAACTATTGTAAATATTCCATTTACAAACAACTTAAGAGAGTTGTGGAGGATCAAGTGCAAGTGTTCTTGGATGAAACCAATTGCCTTCCAGTCAGGGTTTAAGCCATGGCAAGGAACTGAAATTGCATTGGTTGCTCTGCACCAGGAGTTCCCAACCTTTTCAAGGCGCAAGGACGGGTGATGCTCCCTCAGTCAGCTTCAAGGACCAGATGGCCATTTTGCCCTGCCTGCACGATGGGGTGGCAATTTTGTCCTAGCAGCTTCAAAGGAGTGGCCATTTTGTTTATTGAATGCCCTTAGACGAGTGGGGGGCATATGAAACGATGCCGCAGGCTGGATTCAGCCTGCAGGCCTCAGGTTGGGAACCCCTGCTCTGTACGATCATGAGAGGCTGTCAAAGGCAATATGATTCTGCTAGTACAGTAATACCCTGGATAATGATTGCATCAGATAACGCTAGAATCGGATAATGATGCAAGTTTTTTGGGGAAAAATTGCATCAGATAACGATTCTGGATAATGATTCTTAGCGTTATCTGAGGCAATGGTCTGCGGGTGTGGGGTGGTTTGGGTAGAACTACCCAATCCACCCCCCACCCGCAGCGGTCTCTGCGACTGCAGTAGGCTCGGGGAAAAGCACGCACCTTTCCCCTGACCCTACTGCAGTCGCAGAGACTGCTTGTCTCTCTTTCCCTCCCTGTATTTAAACTATTTTAAATACAGGGAGGGAAAGAGAGACAAACAGTTTCTCTCTCCCTGTAGTTTAAATACAGGGAGGAAAAAAACATGATCGAGTCTTTTTCATTCCTGTATTTAAACTACAGGGAGAGAGAAACTGCTTGTCTCTCTTTCCCTCCCTGTAGTTAAACTACAGGGAGGGGGAAAGAGAGAGACGTGATTAGTTCTCTAGAGAACCAATCACATCTCTCTCTTTCCCCCTCCCTGTAGTTTAAATACAGGGAGGGAAAGAGACAAAAGCAGTCTCTGCGACTGCAGTAGGGTCAGGGGAAAGGCATGCCTTTCCCCAACCCTACTGCAGTCGCAGAGACCGCTGTGGGTGGGGGGTAGCTTTAAAGGCAGGGATGAAAAGAGAGACCCAATCGGGTCTCTTTCTTTCCCTGCCTGCCTTTAAAGCGGTTTGTCCCTGAAGTCAGGTTTTTTTTTTTAGCGTTGTTCAATGCATGCATCGGACAATACTAAAAATCGGATAATGTCATGACTTGTGGAACCAAGTCATAACGTTATCCTGGGTATTACTGTACTCCTAGATTTCTCAGTAGTCTTTGATACCATCAACCACAATACTTTCCTGAACAGACTTTTGGGGCTGAGGATTAGGGCCTCATTCTATGTTGGCCCCTTTCCTTCACTGATGGTTATTTCCAGAGGGTGGTGAATCGGCCCTTGGGTTCTAAGTTGTGAATTTCTATAAGAGTCAGTCATCTCTCCAATGCTGTTCAACATCTGTGTGAAACAGCTGGGAGAAGTAATCCAGAAATTCCTAGTTTGCTAGCATCAGTATTCTGATGACATATGGCTCTATCTCTCCTTCTCTTCATTTGCAATGTTTCCTTCATGGCTTTGGTGTTGGATTGGATCAGGATGAACAAGCTGAAATTGAATCCTGACAAAACAGATCCTGTTACTGGACAAGTTGGGAGGAATTATGCCTAAATTAGATATATTTCTCTTCTCCTTAAAGTTCAGGATGAGCAAGTAGTTTGGGTGTCCTCTTCAACCCGGCACTTACAGTGGAACAGCATGTAGTTACCATGGTCCATTCTGCTTTCTTCCATCTTAGGCACATCACCCAACTGACTTCGCTACCTAGATGTGAGGTCTCTAGCAGTTTTGTTTCATGCATTGGTAGTCTCAAAAATCAATTATAGTGATGCATTCTATGTGGGGCTTCTCTTGAAGGTAATATGGAAGATTCAGCAAGTTCAAAATGTGGTGGTCAGGTTGATTAAAGGAGTAGGTTAATTTGATTATATCACCTGGCTCACCTACACTGGCTCCCTGTCCACTTCTGTGAAAGGTTCAAAGTCCTAGTATTAACAAACAAAACCCTGAATGGTTTGGGGCCTTGTTATGAATCCAGTAACACTCACTCTGTCTAATTCTCCTTGGCTGCATCTTGACGTGCTCAACTGAGTGGCCCCATTTAAGCACCTATGATGAATAGGGGCTTTTTCTTTGTGGCCCCATCAATTGTGGAACACCCTTCCACAAGTGGTACACAAGATTGCCAACCTCCAAATTTTCCAAAAGCTCTGAAATACGTAATATTAAGAGAGGCTTATGGAGAGGTACTCTACTAATAAAATCTGTGGCCCTTTGTTCTTCTTGGTTTTGATGTTATGAACCATCAACTGTCACCATGCTTCTGTTTTGTTTTTATTGTGTTGATGTATTATTAATCTGTTTGCACTAGCAATGTTGTTTGATTTTGTTTGTTTGTACTTTTTATTTTTTTGGTGTAAACCACCCAGAGTGGTACATTTTCCAGATATATCAAGGAGTTTTGTGTAAGTAAGCTCAGCACATCCCTAAATGTAAGGTATTAGAATTCTGACAGAGGAAAAAATATGACAAATGTAGGTGTCATTTTTCCCAGGGATGTTTTATGTATTCAATACATAAAATGTTAAAATTTGGATGTGGCTTATTGCAAAACTTTTTCTTAAAAAATTCTTTTTTCTAAAGCTATTGTTACAATAAAGTTGTTGACAGAAGAAAGTAGATTAATGGATGCCAAAATAAAGCATGTCTGTGTAATAAAATGTTGATTTCAACTTTTAAAAATAGCTCTCTGTGAAATACTCGTCTGGATAATGCTATTTTGTTTGTTAACAAAGAAAGAGGATCCCAATTTTCTTACTTTGTTGTTCCTAATGGAAATCATACATCTAGAGAAGTCATCCTGCATCATCTGTACAAGTTGCCCACACATCTCTGAAATCTTTAAGTACATTCATTACTATCATATATATTTTCTCATGGTTAATTTGTGTGTAGCAATCAGGAGTCCCCCTCCCCTCCTGCCACTGCCAGCTTAGATCACATTGGAAGAGTTTGTAATCAAATTGCTCACAAAATAGGTCTGCACAGATGACCATTAGTTTATGCCATTAGCTGAGAGAGATAGGAGTTGTTGTCCGGAAGTGTCCTGCATAATCTTAACCATCCACCTGCTTCTCACCTAAATCTCACTGCAGGTGTTGCTGTGGAGTAAGGAATGCACAGACGATATAGGGCAGCATTTGTTGACATCCAGATATGGAATATCACTTGTCTTTGGAACAAATACCAAGTAGCAAAACTTTAGAAATGAAAGGTTATCTAGTAGTTCCCAACCTCAGGGCTCCAAATATTTTTGGACTACAGCTGCCAGAAGAATTCACCATTGGCTGTGCTGGTCAAGAACACATGAGCCCCCAATGTTAGAAACATTATCTAAAAGTTTTAACAGAAACATGAAAAAATGGGCAGGAACAGGCAGACAATGTAGACAGGACTTCAGCCTTAGTTTCCACCAATAGATGAGGTAGGTAATAATTCAGATCACAAACGTAAGGGACAATTTATCTCTGAGTAATTGTCTACAGGTTTCCAATGTTTTCCCGCCGGGGGCCATTTCCGCCCCCGACACTCAGCTGTGAGAGCTGGAGGCATGGTTGCTCCCACTGCTTATGTTTGTGATGGCAGCAATGGTGGTGGTTCCATTCTGGGAACCCAGGCACAGCCAGAAGCTCCACCTGGCACTGGAAGTTCCAAACTGGCACATTTTAGCTGCCGAAATGCAGTGGAAATGCAGTGAAAAATACCCAAAATGGAGTGAAAATGTTCCAAAACCCCTCCCACTGCCTTGGGAAGTGGCAGAGGCTGTGTAAGAAGCCACAAAAATGGTTTGATTGCCACCATCATGGCAGTAAGTGATGTTTTCGGACTTCCGGTGGTGGTGGTAGCTTCTGGCAGTGTCTAGGAGGCCACTGTGGGCTGTATTAATGAGCTCTGCAGGGAGGATTAGGCTTGCAGGCCATAGGTTGGGAACCCCTGGTCTAGAGCAGTAGCCTATTCTTTGACCCATGCATGTGTGCATGCATGCTTGCTTTGATTTGTATCCCATCCCAGTTAGTGCAAAAGCACTATTCTTGGCAGCTTACAACTTCACATAAGTCAACCAATAATATACAGAGTCATAATAATCAAATAATTCATACAAATAATATAAATGATACAACAATTCAACAAATGCAAATAAGTAATTAATTTAAACTTTAATGTATTAAAGCTGCTCCCGAGAAATCTGTGCAGACATTTGTTAAATTGAAGTGGGAATAAAGTTTTAATTGTTGGCTTTGGGGAAAAGGAGAGAGAAGGGTAAAAAGAAAAGCTCAAGAGAAACTATCTGAAAGAAGTAGGTTGCATACAGAGCATTTCTGCCTCCATCCAATAGTAAGTAATCTGTGTTAGAAATTCTTTATGTCCTATGCTTTACAGTCTCGATAGGCTTTTTTAGTCAAACAATATGGATGTTAGCAGGTGGTATGTTGGCAAATGACCTCTTCTCAATACATGTATGCTCAGAAGTTGGCCTTTCCTCCCTTTTCTTTCAGTGCTATGATCCTAATGTATATATATATATTCTTTTAAAAAGGGGTGGCAGAAATGTGATGAAGAAATATAATACTGAAGGGAGGAGATATAAATGAGGAAAAAACCAGATAGAATTTCTGTGCCTCATGCTTTCCTTCCTTCTTTGCACCATACTCTCACACACCTATCCTTAACATGACAATAGGATGAGAAAGAGGGGCCATTCACGTGCCCTGTCTACCCTGTATTAGCCATCTGATGACTCCCCTGAAGTTGTGTGGGAAGCACAGAGGAGAGGCTGAAAATCCCACAGTGAATATGGTATCCATGAGATGATATATTGGTTTACGTTTTCTATTAATTGTCTTACTGAGTGGAATGCATGCACATGGCCTTCAAAAGTGATACCAAACCTATAGCCTTCTGCTTCTGTTTACTCAAACTTCCACTAAATATAAACTCAGTTAAAAGCTGAAGGTGGGGTTATGATAGTACTACATAACAGTTGTAATAATTATTCTGTAACAGGTGCCTTAGTTCTGTGTACTGATGTCACAGAGTATATATAGATATTCACCATTTGGACTTAACCCATGGTACAGACTAGGATTCAAAAGTAATATCCAAGTGATCTTTGCTTTGTATTCTTTGTACTGTACTTCTTTATAAGGCTCCTTGTTGGGTTCAGATGTAACATTCCTAACTCAAGACAGAATGGCTTGTTCAACCAAAAATGAGTGAAGTAAAAGTGCATACCCACCTCCTTGTTCCCTCCCATGGTTGTGACCTATTTTGCATGCACATTAACTCCTCATGTCCTGGTTCATTAACACAACTTCCATTATTTCTGAAACTGTTAAGCCTAGTTTGAATACTAGGGTTTTGTTCTGGGGAGTTTTTGTATGTGTTATGTCAAGTTGGGTTTATAGTGATCCTATTTGGGGGACTGCAGTGGCTCAAGTGGCTAAGACGTTGACTGGGAGGGCAAGGTCAGAAGTTCAATTCCTGAGTACTTTCATGTCTTTGTCCCAGCTCCTGCCAACCAACAGTTCAAAAGCAAGAAATTGCAAGTAGATAAATAGGGACAACTTCTGTGGGAAGGTAACAGTGTTCCATGTGCTCTGGTGTCTAGTCATGCCTGCCACATGACCACAGAAATGTCTGCAGAAGCAGACAGCAGTGGTTCTTTGGCTTTGAAACATAGATGGGCACTGAACCCTAGAGTCAGGTGACTGGCTTTCGAGCAAGGGAAACCTTTACCTTTATTTGAGGTTTCAAGATAAATAAATATTTATTGAGTGGTTTCAATGACAAGGAAGGGACATGAACCTGTTTTCTTGATTCATCACTCTGTCTACTACAGCATATGGATACCAGGTATTGCCTACAAACTAGGCTATGAAACCAGAATTATATTATAGTATCCTAGCTTAGAGGATAACTCAATCCATTTTCCCATGTCAGACATTATGGGAAACAATGTTCTAGTTTGAGTTTGAGCTGACCCAGAATTTATACATTTTAGATCAAGTTATTTGGGAAGTAATAGAGAAGACACTGTTTTGGTAATATCTATGTGAGAAAAGGAATGAGATTGGTGTACAGTATCTGAAAAAAATATCCCATAGAATGATATATTTTTACATGCATGTTTTCCACTCATATACATGTGAGGAAGTTCTGCTCTTTTAAGTAAAAATGATGATTTGATTGTTCAGAATAATTAGTTTTTGCAGTTTGTAGATGATCCTACCACTGGAAATAATTGAATCTACAGGGGTTATATCTTAGTACAGTATAGTGCTTGTCAACCCTTGGTCCTCCAGATATTGTGGACTTCAACACCCAGAAGGCTCAAGCTAATAGGAGATGAAGACTGAAATAGCTGGAGGGTAAACAGTCTGGATGAATCAGTTTAGATCTTTAACTGAAAGTGAATTAAATAGACTTGGAAATTCAGTAAGAAGAGAAGATGAGAATTAGACGGTTGCGATAAGCATCAGGACAGACATAGTAGTAAGAACAATAATGTGTATTTTATTATAATTATGTTAGCAGCTTTCGATGTTATAAGAAACACCAGACTGGTCTGGTAAATCATCTGCTAATCATGGTCACGAATTGAGAGTAAATTGGTGGTTTCACCTATCATCCTTTTTCTTCTGTCTCTCATAAGAATCTTCCTCTTTCCTTTGTGAGTCATTACCTATAGTATAATGTTATAGCTGCATTGATGTTGACCAGGGTTAACGTTTCAATGGAATGTGAAGTTGAAGGGGAAGGGGCATGTGAGGCTGCCACAGAATTTGAATCTGGAAGGGCGTGTGAAGCAGTTGTGGCCCTTCTGCAGTCTTTGCACCAGAGGTGAAATCCCTGTTGTCCTTCAAATGTTTTGGAATATAACTAACACCACCCATGAGTATGCTCACTTAAGTTTCCTCAGGTTGAGATCCAAAACACCTAGAATGCTAATGGTTTCCCACTCCTACACTACACTATTTGTACACTAAAAAAAACCTGGGAATGTTATGTTTGTAGCAGTGACATAGCCTCACATTACTTCTGTAGTGTAACATCTGAAGCAGTGATTCACACTCCTCCTTTAGGTTAGGATGCAGAAATATAGCACAAACATTTCTGGCAGGAGAACTGTATGATTTGCCTTTTCAAAAGTTGCACCAAAAGTGTAAAAGGAGCATGTATGCATTACTCGTTTAGTAGCTTTCTGTAATGACCATGTCCCAAACACTCCTGGAATATGGGTAACTTTGTCTGGAATAATCAAGTTTAATGTGCATTATAAACCACCCTTTTACCATCAGAGTTCTAAAACAGTGAAGAAAAAGCTCCCAGTGCCTCTCTTTTAGGTTCTTTCTCTTTCTTGCTCCTGCATCTTCAAGCCCAGAAGGGACAGTTTAATGGAGTCTGATGCTTTCAACTTGAAAATAGTATGAAACATCAATTAGCTGACCAGCTTCCCTGGGTAAAACTGAAAACGCTTGCCAAAAATCTCCTTGTATTTAAACCTTTTGTAAAAGTCTCTTGTCAAATACAGAAGTGATTGCCTCTTTTCCCACCCCTCTCTCCCCTCCCCAGCCATTTTCTGTCCTGCATCTGGTCTAATATAATGGGTGTTTGCATGAATAGCTTAGTTAGCCAGAGTGGTAATAAAACACTTTAAATTTATTGTGACATTTGGATTTAATTAAAAAGTACATACTTAGAAAAGTAAAACATAATATGAAGAGAGAGTTAGGAAGGTTTTTCCTCCTTTTCTTCCAAAAAACTAATTAGAGTTGTATTTTAAATTGTTTATGTGCTGCTAATCATTGTAATAAATCATTTATACTGAAAAAGACACACTCTAATGTGCCTGTGTAACTGTTTATGTTCTCAAGTTTCTATCATGAACAAATTGATCTGGAAGTGAATTTATTAACCACTGGGGAAGAAATCATTAGTGCTTTCTCTAAATATTCCCCAGGTGCATTTTTATTATAGTAGTTTACTGCTTTAACTAAACTTAGCAATATACAGGCTTGGTTGTAATTATGATGCAAATTAACTTTCCATCGCTTAAAAGTGAGAAAACAGTCATTGTCCCCTTTTGCGGTGGAGGGGGGCAGCGGCAGTGCTAATATTAGCCTTCCTGGTGTCATAAAATGGCATTCCATGTAAAATTTTGCTAAAAATATTAAAATGTAGTCAGTCTCCTCTGTGTTCTTGTTGGAGCCGGGGGGAAACTGGTGGTCCATGATCATCTGTTGTTTTGGTCAAATCATTTTCTGTCTATGAAGTTGAAATCAGCAATAATCCATTAGCCCTTATTACTTTCAGAACTGGGTTAGACAAGGTTCTGTTCTGAACCTTTACTGCAGGGGTAAGCAACCTATGGCCCAAGGGCTGGTCCTGCCTGCAGTCCCAAATCAACCAACCCACACCCTCACTCCAGCCTCTGCACCCGCCACCAGAATGAGCCACAGACTCATTTATGGCTCTTGTAAACACGTTTATGACAGCTGCAGACTCATTTATGGCTATTGTAAATGTGTTTACGACAGCTGCAGACTCATTTACGGCTGTTGTAAATGTGTTTACAACAGCCATAAATGAGTCTGTGGCTCATTCTGGTGGCGGGTGCTACAGCTGGAGTGAGGGTGTGGGCTGGTTGATTTGGCACTGCAGGCCAGGACTAGCCTGTGTGGGATAGGCGGATGGACCACCAGTCTGGCCCGCCAACTATCTGAGGGAGCATGATCGGGCCACCGACTACAAAAGGTTGGCAACCCCTGCTCTACAGTAATGCTGTGTTTCTCATCCTGTTGATAGAGAAACCAAAATCGCGCCCATGCACCCATATACACCCACATTTTCCTTGTACATCCTAAAGGTTTTGCATTGTAACAGTAGTTGTTACCCTTCAGTCCTCCAGAGATTACAGACTTCATCTTCCAGAATGAGCCACCATGGCCAATGGTCCAGGATTCTGAGAGCTGAAATCTAAAACATTTGGAGGAACAGAGGTTGAAAAGGTTGTTTTAGTGAGAGTGTATAGGGTTAAGCCTACTGGCCTCAGAGCAACATATCCTCTTTGTCTCATCAAAGGTCACTCTTCAGCACTCTAAGGTAAGGTAATCTGTGCATCTCTAATTTGGGAATGATTGATTGACTTCCAGTCCAGAGAATTTATCTGCTGTTTACTAGCAGAAGCTGATTGGAAGGAGGGAAGGCCAGTGTAGTAAATTATACTCTGTTCTGACTCTTTTTTTTAGGATGCATTATAATGACTCCTTCAGTTTGACATTGGTAGGATTCAAGCTCAGTGCTTTGTCTCCTTGGGATCATAGGAAAGTGATCTACTAGAAACACTAGGGTTAGAACAGGGGTTCTCAACCTCCAGCCCATGGGCTAAACCTGGCCCATGGCATCATTCCATCTGGCCCACACTCTTGGTCCCGCTGCCACCGTCCTTGTCCCATCCACCTGCCTTGGTGTGTCCCCAACACCACTCCATAGCACAACAGATGTTATAAGAAGGCTTACAACATATGCCCTCCTACATAGCAGTGTTAGGGACACACCAAGCCAGGTGGAGGGGGAAGGCTCAGCAGGGACGGCAGTGAAAGTGGCAGATGCACACGGCCTCCCACGTCTTTCCTGGGGGCCACTCTGGCCGAGTGTAGGCAAGGACATTCAGGACTCCTCCTTCACCCATAGCAAGCCAGAAAGCAGGGAAGCGGCAGTGGTGGCAGCATGGGGGGAAGTGTTGGTGGGCCAGATTGGTGGCATGGGATGAGTGCTGGTGGGCCAGACTGGTGGTGTGGGGGAGTGTTGGTGTCATGGGGGAGTGTTGGTGGGCTAGACTGGTGGGCAGCAGAGTCGGGGTTGTCATGGGGAGAATGGTGGGGGCTCAGGGTTATTCTGCCAACAGTCTGGGGGCGTGATGTGGCCCACAGCTTTAAAAGGTTGAGAACCCCTGGGTTAGAGTATCTGCCCATATGTTTAAGTATGGAAAAATAGAAGGCTACAAGAGATGGCCTTTTAAGTCATGGCACCTTCTCTAAACATGCTTTCCTTGGAGATGCTTATCTGCTACCCACATAAGAGTCTTTTCAGAAAAAGATGAGACCTCATCATTCTTCCAAGCTTTTAAAGAGCAGATTTAGTCTGTCTTCATCTTTAGACTCCTTCTTTTCCTGAAGTTCTGTAGAGTTCTTAAATTGTGCTGTCATTGCCACTTACAAGACTGGGCTGTGTGCCATCAACTCTCCCAAGCAAGTAGGAGGAAACCAACTTTGATGACATGGAACCACTGTGTATACGGATGAAAGCAGTGTGTGCGTGGGACAGGGGCCATACTGGTGAAACAAGCTAGGACAGTGATGGTAAACCTTTTAGAGACTGAGTGTCTAAACAGAGAGACAGGGCAAAACTCTGTGCTGGGAGGGAGGAAGTACTCCCATTGAGCTGCTGGACAGAAGGGTGGGGTGAACTCTGTGCTGGAGTGATGGTACTCATGTCAACAGAGAGAGCTGTGAGTGCCCTGTCTGGCACATGTGCCATAGATTCACCACCACTGAACTAGGAGGATAACCACAGCCATTTCTTACCGTAAAGTAGCCCATGCTTGTTTGCAAGACCTTTCTCAGTGAGCTCTGACTCATGGGCAGCCTTGGTGTTGGTGAGAAACTAGGCCAGGGATTCTCAACCTGCAGTCTCTGGGCTGGATGCGGCCCCCAGCACCATTTCATGTGTCCTCCCACCACACCCGGAAGTGCCATGTGGTGGAGGAAGGGCAAAATGGCCATCTGGCCCCCAAAGCTATCTGAGGAAGTGTGACCTGGCCCCTGGCTTTAAAAGGTTGAGAACTCCTGGTCTAGGGCTTTCTTTTCTTCAGCGGCACTTGTTCAGGGAAATGTTTACTGACTCAGTAAAAAGGTCCAATGTGATGTTAAGAAAAATGCAAAATGTTCCAACTGGCAGATCATATGAACAGACAAGCTGTTGGTAAAACCTCAGAGAGCACTGCTAATTCTGTATTGAAGGATGTAGATCAATGGTGCCCAAACTCTTTGGGCCGTAGGATGGTCATGTGGTTCAAGGGTGTCCAAAGTACAGTCCAGGGGGCAGATCCAGACCAGTGCCAATTCATCTGGCCCACAACACCCTCATCACTCCCGGAAGTGGAAGTAAAATGCGCCCATATTGGCGTGTTTTACTTCCACTTCCAGGAGTGACGAGGGTGTTGCAGGGCAGATGAATTGGCATTGGGGGCCAGATCCGGGCCCTGGGCCATAGTTTGGGCACCCCTGATGTGGATGGCCTAACAAGCCTCCCTGTAAGTATTGCTCTTATTGCAAAGGCATTATTTCTCCAATGCTTTTCTGGAAAGTTGGGGGAAGGGGAGGCCAAGAATATCATTGTAGAGTAGAATCTGCACAGGATCCAGTCCCATTGTACAGTATTTTAAGTGCATTTGCATTTCCAGAAGAGTTTAAGGCTTCTTTCCTTTCCTTTCCTCTCCTTCCTTTTTCTTTTCTTAAAGCAGCTGTTGAGCAGTGTTCTACCACATTAGGTTTCCCTAATAATCTGTATGAGGATATGATCAAGATGTATTACTGCTTCCTGATGTGGTAGGTTGTGCTCATCTCTAAATTGTATGAACATTCTGCAGTGGTTGAAATACTTTAATCTGCATTTTGATACCTCATTGAAAAACGATAAAGAAAGAGAAGTGCCATCTTTTGAAAATTATTCATTTACGAGATATGTCTGAGATAAAATTAGTCCACACTGAATCACAAAATTAAATTTACTGTTTAGATTATTGTGTGACCTTCTTTGTATCCATCCAAATTTGCTACATAGAAAGATCTTAATTCCCAACCACCCCCATCAAAGTGCCATTAATTGTGAATAGCAAATGCTACTTTGCTTGCTTGCTTTTAGAGAAAGGAGGTCCCTACAGCTGTTTCTGAATGCATTTATTCCTTAAAGGCATAAAAAATTCAGCATATAAAACAGCATTTGCTGTCCCATTGCAGCTCATGCAATTTCAGCTCTATCCAACCAATAGCTCTACAGAACCACCGGCTATCCACAAGGAATATATCTTACAAAGTGTAGTTTCCAAGTATCTGAACTAAAACTAGAATGGCATCAGTGAACAGTGTTAATTGAACAGAGCTCAAAAGTCAGAAAGCTCAACTAGAAGCTTTTAGGTCAAAGGCAGGGGACAATAAGGGAAATAATGTGACATGATGTAATTAAATAGCACCAGTGCAAAAATAAACCATACTATGAGCACATCACATGTGTTCCTTCTATTAGCCATTCATTTTACTTGGTTGATGGGAGTCAACAGTCAATGGACAGGAAGAGGCAGTTGGCAAGCTCAGGCAATTGTCCCACAGCCTGTAGACTCTGTCCATCCCTAGTCTGATGATAGAGCTGGTCCTGCTCCTAGGTCCATGTTGGTGAACGTTGACACTCCAGGTGTTCTTGAACTTCAATTACCATAAGATCAAGTCAGCACTCCGGCTGATCAGGGCTTCTGGGAGTTGGTTCAAGAGAACATTTGAGTGCCAAGGTTCACCAACACTCTAGGTGCTTTTAGTAGCGTTGAAACAAGACATGCAGGTGGGATTTGCTATTTTCCCCACAGTGCTTATGTATTACTTTTACCACCACTTGATGTGTATGCATGGATGGGGCAGACATGCTTAGTCCACGCAGTCTAATTCTTGAAGATAAAGCTGAGACTTATGAGTAGTTGGCAGCTGACAGATCAGGCACATGAGTTAGCCAGTCCCAGACTTTCACAATATGTTGAGATGGTGTTATTTTTTTATCTAAATGACAGTAAATTCCTTTTCAATGTGGTTCAGTACGTATAAATCAACATAGAAAGTTGTTCAAATCTGTCTTCCATATATCCTCCTCCCAGGCTGCACCTGTTTCTTTGTCATATGGGCAGGAAGAAAAACTAGTAGGTCTTGCCTTCTGCTACCAAAACATTTTTCCTTTTGTACTCATTGAAAAATACAAACTAAGACTTAGGACCTTCATTCTTCTGAAGGCATTTTAAGAGGAGGTCCTGGCCATATCAATGTGTTTATCATGCATCCGCATATGTATCCCTTGTTTTGTGCATTGGTGGTAAGAGAGCTTGCTTAGACAAGAATGAAATCTCAATTCCACGAGACTGGGGCAAAAGGAAGAAATTGGGAAGGCTGGATCTAGTAGAATTAACTTAGATACACACAGATGACTGTAGCTTCTTAGTTTTTTAAGAAGTAGAGCTGTGTTTAATATTTAGGTTCAGATTTTTCCCAGTGACAGACGAATGTGGTATTACACCTTATACATTATTAAATCTGCTCTGTGTTTAGTCTCACTGATCTCATCAGTACCGTGAAAGTGAAAACCACATTGAAGTACCTTGGAGACAGTATCTTGGGGTCAAAAATCTCCCCCTCTCCTGTTTTTTTGGCCATGCATGAAGAGGCATGTGTTTAGCCTAATGTCCAATGAATTAGATAAGATTTTTGTATCATTCGGCTAGCGCATATACTTCTGTATATTCTGAGACATACAAACAACACATTCAGTCTTATATACCCTGAAGCACATATACCCTGAGGTAACAAGTGTATTTTCTGCCTCATAGATATTTTGACATGGAGGAAGGGGGCTGCCATTAGGAAAGATCTAAATAATTTGAAGACTGAGTTTAGTAGAGATTCTATTATTCTGCTACACGTGCCATAGATTGTTGGAGGGTTGCAAGCTTTAATTAAATTTCAAATAAATATCAACATGCTTAATTCTGATACATAGTCCAAGGTTAAGTTCCATTGACAGAGTTATAACTAGCTAATTTTTTTCCTGAAACAGGGATACAGTATAAAATTCCAGAATAATAGTTGTTTTCAAAAAAAAAAGCCAATCAGTAGATTAGAATTCATGATGCGTGGTTTTCTTCTGGCAGTCCAGAAAAAAAGCAATTAATGATAAATGTATTTTTATCAAACATTAGACAAAATTAATATGTTTTTATTGTGGAAGTTTACATGCTGCCAGACAACCAGGAATATTATGACTAGCTTCTTAGCACTGATGATTTGAATGGTCTTTATTACTATTCAGAGTGGAGAGAGCTGGGGTGCAGGTGGCAAAGAATCATGAGCATATAAAATACCACACTAAGGTTGGTATTTCCTGCATTTGGTCCAGTTTGCATTTATAAGCCTTGTCCAGTTGTTCCATAACTGGACAATCTCATCATACTTATGGGTGGAGTGAAACCTGCTAAAAGCAACGAGGGCTTAACATAATAATAATAATAGCCAGTATTTGTAAACCCATGCACTGAACTCTGTGGGCTTTGTTAGGTGGTGTCGAGTCAGAGCTACCTTACATCACCATTAGGTAAGTGAAATATTTAAGGCAGGGGTGCCCAAACCTTTTGGGCTGTGAGCCTGTCATGTGGTTCAGGGAGAATCCACCCCCCAATGCTAGTTCATCTGGCCTGCAAAGCCCTTGATACTCCTGGAAGCAGAAGTAAAATGCACCCACACATTTGTGTTTTACTTCCGCTTCCAGGAGTGACAAGGGCTTCATGGGCCAGATAAATTGGTGTCAGGGCCAGACCCAGCCTCCGAGCCATAGTTTGGGCACCCCTGATTTAAGGAATGGCTTTACTGGTTCAGTTCTCCCCGTGAGTTTCTGTGGCTCAGCATGATTTGACTTTGAATCTCCTGAGTCCTAGTCCGTTACTCAATGCACACTCAGTGGGCATTATCTTTCAATAAACACAGATAGGAAAACGCTGCATGCAGTGTAGTTCCAGGGAGCTTTGGGAATTGCAGTACAGTAATACCTCGGATAACGTTTACCTTGGATAACGCTAAAATCGCATAACGTTAAGTAATCTGGGGAGGAGAATTGGATCAAATAACGTTAAGGTCCTATGGGATGGATCGGATAACAACCGCTAAAGCCTGTGCGGTTACAATGTATCTCTATGGAGCTTTAACGTTATTCGATACATCCCATAGGATTTTAACATGCATCGGATAACACTAAAAATCGGATAACACCAAGACTTGTGGAACCAAGTCTTAGCGTTATCTGAGGTATTACTGTATTATGTAGGGTCAGGGAATTCTATGCTGTCCTGCTACTTTTGGGTGGAGGATGTGGCAAAAACAATGGGTAGATGAATAACAGCTGTCTTTTCAGAACCATTAACAAGGCTCCAGAGATAAGCAGCCATCAGGAATCTTAGTGCTACCACTGCAACTGAGGCCTCAGAGAAAAGGCACCCAATGCAGGTAAGAGAAGCAAGGAAGGAATTATCTAATAATTAATCTTTAGCTAATTCATTTCCATTAATTCCTAGAGGCATGGGGAGAGATAGAAGTTTCTTTGCATACTGTATTATGAATGTGCTGGTTTTCAGAATGTCATCTTATGAATCCCAATTTGCCTTGTTCTTCCTACAATATTTTACGCCGTAGTCCAAAACTTTTGAAGTGGATTATCGTCCATGAAAGACAAACTACAGTAACTCTGTTAGTTTTACAAGCATCACAAGATTTTGGTTTTTGTTTGAAACATAGTAACACTGTTATATCACATGGCCCTCCTTAGGCCTTGGATACTCTAAGGTAGCCCCCTTGTTCCAAAAGCTAGGGACAACTGATCTACAGGGCCCTGCGTGCTGTGCCTCTGAGGTAGAATTTAGTATCTGTACGGCATTAGAGCATTTGTACAACAGTTTGTATTTATGTCTCCTCAGTTTGAACTTAAGCTGCTCTCCCAAAAAAAAAATAGTTTTGAAAAAAAAATCCTGGCTGACTTTGGTAGAGTCTGCTTTACTTATTCTAGTCCATTAAAAGCTTGCTCTCCTGGCACTAAGTTTTCACTTTAATAAAGTGAAAAGGGAGGGGAGGGGAGGGAGGAGTAAAAACCTAACATGATTCAAAAGTAATAAAATGGACTATGCAACATCTTCCTCCCTTGAGAGCATTTTGTTCTTTCAAATCTGGCTTCCAGATACTTATAATCCATGAACTTTTGTGAAAATCTCTCAAAATATCTGTAGCTGATCTTTTTTTGTGTGGGTTAATATATTGCCTGATTAGTTCATGATGCCTTCTGACATTTTGTGGCTAATTCCCCCTTTTTTGTTCGGTAAAGAGTAAGGTCATTTCTTCCAGGTTCATTAGTTCTTAGCAAATGTTTGTGTAAAAAGGAAAACACTGGAGCTAATCTGACTTGTCAGCAGGGGTATTAAATTCAGAAGTTTTGCTTGATGTGGACAAATACATTTGAGTGCTGTTTCTTTGTATTTGTGTAAATCAGTGGTTTCCAACCTTTTCAAGGCGGGGTCCAGGTCACACACTCTCAGTCAGTCAGTTTTGAGGGATGGATAGCCATTTTGCCTTGCCTGCACAATGGGGGTGGGCCATTTTGTCCCAACAGCTTCAAAGGGGTAGCCATTTTGTTTCTTGAATGCCCTTGCAGGTGGGGGCACATGAAATGGCACCATGGGCCAGATCCGGCCCACAGGCTTTAGGTTGGGAGTCCCTTGTGTAAATGAAGTGTCATTCTGCTATGAGACCAAAGTGTTCTACCTTTTTTATGTCCCTTATATGAAAGGGACCCATGTGCACCTGCCATGGAAATGTAGAGCACAGCAGGGAAAGTTCCAGGAAGCCAGCTGTCCATGGCATGCTGGTGAAACATATGGGAGTTGAAAGTTGTCCTGTGTGGACTGATATGTCCTAGAAAAGTGATGGTGAATCTTGGCACTCCAGCTGGTCTTGAACTTCAATTCCCAGGAGCCCTGATCAGCAGGAATGCTGACTTCAGCTTCTGGTAATTGAAGTCCAAGAACACCTGGAGTGCCAAGGTTCACCATCATGATCCTAGAACCTTGGTCTGCAAATGTGGCTCTCCAGATGTTCTTGGACTTCAATTCCCAGAAGCCCCAATCAGCAGGAGTGCTGACCTGGGCTCCTGGTAATTCAAGTCCAAGAACATCTGGAGAGCCACATTTGCAGACCACTGTCCTAGAACATATTGAACACTTTTTTTGTGGCTTCACATTCACTAGAAGTGGAATCTCCCAGACTTTTAAGGATGCTTGTCTTCCATTGGTGACTTCTCCTAATACTTTTACAAAGAACACTGGTGTTTCCTCCAATGCCATTTAAAAGCCAGTGGCATGAAAGTGATCCATTTGCATATTGCTTTTTCAAAAGGACCCCTTTGAGGGAAAAGTGTGCATGCCATACTTCGGTCCACTTCTATTCCTAAATGCTGCCTATCTGTATCCATCTTACACCACAGGGATAGTTGGAATGCAGATGAAATGCAGAAGACTGGATCTGGATGAAGGAGTTCAACTGTAAAACTGGACTTCATTGACTCTCACTTATTTTTAGTTGTTTGGGGAACTGTATTGGATCTTGCCTGTGATATTCTAACAGAGCCTTAGCAACAAGATGGAGATAGAGTATTTGCTCTTATTGACTTAGGCTTTCTCAACTCAATAAGGCACCTCAACAAGGAGTCTCCAAGCCCTTCAAGATCTCTCAGCTCCATATTTATGAAAGTGAGTCAAGGAGCTCTTGTTTCTTATCATGGCCTCCATAATTTTCACAACATGCGTGATAAGTTTTGTGTGGAATCATTATTTGTGCAATTTGCCAATTTTCTTTAATTAGCCCCCAAAATCCCCAGACCCACTTTCCCAATAATTTTGATGTCTCCATCTCCTCACATGTGAGAAAGACAGAAGTGAGGATTTACTTCTGTAGTAATAAATAGTAATGGATAATAAAACACCAGTGTTGTACATTCAAATCTATTCAGATCATTTTTGAACCACCCACATTCACTTTGAATGTGTCCCCTCTAATTGCCACGTTTTTGTCTTTTTAAAATTCAAGTGCCCACAGAAGTTTAAACCATTTTAATCTCTGTCTATCTACTGACTTTTTCCATATTAACAGAGGCGTTTAGTACTTTAAAAGCTTTCTTGAGTCTCTCTAAATAACTTAATTTGAGCTTGACAGGTTTTAATTACAATCTCTTGAGATGCTTAGTGCTAGTTCTGAATACAAAGCAAACCTGTGTCAAGTTGCTGAGCATTAGGCGTCTTAATTGCTTTTGGACTGAACTTTGACATCACTCCTCTCATCTATATGTCTTGCAGATTTCCTTGCCTCATTTCAAATAACTGGGGTGGGGATGGGAGTTGAATTCATTTAATGTTTTTCAAGTGGTGTGTGTGTTTGGCTTTGATTTAGGCTTATATTAGCAGCTTCTTCATTTTTTCTTCTCAAATAGCAGCTGTTAAGGCTTAAATTTATCTGCTATTCCACCTGTAATTTGAACCAAGTTTTGCAAATGCTGAGGTTCCAACTGAATGTCACTGTTCATGCAGCAGTAGAATGCAAGGCATTTCTTCAGACCATGTGCAAAGTATCTTTCCCCGAAGATGACTTGCAAAAAAAATATCAGTCTCTCCAAATCAAAGAATAAAAAGGTTCCAGCTTGGGCGTCAACCAGTAAAACTGGATCTATAATACTATACCTGTCATTTTAGAAAATTAGTCTTGCAGCTTTCATTTGTTTTAAATGAATTTTAGATTCTGTTATGAGCTAGGAAAGTTAGTGCAGTTGCTGCCGTGATGTTCTTGCAAGATCAGAAAGTATTGGTGGTCTCAGTTATGGTCATGCTGGCAGTACACCCTGCCAGTGTCTATACTTTATAGCAGGAGTTTGCAACCTATGGCCCACAGGCTGGACGTGGCCCTTGGCACCATTTCATGTGGGCCGCCACCAGCAGAAGCCGCAAAAACAGCAAAAAACACACTGCTCTCCAGCTGCAGACGCCAAAAGCAGCAGAAGAGGCAAAAACAGCCCAAAACATGCTGTAAATGCACCTGCAGCTGTCGTAAACATGTTTATGACAGCCACGGGTGTGTCCTGCAGCAGCGTTTACAGTGGGAGAACCATGTGTCTGGCCCATTCAGCTGTCTGAAGGTATGTGGTCCAGCTCACAGCGGGAAAACTTTGACAACCCCTGCTTCATAGCAATCACACATTTGTAAACATATTATCTTCCTTCCTCAAGGCCAAAGTAGGTAAGACAACAAATATGACTGATTGTTTTGTGGTTGAATTTCATTTACCATATGGGAAGTGTGAGGTCATCAGGCTGGGGATGTGGAAAATACGTTAATTCTTGATTTTTGCAATTTAGCCTTTTGCAAGATGACAAAGCACCTAACTAAGGAATTGTCAAGTTCTGTGAGATTCCTCACTTCTTTCAAGAGAAAAGCTCTCCCCACCACCACCCAATATTTCTGCAATGTGTGCAAAATGTTTATGTGCAAAACTAATGTGTTTCTTCTTTGAGATGCTAAGTACACATGCCTGAGCAGAAAGAATGGAACAAATGGCTAGATAATCAAAATGATTCAGACAATACAACCAGTGCATCTGGTTTTTTTAAAAGTCTATACAACAAGGAAGCAGCTATCATAGGTTTGTGCAATTTTGTTTTTTTGCATGACAAACCATTCTTGTAAATACAACAGTTTTATTCAAGAGTGGTTTTAAAATGTCATGCTTTTTTCCCTTTTTTAAATTTTATTATTATTATTATTTTATTTATTTATTTGCAAATGAAGGAAATACCACTGTGGGAGAATTTTTTATATATAAGAATGAAGAATTCTCAATGGGGGGCAACATGCTGTCACTTTTCACCACTTTGGTCCTGACCCAGATCCTCCCCTCCAAGCTACTATTCAACAAGTAAACAAAAATGGCAAGTAGGCAGAGATGTACAATATGGTGTATGTTTTGTTATGCACAGAGAAGTAGCCATGGACCACAAACTGTCTCAAATGTGTACTCAAAACTCTTGCCTCACCCATAGAGTGCTCCTCTGCTTTTCTCTACTGAGCCATGCAGCTGGTTAGGAGAAGGGGAAGCTTACTTTTTGGATTACAACCTCTGGACTTACTCCAGGCAGCTTGACAGCGGCTGTGTTAGTTGGGGAATTCTGGTAGTGGTACTCCAAAAAAGCAGCTTTCAGATTTTTCCAGCCAGAAGGTAAACCTTCAGGTCCAAAGGCTAGAAATGTTTCCCTTCCAGTGCTGTGGCTGTTCACTCAGCAAGGTGCTGGTTGAGCTGAAAAAGTGTGGAACTCAGCTCTAAATGTGTAGCAGTTCAAATGACACACATTTTGCCAAGCTGTCTGAATGGCAACATCTACATTGATAAATGTAAGTCTGAACCTTTTTGAAGATTTGCTGGTATTTAATTTCTCCTCATTGAATGGGGCCTTTGAAAACTAATAGGTCCATGTTGCCTTTTTCTTTGTTTGAAAACTTTGAGTTGTGCCAGAGTTGTAGCAAATTATCCTTGAAAAATATCCACTTAGTGCAAGTTCATTTTCTGTGTTCTGGAGAGTGAGTGCATTTAAAAGTTTGAATCCAAAATTGATTTTGAACTACCCTAATCTAAAATAACCCTGATGTTAGCAAAGTGTTTCTAAATCTTGCAAGACTCAAGCTTTCTGGTTCAGTGCATTGGCACACAGTTACCTGAGGCAGTGAAATTAAGACTTGCCAAGAGAATCAGATTGTTCAGGAAAAGACTACAAGATGCTTAAAATGGTTTTTAAGCATGGTGGTGCAGTGGTTAAACTGCTGTACTGCAACTAAAAGGTTGTAAGTTCTATCCTGACCAGGGCTCAAGATTGACTCAGCCTTCCATCCCTCCAAGGTAGTAAAATGAGTACCCAGCATGTTGGGACAAATTGCTAATTAACTTGTAAACTTCCAGAGAATGCACTAATTGCTACGGGGTGGTATATAAGTGTGATTGCTTTGCTTTGCTTCATTAGTTTGGTAAATCCTATCCCCCTTTGCAAACAGGAATAAAAAATATCTGCTCAAGAAACATAGCATCCATGGGCTTTTTAAATATCAGTATTGATAAAAGTCAGAGAGATAGCAAGGCTAGGGAGAAATGGACATAAAAATCACATTGCTTTCTCTGGCCAACTTGAATGTGCATCATTTTGTTTCACAGTGGAGCATGTCATATTCTGAATTGCCCCCACTTCTAATAGTATACCGTTCTAATAGCAGAGACTATACAGTTTCTTCTGTCTAATACACCATTAGGAATTTATCCTCTATTAATTTATGCACTGGTTACCTGTTGCCTACTGTGTCAGATTCAAGGTGTTAATGTTGTAATGCAAGGCCCTATATGGTTTGGGACCTTGCTATCTGTCTCTCCATCAGAACAACTCCCCACATCACCCGGTCATCATAGTCGGCTCAGCTCCAGGGGCCAACATCAAGGATGGCTTGAAACTCTTTAACCAGAAATAGAGCCTTCTCGGTGGTGGCACCGACACTGTGGAATACACTACTGGTGGAGCTGTGCCAGGCCCCATCACAGGGGTTGGGGAGTACCCATGGGGACAGGCAGGCACACACACATCACCGGCACACCTTGTGGCACGTGTGTGCACACATCCGCATGACTTCACTGAAGGTGTCTATCACTGTCCAAGGAGCCCCCTGGGGACTGTTCAGCTTGACTAAAGCCACACAGGTTGGCTTTTCTCCAGGGTGGCACAGAGGAGAATCAAACTCTCAGCTTCTTGACACTGCAGCTAGATACCCAAACCACTGAGCTAGCCAGCCAACTTAGAAGAGAAAAAATGAAAAATCTTGTGTTTCAGAACTTACTTGTTTAATGTGTTCTTTGGTACTTTAAAAATTATCTCTCTGATTGTGTGTGTGTGCATTAAAACTGCATGTTGAATGGACTGCTGTGACTTCTCAGGTTTCCCTTCCACATGTAGTTAAAAGCAACTGGATTCATACTATGAGGCAGAGGTGTAGTTAAATAACCATCATCAGTAGGTATGCATGTTAATAAAGTCCAAGAAGAAAACCTATCTCTAGGTCTTTTCTTTTGACTGTTCTGAATGTATTAGCGATAAAAGAAGCCAGTAGTATTACCTTCTGAAATGACTGTATTTTGACCAGTTTTCAAGTGATTAATGCATAATAGTCAAAGTACAAGTGGTCTTTGAGGAGTTTTCAAAGGTGCTCTTGACCTAAGTGGTCAACAAGAAGCACAATGTGCAGCACACCTGAACAGAGAGAGGTCACATATATTAATGTTGGATATAAATTAATTGTGCCCTTCAAGGGGAGATATTTTATAGCATTGATGAACTTGCTGAACAAGTCAACTAGGATCAAACAATTGTTATATGAGGGGTGTAAACCCTTACTCCTTTCATTCTCATGGGTAGGTAATTGCAAAATCATCTTCTTCACACCCAGTGAGTGAGATTTTTTTGGCACTCTGGTTGAGAGAAGAGAATTACAGTGAGAAAAGATGTATACAGAAAGCACATAAAATAACATGAAACAATGCTTTGATGTAACTAAGATCATAGTCATGTCTCTTATTTGTTCATGGCAAAGAGGTGGTTCCAATAGCCATTGGTGCAGATTAACTTGACAAATTAATGTGATGTTACCAGAGTCTCAAATCTGACCCCTCCCATTTCAGATTTAGTTCTTTTGATTGGAAACTGGTTTTTTTTACTGCAGCTAGGGTTTGCCTCAAATAAGAATGGGTCCAATTAAGGTATGTACAATTAGACCTCTCTCTGGCATTAGCTGTGATGTTACCTGTCTTTTCCCCATTTTCTCCCCCCCCCCTTTGATTTTGCTGACATTCTGAAACAGAGGAACATAACTTCTTTTATAAGAGAAAATTAAGTTATGTCATGGTTATAGCTTAAGTGATAACTACATTTCTTTTGCAGAATGGCTATAAAGCTTAGTTACTTTTATACTTGTGATAGTAGGTTCATTTAGTGCTAAAGATTGTGCTGCTGCTTTATATACTTATTGTTGAATGTTTAGTCCATAATGGAAAATATTCTTGTAAGAGTAACTAAGTCCTTTTCAGATTTTTTTTTAAAAATAAACTATATATTTACCTTCAGGAAACTGAAAAGTAAAAAGTATTTTTAAAAATAGCAACTGTAATGGCAACTTATTACTTTTGAGTCTTGGAGTACTGAAAGTAAGTACTTTCCAGAAGTAAAATTCCAGATTTTGCTTAGTTAAACTAAACTGTGATTTGCAAGTACACAGTAGAGTGAAGACAGCTTGCATAGTTTTAAAAGAGCATCAGACACAATTTTAAAGGATAAGGTTATCAAAGGCTACTTGGATTTGGACAAGTAATCAATGATTTTTAAAATATTATTATGTTTTACCTCTATGCTGCCTTTACCCCATAAAAGATCTCAAGGCAGCTCACAATAATTGATATCATACTGAAAGATATTAGTTTTAGTTAGTTTTTAAGGTGCCTATCATTCTAAATTTTGCCAATGGCTGCTAGTTATGATGCCTATACAATATATTACTTCTTTACTCCAGTTACTGAGAAGAATGCTTGAGGAGTGCTGTTGCATTCACATCCAGCTGTGGGTTTCCCACAGGCAACTGATTGTCTACTGTGTGAACAGAACATTGGACTAGATAGGTTTATGAGCTGATTGGCCAACACTCCTCTAGTGTTCATATGGCAATGATGGACAAAGGAAAAAGGAGAAGAAGGAACGGAGAATAAAAACTAAGGGGAGGGAGGAGAAGGTTATAAATTAACAGAGAGAACAGATTTAGGAACATAGGAAGATGCTTTACACTGAACCAGATCATTGGTGCATTAGCTTAGTATTGTCTAGTAGTTAGCAAATTTCAATGAGTATACATATAACTGGTATAATGCAGAGGTAGCCTAGGTGGTACCCAGCCTTTTCATGTCAATGACTAAGAATGTCTAAGAATTTGCTATCTGCAACCCATTGATGTGGTAAAATAACTTTGGATACTCATGGTTGCTTCCAAGTGCACATTCTCCCTGCCCACAGAATTATGAGTGATAAACATTATAACTGAATGATCTTGCCTCAGTTTTGATGGAACTAAAGTTCTTTAATAGAATAATTGGTGAAAAACAAAAAGTTGAGAACCACTGATCTGCCATTGTAGCTCCCTAGAGTGTTTCAGACAGGTTTCATTCCAAGTCCTAGCTCAAGATGCCAGTGATGGAGACTGGGAATGCCAGTATGCACACCATGGTCTTGACTGCTGGAATGAAAGAATATATAAAACAGATGTTCAAAGTAATTCTTGTATTTCAAGATGAGCTTGAGAGGGGAAGTCCATAGAGGCTGTGTAACTCAACAAGTAGGTGTTCTTTTGATACCATATGCCAGGCTCTCACAAGCATTTGGTCAGCTTTAGGCCCAATGTTTGTAAGAACTGCTAGTTTAGTTTCATGATTGCTAGATAGTTAGATACTCCATCAAGACTTTACTGTGCTCTTGATTGGCAACAGAGGATGTAGCAGTAGTAAATGCAAAATAAATAAACTTCCCCTGGATTCCCACCATGCCATCCATTCTGAATCCTGCCTGTGTAGCAGTATGGAGAGAAAATTATATGGGAAAGTATTTTACTTCCTGCAGTTAAAGTTAAGGAACATTGGTCACTGTTTTCATTTATACATTGTGACTTTAAGAAAGGAGATAAAAGAAAAGATGATCTCTGTATTGTTGCTGATCACATATAGATAGGAATACTACATTTCACTTACTCTGTAGAGAAGTACATCACTGTGATGTTCAGACTGCTGGGTTGAAGATGGTGTATTCCCTAACCTTTGGATTGTTTCCTCCCTTGCTTTTCCTTGACAAAATTCTAGCCTGCTTTATTTTTGAGTCTGCAAACTGATTATATATTGTAAAAGATCAGTGTTTTCATGGGTGAATAGTAATTACCAAGTAATGGCTTAAAACATTTCCTGAAGGAACATAAAGCTGTTTTTTAAAAGTCAAGAGTACATTAAAGGGATTACCGTGTAGATTTGATTTTTAGATAACATTAAAATGGATCCCAAATGGACTTATGAAAAAGGATGTTATCTCTTTAATGGAAAGTGCATGGACTGACAGCTCAGGATGCAAATAGTCTGTAGATATTCCTCCAAAGAACCAGTGCTTTTTTTTCTTTTTGCTTGTTCTTTCAACAGAGAAAGAACAGATTTTTTTAAAAAAAGAAAAATCTTTCCAAGTTTTAATAGAATTATGGTTGAGTACTGTTATTTGTAAGTCTATAAAGAGACTGCACTTGTAGTTTATCAGCAAGCTCTTGAATTTCACAGCCTCTGGAAAGACAACTTCTACTGTTAGTTTCATGATGGGAATATACTGGGCAGTGTGTTAGTTCAGTCTCTCAAAAAAGGTAACATTCATTCCCCCCCCCCCAAAAAAAAAAGAACCTAAGAAATGCCCTGCTGAACCAGACCAAAGGCCTGTCTATGCCAGAGTGCTGTTTCCCACAGTGGCCAATTAGCTCCTTCTTGGAAACCTGCAAGCAGGATTTCACTGCAGAGCCATCCTCACAGACAAGGGATATTAAGAGTCCCTGCTTATATCAAGTCTAAATGAATTTACAACCTTTAGATGGTTTCAGGAACAAAGGCTAAAGAGATGGTTGAAAGATCTTTCAGATTCACTTCAGTAGGTGGGTTTTACAAAATGTTATTTCCTAATGCTGCCTATTTTGACATTGTAAGGTGAACAAATCAGAATGGGGTACAAAAGTATGAGGTAATAGAGATCTCAACAAAATCTGCCTATACAGTAGAACCTTGGTTAAAGGAATTAATGTGTTTCTTAAAGCAAAAAATTACCTGAATTTCCCATAGGAATGCATTGAATGTAGTTTCCCATAGGAATGCATTAAAAACCAATTAATCTGTTCTTGAAAAATTTCTGTAAACTAAGCCACTATTTTCTATGGATTTGCTTTTGTTTTGTGATTTTTAGGTTAACCAAGCTGTTTGTTAACCGAGGTTCCACTGTAATTCATTCCAAAGTAGGTCCATCAAATTGGATTTATGGAAGCATTGACTCAATGTTCCCTCATTGATTCATTGGGTTTATTTTAGTTGTGATTAGTAATAGAACTTGAATCTGTAAGGTTTTTTAAAACAGATTTTCTATCATCAATACCCTTTTCCAGTCATAAATCCTAGAAGGGACAAGTAGGATGGGTAGCAGCCAGGAATGGGATGTAACAGGTTCTCACCAGGCCGCCAGAACCTGTAGTAACTTTTCCCAGGGTCCCAGAGAACTGGTAGCAGCTTTTGGGGGAACCACCTTCGGGGCTTACCTTTTCACTGGTACCTTTTCACTTACCCCCACTGCGCATGTGCACCAAGCACTTGGTGTGCATGCATGTCTACAGTGCTTGGCGCGTAGGCACGGCCTCCTTGCTGTCCTCCTTGCTGTCGTGTTGTGGATGGGTGGGTGGGTTGAGGTGTGTGTGTGTGTGTGTGTGTGCTTATTTTTATTTTATTATTATTTTTTATTATTTTTTCTTTGGCTCTGCCTATAATGTCATGATGTTGGCTCTGCCCACACTGATGACATCACGGTGGGGTAGTAAAAATTTTGACATCCCACCACTAGTAGCAGCATTTTGTAAGAGGTGCTTTCATAAGCAGTGAGGTTATAAACCAACTAGTGCTTTAGAGGTTTGTACCTAAAATAGAAGTAGACAAATAACCAGTGAAGGCAAGCCAGAATCAGGGAGATACTGTATGATTGAATTTACTGAACCCTTAATCTGACTGCTGCATTCTGGACTGGCTTCCATATCAGTTTCAAGGGTAGCCCAACTTAAAAAGCATTACAAGAGACCAGGAGTTCTCAACCTTTTAAAGCTGGGGGCCGGATCACAATCTCTGAGACAGCTTCGGGGGGCGGACATCCATTTTGCACTTCCTCCACCATATGGCACTTCCTGGTGTGGTGGAGGTGATAGGGGTCCTCATGAAATGGTGCAGTGGGCCGCATCCAGCCCAAGGGCCACAGGTTGAGAATCCCTGCAGTAGACAGTCCTTGAGACTAGCAGTGCATAAGTCAGCATTGTTAGGGACGTCCCATCTGATGCTCACAATCTGCAGCCTTGTGATTCAAAACATACTCTCCTTACAGCCACGTCATTGCTCTCTCAGTGAGCATTGAGACACATCTCAGGCCACTCCTTGAGCCATATAGACTTGCCTGTGCTTCTCTGAGTCCCCAAGTTGGGAGGGTGGATCTCTGAGCAAGTATTAGTGGAGGAAATTTTTAAAAATGTGTGTGAGAGGTATCTTTAAAACCAGTACAAAAATCTCCATCTACTCCCAGGGCCAGTATGAGGTGCTACCAAGGCTTAATAGCTTGTTGCAAAGGTATTTGTCTGTGCGATTTGCTTTCTCCCCTCCCACCCCTTGCCTGCTTTACTTCTGTGACATCATGAGAACTCAACCATGTGTTTATCACAAGATCTTTCTCCTGCAGTATCACAAGGATTAAATACTCAATGCTCTCCAGTTTTGGCCTTGCAGTATCAAGGAATGGGACAATATTCTCCTAGCAGCTCTGCAGCCATGGAATAATCCTCCTCCTCCAAACAAGAGTGAAGTAATGTAATGTTGTGGCTTCAATATTGGCAGAAGAATTCATTGCAAGTAACCGGTTATCTATAAGCAATTACTTCTAAGTTCTGGTTTTGCAGAACAGTTGGAGAAGAGCTCACTTTGTCTCACCCATGCCCTCTAATTATTTTGGGCTCCAAAAGTCTTGAAAAATATCTGTAGGCCTGTAAAAGCTTTGGGCTGGAGAGTTGTCATTTGACTGCATTAGAGCTCCTGTGACAGACTGTGTTAATCTTTGTACACAGAAGAGAACATCAAATGGCCATTTGGCAGTGGCTGCTGAAATTCTATTAAGGTTGTTGGAAGGCAGAGCTGACACTCTGTGTCTGTGTCTGTGTGTATGCATGCACACAGGAGGGAAAAAGTAAAAATTTCTACTGCCTTACAATGATAGACCTCTTTTCACTTCACAACACTTTTACAAGTATTAAAATAGGGGGGAAAGTACATGGGAGGCAAAGGAGTAGCAATAATAACGAGACCCAGGAAGATTACCTAAAGCATATCCAAAAGCAATCATGAAGTTCTCACAGAGGAGATATAGACTTAATTCTTCCCTGGCTTGGCAGGGATTTTGACTCAATGACCCTTAGAAGCCCTTCCTAGCTTTACAATTCCATGATTCTCTGATGTGCTGAGAAAGAAAACAATAAATGCTATTATTGTCTATCATAACATGATTGTCCTGGGTTCAGATAACCATGTGAGGCTCAGAAGTCCTATGATATTGTTACATATATAACTGGTATGAGTTTAGATAATATAAGTCTAGAATCAATGGCAATCATAATAAACTTGTTCCTCTTTAGCCTAACCGAGCTCACCCAATGGCTGTTTTAACCATTTGTATCCTACTCATTGAACTTCAAATGAATGACTACTTATTGTCATTTTTCTTTGGCTTTGAGAAAGAATTGTATCCTGAAGACAAGCTCTGTTGAGATAGGAGCATGAGTGACAGTATTTTTAATCTTTCTAATGTCTTTGAAAATACATCTCAAAAAAAACCCTCATGTGATACCAGTGTTGGGAGTCATCAAATGTTGCAAAATGTTGCATGGACTCTTTACACATGCAGAACTGCTACTTTTCTGTTCTGTTTAAATCCAAAAGTTATTCTGCCAATATCGTCGGTGGTCTTCTAATAAAAAGCATCTCATTGAGAAAATGGTTTTATAGTAAGAGTTAATAAGCTGGTACATTTCCAGATGTCATCAGCTGACTGGTGTCTACAGCAACATCAGTCACTAATTACTAATGCCTCATAGGAGTCTCATATGAAGCAGCTAGATCAGGGTTTCGGCAACCTTTATAAATCGGGGGCCAGGTCATGCTTCCTCAGACAGTTGAGGGGGCTGGATTGGTAGTCGCCCTGCCGTAAATGTGTCTGTGGCTGCCATAAATGTGTTTATAGCTGCCATAAACACATCCACAGCCACTGTAAACACAACCACAGCTGTCATGATAGTTACCCTATTTCATGGGTTTTTAATCATGCCTTCCTGTCACACCTCACATTTTGGGCTCTTACCAGCAGCGTCTGCCTTCTCCTCTGTGGGGGAAACCCCCCTTTTGGTCTCCCCTTGGCTTCGCTTGGCATAGGCTAGCGAGGGTACAGGGAACAAGAGTTAGGTAGCATAGATGTGGCCTCTCTGCATGGTCCAGTCAACCCCCAGTCCCAATTCAACAGACACAAAGGGTCTATGATTAATTAGGTTTATTAAGTAAGTTAAGAAAATGAGTATAGCATACAGAAGCAAACTTGCAGACTTAGTCATTCTAAGTACATACACAAAATAAAGAAAACTTAACTTTTTATCTAGGTCCTTTGGCCCTATCTGACTCACAGCTACATGGTGTGAGGCCCTCCCACGGCTGGTCCACAGTGAAATAGAGTTTCTTGCACAGTGGTTTTATTATCCTAATAACAGTCTTCCCACGTGGGGACTTCTAGCCAATGGCAATTAATTTACATTCTTCTGTCTCTGATTGGAATGTCATATACAGGGACTCCTACTTATGAAATTATCCATCTTGGAGTGCTAGACACTTGGTAATTAAGTGACTATAGGAATCAGGGGAAAGTATAGTTAGAATGGGGTTTTCCATGACAGCAGCTGTTTATAGTGGTGGTGGTGGTTGGAGCCAGGGTGAGAGCAGGATTATTTGGCATCGCAGGCTATAGGTTGCCAACCCCTGAGCTAGATGTTGACTCTGTCACCACAAATCTACTTTGGTGGTGGTTCATTTATTGACATTCAATTCAATTCAATTCAAATTTATTTTTATACCCCGCCTTGCTCAGGCGAACCTGACTCAAGGCGGCTTCCATGGAACATAAAACAACAGTATACAAACAACATAGTATAAAACAACACGGAGGGGCGCGGTGGCGGCGGCAGCGTTCCCGCGCTCAGCGGCGTCCTTCAGGCCCCCTCGGCCAGGGGCTCCTTTTCACCTCCCGGCCGGTGACGGTGGCCGGGAGGGGCGCGGCGGCGGCGGCAGCGTTCCCGTGCTCAGCGGCTGCGGCGTCCTTCAGTCCCCCTCGGCCAGGGGCTCCTTTTCACCTCCCGGCCGGTGACGGTGGCCGGGAGGGGCGCGGCGGCGGCGGCAGCGTTCCCGCGCTCAGCGGCTGCGGCGTCCTTCAGTCCCCCTCGGCCAGGGGCTCCTTTTCACCTCCCGGCCGGTGACATGCAATCCTTTTAATCTCTGACCATGGCATGAGATCTTCAGTTTACATCTATTGTATCCCTAAGTTCTTGACTACCATCTGAGATGAAATTTAGGTCTCCTGGTGATGTTACATGTTTCCAGAAGTTCTGGGAAAGGTTGTCATTCTCTGTAAATGAGCACTTCATATTGGCAGTGGGCTTGTCAATGTAATCTGCTGACTAATAGTCTCAAAACTAGTGATGAGACCTTCCTACTTCACACTACCATGTTCAGCTCCCTCCCTAAGGGAATAAGTGCATTTCTACCTTAGTAGTGTGTGCTCTCTTGCACACCTGGAGAAAATAGTCCCCCCCCCTCTTTCTGTCAGAAGCACCACAGTACAATTTATGGGAGCAGGAGTGGTGAATTGGCCAGGCTTTTTATATCGCCTCAATTTCTCCCAGATTTAGACATCATGTCATATGCAAATACCTATGACATCTCCCTCCTACCAGGTGTTGCTTCAAAATTTGTATTAAATGTGCCACATGTTCTTATGCAAATTTTTGCATAACAATTGTGTGGGACTTGAATAAGCCTGCAGCATGTGATATATTCTGTTGCCTAATGAACACATTTCAGAGATCAGCTCTAATACCCAAGTACTTAATTATCATTATTGATTCAATGTTTGATCATTTCTTTGCTTATAAGTGTATTTATTCAATAATATTTGGATCCCATGGAATAATCATTTTGCTTATTTTTTGGACTAAAATGGCATTGACTATTGCTTGAAGACATGCTTCTTTATTTGCAGTGAGGACTTTCTGAAGTTTTACAACCACTGGAGACAGCTTTGAAATGTTGCTTGTTTATTATGTTGGCCAAAGTTAATGAGATTACTTAGCCATTCATTTAATTTTGCCAGTCTCCTAGATGCCAGTCTTTTACTGGAATGAGATAGAGCAACTATATATGCTGGAATTAGACGTTTTTTAAAGGTTCAGCTCTCAAAATGCCATGCTGTGTCTTCACAGTCTGAGGCCTCAAATCATAAATCACTTTAATCACTTCTAGGTTCTTTGTCCATTTTTAGATCTGTGTGACTTAAAACTGTTTTATGTTCCAAAATACAGATAACTAAGAAATAGCTGTAAAACTACTCCAAATGAAGGGTTGAAAGAATGCCAAAGAAACCAAGTATATTTCTTCCTAACACCCAGGACTTTAGATGTTTGGGGCTAGAAATCCCAGAGTCTCCCAGCCAGCGTGGTCACAGGCTAGAACATTATGCCAGTACTGGCCATGCTAGTTGGAAGTTTTGAGAGTTAAAAATAGAGTAAATTATCCAAACTCTGTTGCTACCTTTTAAAATATAACATGCACACATAAAATAAGGGTTTAGAAAAATAAACCACACAACCAGAAAAATACGGGTGTGAATTTATTAGGATATATTAGGAATTTCACTCATAAATGGGACTGGGTCAAGATGTGGCTGCCTGAGGCAAGGGGGAAATGGTACCTTCTCTATTCATTGGAAGAAAATAGGAAGGGAAAACTTTAGCTCTGTATGTTATCTTGGATGCTTTGGCCTTAGATATAGCAGCTCTAAACAGTCATGTTGTTTTGCATCCAGGTGACTTTCTCAGGTTCTTCAGCCAATATATTCTTTTTCTTCATGCAAGTTTTTCCTGTTTTTTTTAATCTTGAATAATCAATCAGCTGTAACCATCTGTAATTTTCATGATGTAAGTGAAGCGTTCAAGCCTTTTATGAGTTTTATAATAATTTTTCATTTAGTACTTCAGCTCTGAGTGCTCCTTGGAATGACAGATACTGAAGGTGAAGCTCAAGTTCTTTGGCCACCAAATGAGAAGAGAAGACTCAGTGGAGAAGGCCCTGATGTTGGGAAAGATTGAAGGCAAAAGGAGAAGGGGGCAGCAGAGGATGAGATGGCTAGATTGCATCATTGATGGAGTGGGCATAGATCTGGGTGGGGTACAGAGGATGGCAGATGACAGAGGAGCTTGGTGTGCGGTGAAGTTGCAAAGTGTCGGACTTGACTGTGCAACTGAACAACAACAACTTCTTCATTTATTCTTATGGTGCTGAAAATTTTGCTTGCAGATTTTGGAGAAGTCTACTTTCAGTCTAGGCTACTCCTTATTTCAGGAATCTTTTTCTCCAAGCAAATGACAAATGTTATTCTAAAATGTAAAAGTCCAAATCATTTTCTCTCTCTCCCATCTGTCTACTCATATTTGCAACCTATAGACTTTGTATTTTGAGTTTCTTAATGGAAAAGTGAGTTTTCGAACCACAAAATCCCTATTCGACTTTTGAATCCTGACCTGTGCTTAACTTACAAGAATTGGAATGCAGTTACAGTACTTTAGATGCATAATAATTATGAAAATTGAAACTTACGAAACAATTCCATTTTGGTACAACTGCTTACTGAAATTTAAAGCACCATGGAGTTTTTGAATGTACCTGTTTAAAAGATGGTCTTTTAAACCATTTGTTGCATTTAAAAACCCACACTTTTCAGCAGTATATTGTGTAGTAGATGTGAGTGTTCAAACACATGAAAAAGTGCTCTCCAAACTACAAGTCATAATTGTTCCCTATCTTGGAGGCTCCTGTGGGTGAAGAATTTGTTCCCTAATTTTAAGGGGCTGAAAAAATCTGCAGATAAATCTCGGTCAAAGAGGTTAAGATTCTCATGACTATTTTGTACAGAAATTGTTGAAACTAAGTTGCAGCCACAAAGAGTTAAAGCCATCTGCCTGAGAGCATTGTGTAAAACACACACAATGTTGAGGAAATAAGCCAATTATGTGTGCTTCACAGGAGGTGGGGGACTGACCTTTGTGTATAATTAGTTCTTTTATTTAAAGCAAAGATTTCGAATAGAATAACTAATTAGCTGTCATAACTGGCAAATTGAAGATTTTGGCCAGATCCCTTATGGGATGTGGGAGGACTTCTTTCCCTCCCTCACAGTACATTCACACGCTTTCTTAATTAGGCTTGCTTTAGTTCTGTGCTGTGGTAATGAGGAATACAGTTTGCTGTACTTTAACAGAGCCCCCTTTAACAAGGCCTAAAATACAGGTGGAACTAAACTGCCTTCAGCTACAGTTGCTTTAATATGGTGCTTCTTTCTTTCTTTCTTTCTTTATTTATTTATTTATTTCTAAATCTGCATAGATTGTACCAATGAGAAGAGCTGAGGTTGGCCATTAGATCTGTGCATTTGACTCTGGACTTACTCCTTTCTATAAAACACAAGAAAGGCAGGGAAGCCTTGAGGCGTATTTCATTAGCTGGCTGTCCCACATTACTCTTCCAGACCAATTAACCTTTAGAGTTACATTAAAGAAATTAGATGGTGAATTTCCATGTTTTCAGATAAGATCAGTAATCCTCCTTTAGAGCAGGTGACACCCAGGTTGTTCAGGCTCATGTCTGCTGCAACAGTTAGAAAACACATAGAAAAGTTACTTTGGGGAAGGGGCTTCAAAATCCATACTCAATGCAGAGAGCAATGGCTGTTTTTATCATAGTTTGGTAGGTTTGGTCTAGAGCTGTGTTTCCCAATGTGGGGTGCATGCCCCACAGGGGGGGCAATTTGATTTTTAAGGGGGACAATTTGAGAATGAGTTATGAACAGTGAATGGCCTTTTAGGCTTCCTCCACAGTAATAGGAGTTCACTTTTTTTGAATAATAAAAATTATGTCATGGGGGGATCAGTATTTTAGAGATTCATAGGTGGGGCATGGCCAAAAAAAGGTTGGGAACCACTGGTCTAGAGAGAGTCTGTGTGGTTGTGCAGCCTGAATGAATCTTCTGTTTCGCTGTTTTTGAAAATTTCCAACTCCTTGTAACCAAGCAATGGAGAGTTGACCAGGCTACTTCTTTTAGCATCACCTCATTGATAGCCATAAAAAGACTTAAAATGAATTTGAGGAAGGGGATGACTGCATTAACTTAGTACTCAGGGCATTGCTCAAAGGGAAGAGTCCTGTTATGACAGCTTGGGCTGATTAAAGCCAGTTTGTCATCCTTTGAATGGTGGTAAAATCTAACTTACCCAGTACAATAAAGGCCTGTGTAGACACCCTCGTAAATTTCAGTATGACCAGAGGTGGTGTCTATAATTTTTTAATGTACACTGGAGCCGTGAGCACTCAGAACAGGTTTTGTTTTGTATTTACCAGCAGCAGATCTATTAAATTGAAAGGGCAAAGGAGGGGGGAGTGACTAGTAGCTGAAAATAGAAAAGCTTATACTTCTAAGTAAAGGTACACCAGGCTGGTAGCAACAGGGGAACAGGGAACATGGAACCAGCATTATTCCCAAATAAGTACTTAATCAACATTGTCTGTGTGATGTGCCTTGATCAGATATTTAAACAAGGATCAGTTTGTTACAACAAATACGTTGTTTCGTTTCTAGTATTACCTTATTCAGCTCCTGTGGATTTGTACCTCAAACTCACTGTTTATTTCTTTTTGATAAAACACCACATCACAGCATGCAATAAACCTCTCTCCCCGCAAGGCTTAAGACTTTAAATGACTACTGAGGGTGGTGGACATCAAAGCCTTCTGTTTTAAGGGGGAATGAGGTTCTCAAATCCAGATATTAATGAATGGGCAGGATATTGTTTACAGCTAGACCTCATTTGGCATAACAATCATTTTCTCACCCCGAGGAACCCAGGCAGTACAATGTAAAATTAGGAAAAGTTACTTTTTTTTACTAACTCCCAGAATAGCTCAGCCTGCATAACTGGGTGCTGATGATGGCTGGGGTATTCCAGGGCAGGTTTAAGTTTGTTGGAAATGCCATCTGATCTGAAGATTCATGGATCCTTTGCTGAATAAAGTACCACCTTTGTTGCTACTTAATGACAAAAGAACTGCATACAGTATATTCCATGGAACACTCCTCTATGCTTACTTCTTAAGTTCTGTAGTTACCAATGACATTAAAAATAGATCTTAGGGCTGAGCCTGGGAAGAAAGTAATTCGTCAACCCTGGGCAAGTTGGCTCTGTCCTTTGACAGAATGAGATATCTACCTCAGCAGCCCTGCCAGTCATTCCCTTTTGTTGGAAGAGTGAGCAAAGTGTGTTGGACAGGCTGTCTTGCACTCCCTAAGCTTGCTTTGGTGGAGCACACAGGACTCAGCACCAGTGCTGAAGTAAAAATAAAACTCTCACTCTGATTTGCTGTCATACATGGAGTGGAGGGGCCTTTATCTTGATCCCTTTGCCTCAGGAACAAGCCTGACTCTCCTGGGACATGGATCTGAGACTTCTACAAATTTAACAACTGGGGTTAGGAATGATAAAGTCTGGTAGCATTGCTATAACCCTGATAGCTCCAATCTGTCCTATAAGGTGATGACACATGTTGCTGAAAATACAAAGATGAAAAGGAAGTGGGGATGGTTATACTTCCATTTTTAATATGCTTTCTTCAGATTCTTGATAAGGGTCATTGTAAATGTTAGCAATATTATTAACTTAGGAATTACTTGGGGTTGTAGTCAGTACTTCTTAACAATATTGCACTTTGTTGTGTTAGCTGGCAGGAGGCTGCCATTGGCTACAGGTTCTCACCCTTTGCACATTGTGAGCAAACTACATGAATGTATGATTATTACACCCTTGTGTAGGTTGTGTACTAATTCCTACAAAGATGTGTTTTTCTTGCTGTGATTTTGTGGGATTGGAAAACAATCATTGTTAAGAAATCTGGCCCAATAATTTGCCAGCTCTGTTTTAAGTGTGTTGGGGCTGTTAAGTTGCAATGCCATGGAGAGACAGTTCTCTCACCGTTTGCAGCCCAAATCCAAAGTGATCGATTTAATTCTGGCAGTTTTGAAATTTGTTCCACGCCTCCCTTCCCATATCCACTTGCCAGCTAATTACAGCCTCAGCTTTTCTGCGTGCCTATTTGTTCCATATCCAGATTGGTTTGGGTGCTGGGGAGGAAAGCCTTCCTGAGCAAAATGTAATTTCAAAAAACTGAACCCGACTGGCACAGGTTGACCTTGCTCGTTATTATCTGAGTGGGAATAGCAGCTTTGAACATCATATGGTATCTGAAACAGTACCTTTTTTCATTATAAAACCCCCTGCTGAAAACTGACCAAATGTGTGTGCGCTTGTTTTTATCTTGGAAAGATAACTGAAAAAAATCTTTTTCTCTGAATAACCAGAATGGGAGGAGAGAACAAAAAACACCCCTGTCTTACATGACTCATAAGCCTCTTTGAAGACCATTGTGCCTCTAGAAGAACCCAAATTGTTTTGTTTCTCAAGGATGTAAGAAGCAAGAAACCTGTACTGTATATGGGTTGAGGCAAAATAAATATGAATAAAAAAATATGGGTCGCAATATAAATATGAATAAATAAATAAATAAATAAAATCCTGTCACAATACACATCTCCATGACCTCGGTACCTTGCTCTGAGGAAGAACCATTCAAAACAAACCATTTGGAGGGAAGCAAGTAGTGGGAAGTGGAAGCTGAAAAGAACGTGGGACATCCTTCTTCAGAAGATCCTTGCTAAGAACCTTCCTTGACAACCATCTTTGTGCTTCAGAATGCATTCCCTGATTCAGGATTTTTTTTTTTAAAAAAAAATTTAATTACAGAATTGGTGTTTGTTTAATTTATTGTTTGAAATCCTTAAAACATCCTACGTATTACAGGAAGCTAACATAGATTTTTAAGTATACAGTATATAAAAACCAAGTATCAAATGAGATGGAAAAATGGGTTATATAGTAGTGACTTAGGACATCATCATATGACACCTTGTATGAAAGCTATTTCACCTATGTTCTTATGCAGTGATGGGATGTCAAAAATTCTAATACCACGCCATGACGTCACGGACGTCATGGGCGTGGCCAATGTCATGACGTCATGACGTCATGGGCGGAGCCAACGTCATGACGTCATGACGTTGTGGGCAAGGCCAAAAATAAAAAATAAATAAATAAACATGCACACAGACCCGTATATAACTTAAAGAAATAAAATAAAGAAATAAATAAAATAAAATTTAAATTAAAGTACAACCACCCACCGAAAACACAAATAAATCACCCACCCACCCTAAATATAAAAGCCTCACTTACCTTCCTTGGCACTGACGAACCTTCATGTGGCCCAGGGCCACCCGGCAAGGCACGCTGCCCCTGACTGCCACGGCCGCCACAGCCGCCTGCAGCCCCTGCCTGGCCACCAAACTCCCACGGGCACGTTGGTGCCTGCCCGCGCCGTCCGCCCACGCTGCGCCGTCCTAGGGACTTGGGCCGGACAAACCCCCATGCCCTGGGTAAGCGCGGCGGGGCTCGCCACCGCCGCATCATCTTCCGCCGGCCGCCGGCAGCTTCCTCGGGCATGGGGGTTTCTCGGGCCCAAGTCCCTAGGACGGCGCGGGCGGGCGGCGCGGCGCAGGCGGATGGCACGGGCGGCGCGGCGCAGGCGGACGGCGCGGCCAGGCACCAACGTCCCCGTGGGAGCTCGGTGGCCGGCTAGGGGAGGTGCCCTTCTCTTAGGGCTGCCGCCGCTGCTGCCGGAGCCACTCTAAAAAGAGGCGGCTCCAGCTTCGGAAGATTTTTTTTTTTTTTAAATTGGATCCATTTGGCTCCAATTGACTGCGCATGTCCAGAAACTCAATTTGACGCATGCGCAATGCGTCAGATTGAGTTTCTGGACATGCGCAGTCAATTGGAGCCATTTTATCTCTGATTTTAATTTTTTTTTTCCTTTCGGTCAGGCGTCCGGAACCGGACGCCCCAAAAGTGGACTTCCCCTCACGGAGAACCCTCCGGGATTCATCTTACCGGTTCCAGAGATCCGTCTGGAACCGGTGACATCCCATCACTGTTCTTATGTCATATTTTCCATCCCTAAACAGAAAACTGGTCAAAATTTACATTATAGCAAAAGATTCTGCTTCAGGAGAAAGAAAAAAGTTAAGTTGGTTTGGGAAGTCAAACATAAAAGCAACACAGATTTGATGACCTTAAATAGTAATGGTTTAACACCCAACCTGTCAATAGGTACAATATATGCAAACATATATGACCCCAAATGAACTATTCTAGGCCTGATGGGATTTGCAGTCCATTAGCTGAGGGAACACAAGTTGTCCAAGTCTAACTTAAAATGATGGAAGCTAAGAGTTTGAAGCTCTGAGACCTCCCTTATCACAGCAAAGCACAACAGAGCACTTCCTCCCTTGCCCAGCACAAAGTTCACTCCACCCCTCTGCCCAGCAGCCCAATGGGAGCATTTCTTTCCTCCCCTGTTGCTGTGTTGGTACTTTACGATAAATAAGTGTTTTTTGGGTTGCAGTTTGGGCACTCGGTCTCTAAAAGGTTTGCCATCACTGCACTAGGCTATCTAATTGAAGACCATACTATGTTCAAAACGGACTGTTGCTTTTATTAGCTAAACTAAACATTATTGAATATCACAGTAAATTTAGCAATGCAAATGCAGATGGACTTCTGAGTCTTTTCCAAGTAGGTTTAATTGGAAATAACTCCTATTGATTTCAGCAGCACTTTTAAACTAATTTACTTGGAATTGTGCCTAAATATACTTAACCAAAGTATTCTATAATCAGACAACAGTGGTTCAGTTCAGAAAGAATTGGACTCAGCTCCAGGTGCAGCCATATAGCTGATGGGGTATCCTTGGGACAAAGTCAGATTTGCTTCAGTCCAAACAAAATAGAATGTGATACAGGTACCTTTTTTTTTTTTAGGCAACCTGCTTCACCCTAGAGCTGTGATGGTGAACCTTGGTACTCCAGGTGTTCTTGAACATCAGTTCACCGAAACCCTGATCAGCAGGAGTGCTGACTTGGGCTTCTGGAAATTGAAGTCCAAGAACACCTGTAGTGCCAAGGTTTGCCATCACTGCCCTAGAGAGAGATCAGGATACAAATTTAACAAAACATTGTCCAAAACTATTTTGCATGGCTATCAAATGGAATAACTTTCAGAGGAGAATTGTCCCAAATTAAGAAATCACTGTAGTTGTTATCAGATGCATACTGTTCATATAACTCAACATTTACCTGATAATATCTATGGTGATTTCTTAACTTAGGGAAAATAATTTCCAAAAGTTATGCTTTTTGTTTTACTCCAGCATAACTAGACAAAGATTTGCCACTGTGGTGGATCTGGCCACAATGATCCCATGACTTAATTATATGTCAGTTAGATTAATATAACACAGTGTGTCCACCTCTATCCTTGAAATGTGTTTGGGAATTTTATCTAATGCAAAATCAGGCACAAAGACTGTTATCCCTTACTGAGCATGCAGCACTAGTCTTAAACCAGTCTTCCTGACTTTTAATCTGTTTCTAAGACCAATTTGTAAAGTTGAATCTTATCTATGTATTATAAGTTTATTTATTTATTTATTTAAGCAAACTTTTATGCCACCCTCCTCAAAAAGACCCAGGGTGGCTGACACAACTGCTTCTTCTTCTGGCATATCCAAATCAAATATTGGTGATCCTCATGTTGATCAGCCATGAAGACTGTCCTGAGAATATAACCAGTGGCCTTTCATCTGCCTTCCGCATCACAGCATGACACCTCTACCACTGATCCAGTGCCCCGAGTCACTTTCTGGTCCTCAGCCCTTTTAGCACACAAAGTCCTCATCAATCCCAGGCTAGCACTGATCAAGCTGCTGCCCTCCATCAAGATGGATTCAAGTGGGATTTAATCCATTTGGGGACAATCACCCCTAAATTGCTTACAGGCAGATTTTAAAAAATTGCCTCTCTTCTTTAGAATTGATAGAAAATACAGTTTGGATAAAGTGATAGACTAGGACTCAGAAAACCTGAGTTTTAATCTCTGCTTGGCCATGGAAATTCATTTGAGAGAGAAACCGCTGATAAAACTACTTCTTAAATATCTCACCAATAAAGCCCAGTTAGGATCACTGTAAGTCAGTTACAATTAGATGGTACATGATGTAATAACATATTAGACATTATCATCATACAAAGGTCTGTTGTATGTCCTACCTCATTGAGAGGTTCTTTAGTGAGCAGGTTAAAGTAGACAGTTCTTTTAAATGGTAACACCACATTTGTTCAATTTCCTGCTTAGGGAGGCCAAATTTGCCTCAACCCTACTTCCATCTTTTATTTGAGTAATGAAGATGGCATTGTTTCATTGAGCTTCTCTGTGATTTTGGGGTTGTTGTTCTTTCGTATCCAGATCAAACTTTACATTGCCAAGATGAAGCCACTTTCTTGGCTTTGTCTTTGGCCAAAATCATTGCTGCATGTTTCTGGTAGCCAGCAGACCAGTAAATGAGTTGGGCTCTGTACCTCTCCACATTCACAGAGCATTATTTTAGAATTTATTTCATTGTTTTAAAATGCCATATATGAAAAGAAAGCAGATAGTGTGTTTCAAACATAGGAGCATTGTTTTACAATGTTTTAGTTTCAGTTTCAGTTTTTAAACTTATTGTGGCTAGGATGGTATTTTAATGATTTTTAAACATCAAATGTTTTTCTGATTTTATTGTCACGGGGATGCTTTATATTTGAATGTTTTTATGGTGATTGTGAACTGCCTGGAGTCGCTTCAGCAAGGAGGCAGCAACAGAAATCCAAATGAATGAATGTTGTTATCTACCAGCAGTCTCTACTTGAGCATGGGTCCTCCAAGTGACATATGGAAGGCTGAGGTCCTCAGCCATATCCTCTTTTAATGCTATTCATTGTCCAGTGAATTTTTCCTCCCTCTTCTAATTTGGTTTTCTTCTTGTGTACCCTCAAGAATGTTTGTTCTTGCCATAAAGCTCCTCCTGGATCTGAGCTGGTAGACCTGAGGTCCATATCCATTCAAGGGATGTTGAGGATCATTCTCTTGTTTAGTTATCTTGGTGTTTGCCACTACAGTACTTCTCTCCTTATCTTAGGTGGAGTAATACCAACAAGAGGGTATGTTTTGGGGTTGAGTTCTGTCTTCATCTCTAAGGAAGGTCTTTCCTCTTTTTTTATTTGATCATTTCAAGTGAATTCTTTTTTATCATCTTTTTAATTTTTGCCATTGTTTTATCCTAAGTTGCACATTTAAAATCCACAGGACAGAAGGGCAACTTTTAAATATCTCAAACAAACAGACAACAGCAGGCAACTACAGTGGAGAGATCATGTGTAAGGTTTATCCATGCATACATATATTTTGAATCATTGACATGTTTTGAGTGGCACTATTGATTGTATATCTTTTGAAAACAGGATTGTATTTTTACTTGCTAATATGGGTTTGGTAAGCTTTTTGCTTTTTTCCCCGGTTTCCTTTTTTTTTCTCCTTAAAGGAAGTTGCTGGCATTAACACTGAAAGTGGATTTTGTGACTCCGGCAAGCTCAGGAAGGAGGGTTCTTTAAGCCTCAAGGGTTTTTGAATGTTACTTGACCTGTCTCCATAGTACAAAGTCCATTTTGATAACGAATGGATCAATACCTCCCTGTTTGTCTTGAAGTGTCTTAAGTGCTGTTGTTGTCCGCTTGCAGTTCTGACAAAGCAATTATTACTCTAAGAGTGGTGGGTTTTATGTGTTGAGCATTTGCTACCCTCGGGTCACCCTTGCTTTTAAGGAAGGCAGAAAAATGTCACTTGCTATAGCAGCATTAACAAGAACCACTATGGTTAAGAGGCTGTTAATAATTCCATTATATATATTTTTCCCTGCTTTCTCCTAAAAACTGCACGACAACTTACGTGGCAAGAGACTTTTCTTCTACTGTCCTATTTGGAATATTTCCTTCTCTCTTCATTCTAGGCCCAGTAATGATGTGGAAGCAGAGGATGTTTTCAGAGAACAAAGCATCAGATCATTGGGGATGTCTGGTTGTTGTGTTTTTTTTTAAGGACTGCATTTGGGCCATTTAGGACGTTAGTTATCCTACCTGGAAATGTATCTTCATTAATTATCCCATACGCACTACCAAATCCTCTATTCCACAATGAAATTACAAAAGTCTTCCAAAACAGGAACACATGCCTGATATTGCAGGACTGAAGGCTACTTCCCCTTTTCGAAAACAGGTTGAACACAGTCTGTGTATCCTACTATTGACACATGTATTGCCACACAGAGAACAAAGTCAGATTACTATATTATAGTTAAGGATAAAGATTATTTCCATTCTAAGGGGAAACTAAAGCAGCCTGACATCATATAATAGTCTTGATGTATTGGCTTGCAGCTCCCACCATTCCTAAAGAGCAAGACAATTGGTTGGCTGGGGATGACAGGAGCTACAGTACAAAAGAGAAAAGAATAAGTCACTCTACTGCTCATGTGTCGAGGTATATTTGTATTAAGAGCAACTCCTTGCTGCTGGCCCTGCCACTAATATTACATCTCAAGCTAACCTCACACCAACATTCAAACTTCATATGTAAAAATTTGAGATCAGACTAGCATAGGCTCATAGTGTCACAGTCTGGCTCCTGCCCCAACATTATGTGGAATGCATAAATAAGATTTCCATTTTTCTAGACCAGTGATGGCAAACCATGGCACTCCAGCTGTTCTTGAACTTCAATTCCCAGAAGTCCTGATCAGCAAGAATGCTGACTTGGGCTTCTGGGAATTGAAAAATCCAAGAACACCTGGAGTGCCAAGGTTTGCATCACTGTTCTAGACAATATGTCATCAAACTTGGCTCTCCAGATGTTCTCGGCCTTCAATTCCCAGAAGCCCTGATCAGCAGGTGTGCTGACTTGGGCTTCTGGTAATTGAAGGCCAAGACCACCCAGACAGCCAGGTTTGCTGATCGCTGTTCTAGACCAAGCAGTTGAATTGAAATTATATAACCTCAAAGATGAGAAACCCAATGTTAGCCTTCAGTTGGTTGAAAAGTAGAAGTATTAAAAATAGCTTGTAGACTCCAAAAGGAAAATACCAACTGAGTAGCAATTCAACATGCAGTTATGTGTGAGTTAGCTTACAAAACCAGCGATCTTTCAAGTTTTGTGAGAGGTAGTTACACTGTTTTATACTTTAGATCTCAATAGAGAGATTACAGGGCTACTGTCAATGGATTCCCAATAATGATTTAACGGTTGTTGTCACTCTTAGGTGTGCCAATGTTATCCGTACAACCAAAAGGGAAGCAGAAGGGCTGTGCCGGCTGCAACCGTAAGATCAAGGACCGATACCTCCTGAAAGCTTTGGATAAGTACTGGCATGAAGATTGTCTAAAGTGTGCCTGTTGTGACTGCCGTTTGGGAGAGGTTGGATCAACACTTTATACAAAGGCAAATCTCATTCTCTGCCGCAGAGATTACCTGAGGTAAATGAAGACCTATGCCATGAATTTTCTTTGTCATTGTTTCACCTCAACCAACAGCTCTTCTTTCCTGCCAGTTCCTGTTAGGTGTTTCTCTCTCTGCTCTTCTAGGAATATTACTGGGTAAGAATTTGGGATTGTAAATATAGTATGAAGATAATTCCACAGCTATTTGAATGCATTACTTCCCATGTTCTTCCAAGATTTTCTGGATAAATTTTAGTATTATAGGGTCAGTGAGAGGATCATATGTTCCCCCAACTTTAAGCTCTTCTGTTCGGCTGTTTACTTCTTACACTGAAGGGAGTATAAAAAATGAAAGAGGGGAAGAGTGTCCTGGGACAGTATATAAGTGTGATTGCCTTGAGAGAGAAAGAGACATTTATTTTCTTTCAACACAGAAAATTCTAGGTATTCTACCTGTAATAACATTGATATTACCTCTTTCACTAAATTTAAGACCAGGCCCATTATTAATCCCTTATTACAGAGTACAGTATTTGGCCTTGTTATGCATTTAAGAAAAGGGTAAATTTTCCTACCATCGGATGTCTTCTTTTGCTGGGATTAATCCAGATAAAAATTATTGAGAAAATGTCATCACAGGCAAATCTTTAACATTTGTAGCTGCATTGAGCAGAGGATTTAACTCCATAGCCTCACAGGCCCCTTCCAACTCAATCTATGATTCTTTGATTCTGTGCTTGTGTAGATTCTAAGCCCTCTAGTATATAGTGAACAATAAATATGTTACAAATCTTTAAAAATAACATTATATACTTCAGTATATACACCATTAGATTTTAATAATATAGAGGAGATATGAATATTCTAAATCAATACAGATAATATTAAAAATATTAGGTTTTTCCTAAAATATACTAAAATAATGATTTTCAGCCTTTAGTTCTCCAGAAGATTTGACTTCAGCCCCTGGATTCCCTAACCAGGGCATCTGGAGATTCTTTGGTCCAAACCAAGAAACCAGAGAACAAGAGACTTCAATGTCTTACTTATCTTGAAGCGTTACAAGAGTTGCTCTAAGTCAGTTGCAGTTTGATGTCAGGTAACAACAACATACCTCAGCAAATCATACATCCTCTTTCCCACCTCTGCCAGAACTAAAAGGTCTGGTACATTTGGGAGTTTGAGTGAACATCATTGCAGTTCTCATAGCTTCCGCCTCACCCACCAACACCCAGGAAAATCCCAACAGGATACATCACTCCATAACAATAAATGAATGGGTCTTCTGTAGAGGGCAGTTAAGAGCCATTCTGTGGACAATTTTTAGCTGCCCATTCAGCTAAAACAGACTCAAATATTATCAGTGGGTTGCAGTCTTCTACCATTAATGGGGGGGAAAATCAATTTCTCTCCCAACTACTGTGAGGGTACAGCTACACTCAGAGGAAACAGGAAGCTTGGAGTGGGTGGTGGGTGATGTTAATTAATGTCTGTTAATCAAAAAGGCCAAGGGTTTGAAATCTGTAGGCCCAGGCTCCATGACACCACTGGACCAGTACTGAAGTAAGATTCCTCTGCCAGTGTGCCTGGCCTATGTACATGAAATGGGGAAGTAGTCCCTACTCATGAGCTGGACCTCTTTTATAGTACTAGCTGACACCTTTCCACTGCACTATAATGGTGGTTTTCAATCTGAGTAATGTTCCTAGGATCAAGCAGGTAAAGTGAGCTGCACCTCCAGGCAGAGCTGCTGCCCTTTCGGAAGGGTGTAAAAACCTGGCTGGCAGGGCAGGTCTGGGGTACTGGAGGCACAACGACCTCAGCCTGCTGGCTGGTTTGACCTCCTCCCCTGCTCCCTTAAGTTCTTAAGTTTTAAATCATATAACGTTTTAGTTGTAGTTTTAATTGGCTTTAACTGTGGGTTTTTGAGAACTTTTAGAATTTTAGCCTTTTTATGTGTTTTAGGATGTGTTAAACTGCCCTGGGTCATCTTCGGTGAGGAGGGCGGTATAAAAATTTAAATAAATAAATAAATAAATAAAATGGCTGGATGAACATTCTTTAAAGATGTGTCTTATGTAGCCAACTGTGTTTTGTGTGATGGTTTGTATCAGATGGACTTGAATGGCCTTCTCAGTTCTCATGCCTAGGATGATTGGATATTATATTTGAAATATAATATTGTATCAATGTAGACAGTGTTAGGTTTATGCACACATTCAATAAGCTATAGTTTAGAGCTGCAGATTACGAGAAATCTCTAAATACAAAAATCTTTATTAAAGTTTTATAAATTTTATCGAGGACAAAAGAAGAAAGGGGCAACAGAGAATGAGATGGCTAGATGGTATTGTTGAGACAATGGGCACAAAACTGGGCTGGGTTGAGGAGGATGATGGAGAATAAGGGTGCCTGGCATGCAATGGTTCATGGAGTCACAAAAGGTTGGACTCGACTGTGCAACTGAACAACAACAACTAATTTTGTTAGACTGACACACATTCTGGTTAATGCTATGAGGTATTTAAAAACTAGTATAATTTACAGCCCCAGCTAGGAATGTCTAGTGCTACCCTTAGTATAGAATAGAAGCATGTCTAATTCTGCTCTGAACGAAGAATAGCAGTGGTAAACAAGAAAAAGAAAAAAAGGAAAATCTGTGCAAGGAAGCCTTCAGTTATTTTGTTTGGAATCTGTTCCCAAGCTTGCATTGGCACTGCAAAGGACTAGCACTTTACTAGATAGCCATCACTACCTATTTAGTTGAACAGTAGCTCCTCTTACACATGTCTGTTTCCAGAAAGAAATTGTTATGGATTTGGGGAAAAAGCAAAGCTTTTAAAAAGCTTTTCCTCTTCCACTTTAAATCAGGTCTCCGAGATCTTACATTGTCAATCGTAAGCAAAGCAGTTTGCTTCTTCAAGCAATGCTTAAATGTCCCGTCTCTCATTTTGCATGCAGAAGCTTGCAGGACTGTCATTTAAATCATACATCGTACAGTGGGATAACGTCTTCTACCAACTCTACAGCCGAGGGCAGCAATCCCAGTTTAGGCATTAGGATAGGCAGTGCAGCACACAGAGGCCTGACCTCCAACAGAGAGAAAGAACCCAAGAACGTTAACATATGCTATTGTTTCCCCACCTCTCTTCCATCATCTGTTACTAGTCAAACCTCGCATAAAGAGCGTTTCGCTTAAAGAGTAACTCACTTAAAGAGCATAATTTTCTCTGAATGTTCACTTTGCTTAACAAATAAAACCAACCCAAAACTCACTTAACAAATAAATCGGGGTTCTCAATCACCCCCACAATTGGTCATGTACAATGGTGTTTCGCTTAAAGAGCAAACTCGCTTATAGAGCAATCCTGTGGAACGCATCATGCTCTTTAAGCGAGGTACCACTGTAGTTGCCTCACTCCGAATACTCATAGGGCAGGCCTTCAGTTATGCAACTATAGGTCAAAATCCTGTTGTACAGAGTATGTGATGTAAGGAAGATTATATCCTTGGCAGTGGCAGGTTGCTATTAATTAAAGGATCCCTTCTTTGATCCCAGGCCTTGCTCAACTCACTTGCAATCAGTTTCATTGTGTGTAAATCATTTAAGTGCCCATATTGAAGTAGGAACTCTTTAATTATCTACAATCAGCCGCATGGGTGATGTCATCTCCCATACACCAGCATAATTTATGAAACAGGATTTTGGACATAAAACTGTATAAAACTGTATAAAATTGCAATGCCACCTCCTGATGTTCCAGCCAGGAGAAGGCCATCCAGCCGCCAGCTGCTTGTTCATGGGCAAGTGGGGACACTTCTAGATTCACAGCTTGGCATCTTAAAAGCTATATTACTCTAGTTTTCCTCTGCGGTTTGGACTGTACAAAGCAGAAGAGGCAGACAACAACACAAGTGGTTGGTGTGTCCTCTTTTTATGTTTCCCATAGTCAATGGGTGATTCAACACCTCCCCTTAAGTGAGATATGTGATCTCTGCATGTATCTGGAAATATGCATGATCTATATGCCTCGATTTTTATGTTATTTGCAAAGCAATTTTTGGATCTCAGATTGATTTACAGTTAGTTGATTATTGTTCCCACAACCCTGCCAAAGCTTGTCACAGTTGAGTCTCATCAAAATCAGTGGGATGAAAGTGAATCATTGCCAAGTCCCATTCCAGTAGTCACAAGTAGCTTCTTCTAAATTCTGCCCAGCGCTTTTTTGAATGTTATGAATAACTTGTTGATATGTCTCAAAGGTGCTCTTCAAAGTAAACCTTGCAAATCTACCACTGAAACACAGAAATATGTAAACAACAATTTTATTTTTCCAAATAAATATTTCAATATTTTTCAAATGCTTTTTCTAGTGAAGCATGTAAACAATCACTGCAAACCATATCAAGGTTATTACATAGGGACTTTGATGTGGCTTCAAGCAAGCATAATGTTCTGTTCTTGTCATCTTATACCACTTGAATTCCATTCACCTTGACTGCATTACTTCTTTTGGTGTATAGCAATGAGAAGGGCCTCTAGAATAGTAGGGGAAAGAGCATCCCTGTATTTTGATGGTCCTTCTCTAATGGTTGACTGTCACATTACTGGAACATCATAAGCTAATACATCATAAGTTAATATAGCTTGTTCCATTCAGTGTGGAAACAGAAGGCCACCATAGGAAATTAAAGAATGCATTCTTAAGTTGAACAGTTGATTTGTAAAAGCAGGTTAATGTACATTTTCAGGGTTTCACACCAAAGTATTTAAAAATAAAAAAGTGAAAAGTGAGACAACATAGAGCTTCATAATTTCCAGAATAGCATATCTGAAGTTGTTGACATTGATGCCCTTGATACATTCAGCTAGAGTTCAGTAAAACCTCGCCTAAAGAACACCTCACTTAGAGACTAACTCGCTTAAAGAGTAGAATTTTGTCTGAATGGTCGCCTCACTTAACAACTAAAACCAACCAAAAACTTGCTTAACAACTAAATCGGGGTTCACAGTCCCCCCGCCAGAAGTCACAATTGGTCACTTACAATGGTGTTTCACTTAAAGAACAAACTCGCTTAAAGAACAAACTCGCTTAAAGAGCAATCCCGTGGAACACATTATACTCTTTAAGCGAGGTACCACTGTATCAAGAAAGTCCTCTGTAGAGCTTGATGGAGGATTAGGTTGGATCAAAATACAGTAAATGCAAAATGACAAACATAGCAAAGGTAAATTATCCAAAGGAGAATGGAGTTTATTGTTATCAAGGAGGATGCTCAACTTTCTGTGGCATTGATGGCCAGGAATCTCTACCTGTGATGAATCCCTGGTTGTTCTCTAAGGACCACCAGAAAGTATCCTTCCTATCTATCCCCAATGGAGGAAAATTGTTTTTAAAAGAGACGAAGTGCCACTCCTGTAGTCCTCCATGAGCAGTGATTCTCTTCATGAGCCCAATAGCCACCAAAGTCACCCAGTCCTAGTCTAAGTCCTGCTACAAGTCAGATGGGGTTGGTAGTTTGGTAATGGAAACCTTCCAGTCTCTTTTCACTGGAGGGGTTCCTCATGCCTTCTTTTTCAAGTGTTGTATTGACAAACACTTTCCAAACATTTTTAGAAGGCAGACGTTTGTCTGCATATTCTTTCATTTAGCTCATCTATATTAATAGTACAGTGAACTTCAGTTGTTGTTGTTCAGTTGCACAGTCGATTCTGACTCTTTGTAACCCCATAGACCATTGCCCACCATGCACCTCTGCCCTCCACCATCCTCCTCATCCCGCCCAGCTCTGTGCCCATTCAGTGGCACAGTGCCCATTCAGTGGCTTTTAAAAAATTACCCAATATGCTAATAAGGAGTTAACTCTTTTTCTTCCTGTTATGTCATGGGGAAAGCATGTTTATTGCTCCAGAATCACGGCTGTTGCCCTAATGTAGTACAACAATATTGGTCTGTCTCCCTGTTCTCCATAGGTACATATTGTGTTGGCTTCAGCAGCCTTTCTGTAGACATTCCATTTCAATTTGTAAAGTGCATCATGATCCCTGAGGGATGAAAGGTGTTTACAGTAGCTGCAGTGTCTACCTTGATTACCATCTGTGCAGAGTAAGACCTTGATTATTGATGAATGCTGTTTCCATCTGGAAAGGAAGGTGTGCTAAGAGGTGCCTTATTTTTCTTTGTGGTCCCTGTGAATACACACTAATGGATTAAATCCTGTGTGTGCACAGATGACTCAGAATGTCCACAGCTGTAATGGAGCCCCATACTCCACCTACCCTCCACAACTCTGTACCTAGAAAAGCCTGAAAAGTGTTGTCATAAGTCAGAATTGATTTGATGGCACACCACCACCACCACCACCACAACAACAATAACCATCATCATCCTACAGGTAAAACAGACAGTAGAGTAAGAAAAGCATAGCTTGAATGACTAGATTGAGAAAAGTGAAGAGCCTATGCATAAGGAACTTTTGAAAACAGTGAAGAAAGCTGAATACAGAAGCAAAAGGACTGAAAGTTGAGCTGCAAACTGGAAAAAGAAGCCTATGCATGGTCAATATTAGGAAAACATAGACAAAACAGCTAATCAAAAGCTGACATGGGGATTGTTAAGAGCAGGCGTGTTGAAGAAGGAAACAGAAAGATTTATCTTGGCAGCTCAGGAACAAGTTTTGCCAACAAATTGCAGGAAGACTAAAATACAGCATCTATTCAACAATAGCAAATGCTGGCTTGGAAATGAAAAGGATGAAACGGTAGATCACCTGATCAGTGGATGCAGCAAAATTTCACAGTGGAAATTTCACAGAGCCATGATAGGGTTGCTAAAGTTATTCATTGGAAACTTTATCAAAAGTCTGCATTTGAATCATTGGAAACATCAGGTATAGAAAGTTTTGGAAAATGAGAGTCAAGATCCTGTGGGACTTTAAAATTCAAACAAATAGACATTTGTTTCACAATACACCTGATAGAACTGTTGTGGAAAAGAAGAAGACCTGGTTTATTGACATTGCTATACCAGGAGATGCACAAATTGAGGACAAACAACTGGAGAAAATCACAACATATTGTGATTTATGGATTGATGTTGAGAGTTATGGAGGAATAAATCTGTTGTCATACCCATAGTGATTGGAGCTCTTGGAGCAATACCTAAGGGACTCTTAGATATTTGGAAATGTTGAACTTATTGGACTTGAACATCCTTACTCTACAAAAAACAGTGTTACTAGGAACTGCCTGTAAACTTAGACACTACCTTAACAGTTCTTTGGTCTTTGGTTAGGTCTTAAACTTTTAACTTTATACCAGTCTCTGACTGAGAATCTAATGATAGATTTTTACTTAATAATAATAGCAGCAGCAACCACAACAGCAACAGTTCTTAGGTCCTTGGTTAGGGTTTGAACTGTTAATTTTATACTAGTCCTTGACTGTGAATCAAAGTAGATTTGTATCCAATAATAATAATATGGCCATTAACAACAAATAACATTAGGTAAGAATAACTTACTCCTAGATCAGCTTCTCCAAATGTATTTCCATCATCCCTAATACACATGGTGGGAATTGTAGCCCAGCATATCTGGAGGATACCAGGTTAAAGAAGAACAACAAGGTGAACAAGTAATCCATTGATAAAGCAACAGGCATTAATTCAGATGGAAGTCTCATGAAAATTATTGCCCAAAGAAGCTGACAGTAGGTTTCTTAATCTTTTGAGAAGAGAATTTAAATGTAACCTGAAAATACAAGGCATGGATGTTACAAATGCACACAGCTAAAGTACTTTGTATAATTACCACTGTCAAATTTGCAGCTGTACAACATACAACAGTATTATTTTTGCTTAATATAGTAGCCCTATTTTTGTTACTTATTTATAGGAAATCCACAGCTTGAAACTAGCCCAGGTATTTATGTTGTGGATAGGTCTAAATCAATGTTTCCCAAAATTTGGTTTTTGGACTTCAATTCCCAGAAGCCTAAGTCAGTTCCTCAATGCATTGATCAGCCAATGTACTGACTTAGGTTTCTGAGAACTGAAGTTCCCTTGTGGAGTGTGGACTCCACGTTGGGAGCCACTGGTCTGAATACAGTCTTTTCCTGATTCAAACTGTGATTAGCCTGTGCAAGAGTAACATGAATAATACCAGTGTTTTTCAAATGTTGAGAATTATGTTTGCCCTTCTAAACAGTATAAACCTTCAGGTGGGGGAGGGTATGGACAAAGTACATCTTTACACACATTATACTAGGTAAAGGTAAAGGTTGCCCTTGCTCAAAAGCCAGTTGTATTCGACTCTAGGGTTCGGTGCTCATCTCCGTTTATAGCTAAGAGCCAACACTGTCTGCATCTTCAGATGTTTCATGATCAGTTGGCAGACATGCCTAGACCCCGGAATGCACAGAACACAATTTACCTTCCAACTGAAGTGGTCCCTATTTATCCACTTGCAATTTCTTGCTTTCAAACTGCTAGGTTGGCAGGAGATAGGAGCTCACTCTGTCATGCAGCACTTGGGTCTCGGACTACTGACCTTCCAATCATCAAGTTCAGCATCATAACCACTAAGCCACCACAGTCCATGTTGGTGTTGCTACATGCTGTCAAATCTTTCCTGACTTATGGCAACCCTATGAATGAGCAATCTCCTACATCAGCTCTTGTAAACTCAAAACTGTGGTTTCCTTTAGGAAGTCAAATCTATCTTGTATGAGGTTTTCTTTTTCTGCTGCCGCCAACCTTTTGCTGCTTTATTATCTACCAGAGAATCTTGCTTTCTTGTGATGTGCCTGAACTTGGACAGCTTCAGCTTCTTTATTTTTGCCTTCAGAGACAGTTTAAGCTTGACTTACAGTATTAGATTTTCTGGCTGTCCAGGGTATTCAGAAAGCTCTCTTCCAGCACCATATTTAAAACAAATATTTTTTCCCTGTCAGCTTTCTGTCCAGCTGTTTTACCCATACATGGTGATCAGGAATACGATAGTGTGGATGACCTTGGACTTGTGACACATCCTCATGCTTAAAGATATTTTCTAGTTCCTTCATTGTTGCCCTTCTGAGTCTCAGTCCTCTTCTAATTTTTTGGCTGCAGTATCTATTTGGATTTATGATTGAGCCAAGGGTACAAATTATTTCACTATTTCAGTTTCTTAATTGTCAATATGAACATTATGTAGTTCTTTTGTAGTTATGATGGTTAAATTCTTAATGTTCAACTGCAATCCTGCTTCAGCACTACACTAGTACCTCGGATAATGTTATGACATGGTTCCATAAGTCATAACGTTATCCAGTTTTTAACGTTGTGTGATGCATTGATTGCACAATGTTAAAAAAAAGCCCTGTTCCCTTTCCAAAGAGAGGAATCCAGTTTGCTTGGGGAGGGAACTGTGTGTTCTCTCCCCAAGCAAACCGGTGGTCCCAACATGGGATTACCCTTTGCTTGCAAAGGGAATTGCATTCCCTTCGCAAGCAAAGGATGATCGGTGCCCCAACCCGAATGCTAAACCCACACTGGCATCGGCACTGGGGTTGGGGAAAAGACCGGGGGCACACACACACCCAGTTCTTTCCCCAACTCAAGTGCTGATCCCACGCTGACATCAGTGTTGGGATTGGGGGAAAGAATGGGCTTACCCGGGGGGGGGGGCATTCTGAAGAGAGGCTTGGGACCCTTTTCCCAGCCTCTATCCAGAAGGCACCCCCCCCCCAAGCCTGGATGGCTAAGCCCCATGGCAAGGTGGGGGGATGGGGGTGGTTTCTAAAAAGCTGGGGAAACTTTTCCCAGCTTCCTTTCGGAAACCTCCATCTGACTTGCTAAGGGACTTAGTGATTCGGGGGAGGGGGGCGTTCTGAAGAGAGGCTTGGGACCCTTTCCCCAGCCTCTCTCCATAAGCCCCCCACCCACCTGGATGGCTAAGCCCCATAGCAAGCCAGGCAGGTGGGGTTCTAAAAAGAAGCAGGGAAAACCTTTCCCGGCTTCCTTTCAGAAACCTCCATCTGGATTGCTAAGGGACTTAGTGATCCAGGTGGAGGGGGGGCGTTCTGAAGATAGGCTTGGGACCCTTTCCCCAGCCTCTCTCCATAAGCCCCCCACCCACCTGGATGGCAAAGCCCCTTAGCAATCCAGGCAGGCGGGGAAATCACCAAACTCCCCCACAGTCCCAGCGATCGATTGCTGGGGCTGTAAGGAAGTTAGGGGACAGCTTTAGGATCGGAGTGGCTGCAGGTGCCTTTCACCCCCACCTACTCCAATCCTAAAGCAGGCAGCCTGCTCGGGCTTTCTGCTTTGGGATCGGGGTGGCTGGGGGTGTCTTCCAACTCCAGCCACCCAGATCTCAAAGCAGAAAGCCCGCTCGGGCCCTCTGTTTTGGGATCGGGGTGGCTGGGGGTGGAAGGCACCCCCAGCCATCCCGATCCCAAAGCAAGCAGCCCACAGCTGTGGAGGCAGGGGCAGGACACCTGGGGAAGCCGATGGGGGACTCCCCCTTCGGCTTCCCCTGCTGCCTGGCCCCTGCCTCCTTAGCTGCTGGGTAACTGGGGAAGCCAATTGAGGTGTCCACCATTGGCTTCTCAGCTACCCCACCCCTGCCTCTGTAGCTGTGGTGTGGCTGGGAAGCCAAACGGGAAGCCCCCATTCAGCTTCCCAGGCCCCACCGCTGCTACGAACGATTACCTCGGATAATACTAACAGATTTTTTTTAAAAAAAATTGCATCATTATCCCATTTTAGCATTATCCAATGCAATCGTTATCTGAGGTATTACTGTATCTTCTTTTGCTTTGACTAAACATACTTTATACCAGTAAAATGATATCATCTGCATATCTTAAATTATTAGGGTTTTTTCATGAATTTCCATTCCTTCATCTGAATCTACCTGTTTTCCATGTGACATGTTCTGCATACAAGATTGAACAGCCCACATGATGTCGTCAGCATGTCTCTAGCCGTGTGCACGCACACACCCACATGATGTCACCGGATGTGTACCAGTGATGTCACATGGATGTGTGGGCATGCGTGGTACGTGTCCACGCGTCTCCTCCTCCTTGGGCACTTGGTCTCTAAAAGGTTCGCCATCACTAATCTAGAGTAACAGTTTAGTCAGTTTGGTGATATAGAAATAAATAAACTTTCACTTCCCTATTCACAACACTTCGACTCCCATCCAGCCTCGTATTAATGTTTCAACCTCTGCCAATTCAACCACTCTGACAATCACTAGAGGTTCATGATATCATTTTTGTGTTGAACTGGATATCAAAATTTTATTACCTGTTTTCTCTGTGTCTGTCTGGCCAGATTATCCTGCTATGGTAATAGAGTAGACCAGTGATGGCTAGCCTTGGCACTCCAGGTGTTCTTGGACTTCCATTACCAGACAGCCAGTTCAGCATTCCTTCTGATCAGGGCTTCTGGAGTGCCAAGGATAGCCATCACTGGAGTGCCAAGGATAGCCATCACTGGAGTGCCAAGGATAGCCATCACTGGAGTAGACCATACTGCCAGTAATTCTGAGTGTCAGGTGGCAGTTAACTAACCTGACATCCCTGAGGACTAACAACCTTGGGTGCCAAAGTCTACAGGGAAGGGTGATGGTTCCCAAGTGAATTAAATCCCACTTGAGGGCCATGGCTGAGGGCCATGATGATTGCCAATATTCAGTATTCCTATACTTATCTGAACAATGTTTTACACAGGATAACAACTCTTTTACTTTAAAAAATGGTGCCTAGATCTGTAAGACTGGTGATGCTAGCTCCTACATGGAAACTAGTCGATTCTTACCTTTAATCAGTACGTCATTAAGATTTTTCTGTTTCTACAACAATAACAATACATCATGCCTGCAGTCCTGTTGGTGTTTGTCTAAAGTCTGTCTAACTTGCCATGGCTAACTGTGACAAATTGATGAGGTGCCAGTGTGCATCTTGATTGCATATTTGGTTGTGTCTCATCAATTAGTTGTACATCAGCATCCTATAAATTAGTTGCAATTACCACAGCAAGTTACACAGACCTTATGCAAACACTGATAGGATTATGACCAATAAGAAAAAAGAAGAATTGTAACAAAAAATAAAATAAAATATATGAGGTACTCAGTAGCCATTTTAAGTGATCCATGACAGAAGTTCAAATGTCCAAATGAACTTGGAATTGATAATAATAAATGGAGCATGACTCTTGCTCTGTAATCTATACATGTGCAGGCAGCAGGGATCTCAACACACCAGCCTAATGAGAACAACTTTATATAGAACAAACAGTGAATAAACACTTACTGCTGGCAGGCTGAAATTTCTGACAGACAATGTACTACTCCAGGCTGCTTACTAGGTAAATCACGAGGTGCAGGAAATGTGAAAGGGATTGTAGTGGATGGAAAGAATGATCCCACTGTCTGCAAAGAGTCCCACCTGCACACAATCCAAAAATGAGACAAGTTAGGGTCCCAAAAACTGAGGGCCTGGAGGGGAATATCATAAGAAATATAAGAGGATCCCCAGTCTGCATTCATCAAACTATGTTTGCTCTGCCCAGTGCTAAAATGTAGAGAAGTCACCAGCTTCCTACCTGACCCAATTTCAGCACCAAGATGGAAGCACAACCAATTCCAAAGGATGAAACTGAAGGCAGTTTATCAAAGTACCTTTGCTATCCAAAGTGACAAAGAGTCACTCTCTTCTCTGCAGAGTTTCCAGCTATTACACAAGATCTCTAGGGACACTGTCACTGCTCTGGTACAGGCCCCCCACAAATGTCATTTTACTGACTTTTCTCAGCCAGACTTTATACTCGCCTTATTCATTTCCTTCCCATCAGTCTAACATTTCAGATGCTCTTCTTTGCCGTTGAACGCTTAATGTGGTATTATAAATCTTCCTGTGTTAACTCTAGTGAGAATGACAGTGTTTTGCTCCCAAATTGCTAGTTTAAATTTTATAAACATACACTCATTGTTCTAGAAAAGGGACTAATCTAAAAGCTATCAGTAGGAATGGTTCATACTTTCCCTGGGATTAACATTCCTGTTTATTATCATTCATGTTTCTGCAACCAGCAGTTCCTCGCTGTGCACAAAGAACTCTGGAGTTGGTAGTTCTTGAAATAGCACTTAAGACGGAAAAGCTCAAATCTCTGTCAAAAGAGAGCTGCTTTGTAACTATAAATCTGTACTCTGTCTATTCTCAAGAAAAACCTGGGCTAGCAATTTGCTGTTTAAGAAGACTGGATTGATTCGGCTCAATTTGTTCTGTCCCAAAATTAGCACCAATGGAGGTTTACCATTATCGGAAGAGAATTGATATTACAGTAGCAAAGGTAGGGCTAGGGCAAGATTTTGCTGGTACATGTTGAGTTCCACGTAAGGATTCTCTATTCCTCTCATTTTCCCCTTCATTCTTTTCAAACAGTCCCTGAACAGAAATGTAAAACCCACATTACTGTGCTGAAGTGTGATAGTCATTCCATTAGAGCAGCTTTTGCTTAATGCATCATATAAAAATTGTATTACATTGTCTGCAACTTTAAAGCAAAGATCCTCCAAAAACCTGATATCTTAAATGAGGCTTTTCTCGTAAGAGAAGTTCTAGGGTCTAAAGGCAGAAATAGATTGTACTTGGTTTGTTAGTTGACTTTTTTATTATTTCCTAAAGCCTTGTGATGAAGTGAAAAGCTTGCGTGGACTAAATCTTTCAGTCGTTTGATGTGCTAACCTGCCTCTGGCACTTCCAGGCTTGCTGTTTTGCTACTGATAATTTTTTAAACTCTCCAAAAAGACCTCTGCTCTGTTCATGTGCGTTTGCATAGTGCCTGTAAAACTCAAGTTCTGTCTAAATGCTCTGAACTGTAGTTGCACCTCAGATGTCTGGAATATTGCACTAGATAATAACAATGCTCAGAAACCTGAGTTCTCTGATTGAAATGATGGAGCAATTAGATTTTGTATAAATTAATTTAAATTCCTTAAGAAATTGCATACTTCTATTATTACAAAAAATTATTTGAAAGGATAAAACATTTACAAACTCTAAAGTATTTGGGAGGCATGGTGCCCAGAGGCAAAACAACCTATAAAAAAACTTCAACCTACAGTGATTCGAAAAGATTTGTTGAGATTAACAGTGATTAGAGACTTTATAGCTTTGGGAAGTAAAAGCTTTTCTCAGAATCAGTCTATAGCCACCTATTTATCTATCTTTCCTCTTATTTACCTCTTTGAAATAAATTTTTATTTCTGGGGTTGTGTATTGTGTTACATTTAGCTTAAAATTCTGAAGTTTACCAGTTCAAACAGAGAAGGAATTGAGTAGATATTTTAAATTGTTTCCTACATTTAAAAAAAACTGCAGGTAGTAAACTATCGCATCAGACTATGAACTACTCTAAATCTTTATGTTTAATGTGCCACCTTATTCCATTCAGGGTGACTTTTTAAATAAGGGGTCCGGGGGCCAGATGTGACCTGTGATATCATTTCATGTGGCCCCCCACTGCCTCTGCCATACCCGGAAGTGTCATGTGTAGCAGGTTGGGCAAAATGGCGATCTGGCCCCTGAAGCTGTCTGAGAGAGCGTGACCTGGCCCTCAGCTTGAAAAGGTTGAAAACCCCTGTTTTAGAGCATAGTGTTATTTTTAAAAAGCCTATTTCTGGTGTAGACTCTGTATGTAGCACCATTCAAAAATTTGCCATGTTGCTGTAACTGCCTAATTTTGCACTGTGTATTCATGCCCCCTTACATTATTTTAGCAGCATGGGAACAAGTATAGTGTGCATTGCTTTCCTACACCCTCTGTGTGATGTAAGGAGTTCTGGGCTGTGGCGGACAAACCCTTACTGTGTATCTTCTTCTACCACTTTTGCCTCCTCTTCCTCAGTGGGATAGCACCAGCACCAGCTAGTAAAGGAGTAGCAGCAGGGGCTTCCTCTACATTTCCCAATTTTCTTTTTCTGACATGTTAGAGGAAACAGTACCAAAGTTGTCACCAGACCATTGAGCTCAAGACAGGTCCAGACTCTTAACAAAATAACCAAACTAAAAGACACACTCCATCACTACCAAACCATTTGAAATTATGCTCCTTTCAAAATGTTTGGTTATATCACTGCTGAACTTTACAGTGGATTATATGATCCTTCAATTCTGGCATGAAAAGAAGCAAACAAGTAAATGAAAAAGCAAGAGCACTGAAACGAATCACTATCAGGGCTACTGAATTTCCACCATTGAGTAAAATGATTTGCAAATCATCCAAAATATTGGTTGAAATCCAGTAATAAGGTTTGGGAAAATAATGGATGATAATTTAAAACTGGACACAAAAGATGTATTATTAACTGACTTGGAGTATTTAAAATAGTATTTGAAAAAGAAAGACCTGTTATCCATTTTTTTATCAGTGGCAAGGCAATATATTGCAAAAAATTGGAAAAACAATATGAAATTAGAAATAGATAACTGGTATAAGGATTTGTGGGGAATGCCTCTGAATGATAAGTTGACATAGGAATTAAATATAAAAAAGAGGATATTGACAGAGAATAAATTTTGGGACATTCGGAAGCCTTTTTAAAAAATATACTTTAAAGGTCAATAAGGGCAGAAAAAACAGCACCCAGTTTAATGAGTTTTTGGAATAAATGAAGAAAAATAAGTAATAAGCATTTGGTAAATTCCTTGGACATGTATATAGCACAAGGTGAGCTATTTTATTTATTTATTTATTTATTTATTTATTTATTTATTTATTTTCTTCTTTCATTCTTTTTCTTTCTATATATTTTTATTACTAAGAAAAAGAGAATGTTGAATATACATATACAGTAGTATAATTCAGTTCAGAGGATAATGATTTTAGAAGAGATTGTAGAAGGTTTGGGACTATGCATGGTGTATAAGAAATTATTTATATGAAAAATTGCTATATGTATGTATTTGAAGTTGGATATTTTTAAAATCTTGTATACACTTTTTACTTAAACACATTTTTGTACACTGTTTATAAAAAAAAATTCAATAAGTAATTAAAAAAAAGAAATCCAGTAATAAGTTGCAACTAGAGTAGCCCCATTGAATCAATGGATCCCACAGAAGAGTTGACTTACTGTGCTGGTGCAGTGGTTAAACTGCTGTACTGCAGCCAAAAATTTTGTGGGTTCAATCCTGATGGGGATAAAAGTTGACTCAACCTGCCATCTTTCCAAGGTTGTTAAAATGAATACCTAGCATGTTGTGTGCAAAATACTAATTGCCTTATGAACCGCCCAGAAAGTGCACTGAGCACTATGAGGTAATATATGAGTGTAATTGCTATTACTAGATTCCCAGTTACTCAGTCAGGATATTGTGGCTGTGACTTATTGCTGAATGGCCGCCATTTTTTTACCTCAGCTATTCCACTTTGGATATCTGCTGAACCAATGGTATAGGAGAGGGGTGTTCTCCACCATAACAAATACTTGTTTTCAACCATTTAGAACAACTATAATAATAATTTAGTGTCAGAAATTATTCTGGGTTGAAAGGATTTTTGCAGAAGAAACTCCCAAGGAACACCCAAATGAGGCTCCTTTCATGTCCCCAAGAGCTGGGACAGAGATGGGCACTCAATCCATCATGCCGTATCCAGGTTTCTAATTGCCGACTTGCCAGCCTTCCAGCTAACAAGGCGAGCTTCTTAACCACTGAGCCACCGCAGTCTCTAAAAAGGTGCCATTTATTTTAAGGGAATGATATTGATATTTAGCATATTTATGCCAAGAAGTGGATTTGAAAAGACAGCACTTGTATATTTGTGTGAGTGTCTCATCACTGAAGTGGAAAAGTGTAAAAAGACTCAGAATAGATCCCTCTTCATCATACAACCTAAGCAGCTTCTTCATGCTGCTTTGCATTGGTTGCTGTCTGTTAATGAAGTGTGCAAATATTAACCTAAATTGTATTAGGAATTTCTAGAACCTTTGGAAGAGCTCTTGCACCATTTTCACAGATTGATATGGGATTGTATTAAGAGTGCCCAGTGAATTCTGGTATGTTGGATCTTTAAATAGGAAGGTTCAGATAATGGAGGTTCTGCTCGAGACTGGGACCAGTAATTGGCTTTCCTTCATGGCAAGCATGTCATTACTGAACAAACTACTCCATAGTTTTTTTTAAAAAAATAATGATAGAAGATGCTGAATATGTATGCCAGTTTTCTCTTAATACAACATACAGTACTGCTATTTTCTCTGGAATTCAATTCTTTGCACGAATGATGAAATATTTAACAATTAAGCTACAGTTATTCACCAGTAATATCCTTTGGAATGCCAGTGTAGTGTTGTGGATACAGTGCAGAAAGGGAGTCAGGAGACCTGGGTTCAAATTGTCTCTCAGCCATAGAATCTCACTGGGGGAATGGAACTGGTAAAACTAATTCTTAAATGTCTTTCAGACTTTAAAAACCATATTAGGGTTACAATAAGTCAGATGTGACTTAGTGACACATAACAAATGACAACATTTCCCATTGTTATTTCCAAATAAATCCTATTTTAGAGGGGTGTTCTTTGTTATTAATACCTTCTACTATAGAAATGCTTCAGTAATATTTCTGGAGATTTAGACAGGAAGCTTAAAGGAAAATTGATGTGTTCAAGTGCATAAGGTGAAATCACAAAAGGAGCTTGAGATACAGTATTGCTCTGAGGGCAGGTTGTTCTCTCAAGTAAAGAGTAAGCAACCTTCCAAGCAATGTTCAGCAACCCTGCTGGCATGACTAGTGGTCAAGGATGATAGTAGTTGTAGTGGAGAATTGCAGGTTCTGTAATCATGTATTGGGCAAGCCTTTCTGTGCCAGAAGTGTACCGTATTGTCCTGAAGCATTTCTAGCCATTCAAGAGAAATTGTACAAAACACCTTAAAAAGGGTTGATTTGAAAGCATTATTTGTGGGTGGGGGGTTCCATCCTACTTTCTGATGTTTTCTACATGATAAATGTATATCTGAAAAGAAAAGTTTATGCTACACTTGTAATTTCACCATGCAGGTGGGAATTTATTTTTTTTTTTTGGGGGGGGGGGGATACCAAGGTTCCCAATTGAATGTAGGGGTTCTACATGTAGCAGAAACTTTCTTCTTTAGACAATCCTTTGTCACAGGAAGACAGTAACAGGTAGAGTAGGGCTAGAACCTTCAATCTGTTCAGATGTTCAAATTAGCCCCTTTTTCAGAATTCCTGAATAGGGCTAATCTAGATGCAGTTATCTAGATGCAGTTATGTACCATAGTGTGAGAGAAAAAGATATTGAACAGATCATATAGACTTTACTAAAAGCATAATTTAATGCAGACAAGCCTATGCAAACAACATGTGTAAAGTCCAGAGCCCTCTGAAATTAGTTCTTTGCTTATTGAAACACCATGTTTTTGCCTTTTCTTGTTCACTTATGGAGAACTTTCTGTTTTAATGTGAGATGTTCTGTCATGGGTGTTGCACAAAGCATGTGCTCTTCCACTGGACTATAGCTCCTGAGAGTCACATGGGGAATCTCAAGGAGCTACAAGGAGGCCTAATAAGAAAACAAAAACAAAAATAATAATAACATAAAAACAGCACTGCAGCACTTTAAAGACTAACTGCTATATTTTTACTGTTAGCTTTTGTGGATCAAGTCCACTTCTTCAGACAAGGAGTAAAACTTCCAGGCATGGTTTATATACACCAGATGCAGGGGTCAAGATGTCACAAGGGAAAAGGATCACAAGGGAAAAGGATCACAAACCTCTTGTCGATGTAGCCACTGTGAATGGAGCAGAAAGTATTTGCCATATGGAGGCAGCTTTCAAGGGCATGCTTTGAGGAAATTCCTGCTCTAATGGAGAAGAAGAGGCTGCCTTAGCATCAGGAAGCAATGGCAGAAGGAAGGAGGACGATTTCAAAAAGCATTCCTACTCGCATAGCGAAAATTTTCGCTATGCAAGTTGGACTTTTCCAATGGAAAAACTCGCATAACGAGCATTTCTATGGGGAAAACTCACATAATGAAAATTTTTCATTTTTCCATATAAATTTTCGTTATGCGAGTTTTTCCATAGGAATTTTCGCTATGCGAAAAAAAACTTGCATAGTGAAAAACTCGCATAGCGAGCAGCCTTGCAGAGCGAAATATTTTCGTTATGCGAGGTTTGACTGTACTTGTAATTAATTCCATTTTTCAGTACCTAATACACAGCAAAGTTATCTTATGATTGTAATATATTGAGGTATAACTATATTCCTTTGTGTGCAATTGTTGTAATTATTTTAGGGTTATAAGGCAAGTTCTTCTCTCCCAGCTTGTTATGTATGTAACTTCTGCCTATCTGAATTTAAAAGTAATAATCATTAGAAATGCCTTGTTGTTCAGTCACACAGTCGAATCTGACACTTTGCAACCCCATGGACTACCACATGCCCGGCTCCTCTGTCCTGTGGCATCCTCCGCAACCCAGCCAGATCAACGCCCATCACATCAATGATTCCATCCACTCACCTCCTCCCCTGCCACTCCTTCTTCTTTTGCCTCTTTTCCTTTTAATTTCAAATAACAAACAAGTAGGGGAAAACTAGTTTTTACAAAAGTGACTAATTGTAATGAACTATTTATGGGTGGGCTCTGAAACTGTCATTTTAACATTAACTTTTAAAAGTAATAGCTCAAGCTCTGAATTGCAATGAAAGGAGAAGGCCAAAAGCATGAGCTCTACCACTGGGCAATGAGCTTAGAAGCTAGTGTTTCCTCGTTAAGGAAATTGAATTGGAACAAAGGAATAGAAATCTAGTGTGCCACTCTAAAGAACAGATGACTATTACATTGAGAAGCCTGCCTGCTTGCCACGTTTGTTACAGGACTTGCTTGCTGCATCATAATTTTAGACAAAGTATCAAACCTTGAGCAAATCTATGTGCCTACCACTGATGTGGGAAGTATCTACAGTCCTGAATAGTGCAAAGGGCTGTACAAAAGATTGCTGTTATAATTACAAACAAAGAAGCCTTTAAATAAAAAGCTGCCTTCAACAGTCACACGCCACGAAGCGTGCTTCCTTTTATTCCATTTTTCTCCCATCAATTCATTCGTATTCACTCCTGGTCCTCTGTGCCAATTAGCTTTAATTTTTACTATACACAATGACATCAACAGCCAATGAGAGTCTAAGCTTGCCGGATTTTAGTGTGCCTATAAACTACAGAAAATTGTCCTTGGCTAAACTCCTGCTTTCAGATTGGCTGACGACAATAGACATGGTTAAGTTCAGGGTAAGAGCCATTAAGCATAATTACTACCACAGGGTAAAAGTTTAATTGTGTTAAATTTTAAATCTGCATAGCCTAAGCTTATTTACAAGCTGGCTAGGCCCCCTGTTACATAAGGGAAAATAAATCTGTACTTTAGAATGCCAACTTTTATTTTACAAAAAAAGAAGTTTTTAAAGAGCTGATAAAAGCTTTCTCTCTTTCTGACTCATTCCTTCCTGTTGGGGTCATGTTAGCCAAGCGCTGCGAATCTCCTGATATATTGCCCTCATACGTCTGAGCCTTTAGTCAGTAAGAGTGACAAGACTACATTGCCTTTGAAAGACAGGTCACTGGGATGAAAGTCAAACACACACAGAGAGACACACACACATACTTTTTGATTTATTTTATTTTTTGGTAAATTTAAACTTTAAGGATTTTTGTTGCTGAAAGAAATCTTAGTAACCCCTATCAATTGCCAGCCAACCATTTTGAATATTCCTTTATACACCCTTCTAGAGATGGAGCCAAAGTGATCGATGTACCGAATGGAAGAAAATACATTTATTTTGAGGGGCACATCCCTTGTGTTCAGCCATATGAATTGTGGGACAAGTTTCCCATATTCACTTTGGAATACATAAAACTGCCCTTTCTATCATTAAAAAAAGCTATTGGAAGACAGAAGTCATCTGTACATTTCCTTTTACCTTTTTCTAAAACAAAGTCAGAATATCTATGGAGCAGGAGAGCTTGGGGACATAAAAAACCCATTTAAAATAAAATTAAAAGATCAGATCAGTGTTCCCTGTCACCAGTCGTCATTAACTAGGAAGCTAATATGTGTTTTTTAGAGATGTTTTTCCATTGGTTTCTATGTTTCTGAAGAATCTAGTATTTAGGAATTGTAATTTGATACCAAATGGTGTTCCATTTAACCAACAGGGCTAAGGCAACTGCTAGAGTTAAATGGGCTTGACCAAGCTTGCAAAAAGTTAAATTTTTTGGACTATATTTTCCAGAATTCATAGAAGCTGGTAGATTCAGGGAGATATATTTATTATTTATTTGTTCAAATTTATATTGCCGCCCACTCGCCATAGTGACTCAGGGCGGCTTACAAACAATACATTACAATATGTTGATGGGGGTCAGGGGGAGGGGTTGCAATGTCCTCAACCTGTGCTGGCTACTTCTTCCCTGGCCATTGGTGTGGTTTTTAAAAAAACTATCCAGCTATTGGAGGAGATGGTGAAGGCTGTGTTATGGAGACAGATTAACAGATTGGAGAGTTTAAAGAGGAAAACCTTAGCAGAACTTGTTTGGCTAGGGACTTGAATAGGCAGGAGTTGTGTACTGTTCCTCCAGTATTTAGTTCATTCAACATTTTTGTTTATCCTGCTTCCTCAACAGATTTGGTTGATATAATCTGCTTAGAAGCCTGGAATGGCTATCTGTCCACCTTTTGAGAATTTGAGCATATTCTACCTGGCTGCAAGATACATTTGTAGAATAATGGTGCTCCAAGTATTTGTTAGCCAAAGACTATGAGAGTTGCAAGTAGGGAAAGGCTGGTGAATGAGCCCATTGTTTGGAAGATATCAGTCCCACTTCCTTCAGAGGCTTCAGGAAATAGTCGTCAAACAAAACTGCACAAGGCAAGCCTTCCAACATAGATGTGTAGTAGTAGATGTTGACCAAAGCATTCAGGTTTCCAAGCTCTGAGGATTAGATGGATCAGTTTGTTTCTAAATAGTCTCCACTTTCCATATGTAAGTCTCTTCCATACCATTAATCTTAAGTTATTTTTAAAAATATATTCTTGAAGATTTAGATAGAAATTTAAATGTGTATCCTTAGAAAATACTCAGTTTAAAATACATTCATTTCTAGATATATTTTATCCTAAAATTAATCCCACATATGTGTTGGTAGGTTGTTTGGGTTTTTTTAGCTGAGAACTAAGCAGCAAAATTTGGAGAAATGCAAAATATCAAGGGTGATTACGCCATACCACATGCTTTAGTCAAGACATGTGGATCAGGTACTTTGGCTCAGAATTTATAAAGGTAAAATTCTCTAGACATCCCAAACCCTAAGTCATCTAAGTTGGTGGCCATCATCTCACTTGTATTTTGAAAATGCATAATGTCTTATATGCCAAAATAGGTTAATTTAAGGAAGAGGGGAACTGCAGTGGCTTAGTGGTTAAGACCCTGAACTTTATGACTGGAAGGATGGAAGGCCAGCAGTTCAAGACCAAAGAACTGCATGACAGAGTGAGCTCCTGTCTCTGTTTCAGCTTCTGCCAACCTAGCAGTTCAAAAGTAAGAAATTACAAGTAGATAAATAGGTACTGCTTCAGTGGGAAAGGTAACAGTGTTCGAACGTCTAGTCATGCGTGCCACATGATCACAGAAATATCTGCAGATACAGACAGCTGGCTTTTAAGCAAGGACAACCTTTACTATGGGAGGGGGAGGTTTGCACCCCCTTCCCCCTTAGCAGGCCCCTCTCCTCCCTCACACATGGTGGGAACAAGGCCACCCACTCATTTGGGTAAGATTGTCATAGGTTGCAAATGACTTAATTTTCGGGATTTGGAAAGAAGGATGAAGGAAACTTCTATTCCACGATCTTCCTTGCATTAATTTCTCTGAGAACCTAAGTCAATGTGTTGAAAAGGCACTTCTCTGTCCTGAAGCTACTTTACATGTAGATACATGATGCTCTTTTTCTTTTGTTCCTGTGGTCCTTGTTATCAGGACCACTTCTGTTACCTAGTTGGCCTTTGAATCTTAGAACACATTTCTAAATGCAAACTACCTTACTATCCTGTGTCTTTCCGTTCAACCACAGTGATGCGAGAGTGAGTGAGTGAGAAATGTTCATCTATTGATGACAAGTGGAAAAGAATGTTCAAGGCAGAGAACAAGATTAGCGCACAGGCTAGCTGGGAGCAAGACTTGTTACAGACATGAAAAGGCAACATGATTTCAGCTGGACAGAACATAAGCCTTCAATCTTATGCAAACATTCAAAGCTGTTTAACACTGTCTTACCCCCAAAGCCCCTGGAAAGAGGCAGGTGAATCCAGTGCCAAATACATTTTTCATGTTCCTTAAGCTGACTGTTTAAATAGTTAAGTGAACATCTGTCCAAACTTTCCATCATTTCCATTTAGAGAAGCTGCTAATTCAAAGGGTGACAAAATGTGCCTGTTTAACAATGCAGATGGTGCTGTCTGGGGCCCCCTTTATTTTGTTTAATCTAGATTGAGCTGCACACAACTGTGATGCTAATGAATAATGGATCCCCCCCCCCCTTAATGTTCACACATGGAGTGGCACTGCACTCTGAGCAAATCTGGGATTAGCTTGCTTTTAATTTCTCTCTTTGGATGTAAGGCAGCACGTTTTTTTTAATGGCAGCTGATGTGGATGCTTTCAAGATTGAAGTACTAATGTTCTGATTTTAAAGATGAAAGCCCCTTGTCAAGTTTGTCAGTTGGAAGAGTTAACCAAGATTAATATAAACATAGCAACAGTATGCTGACAAAATCCTCTTTAGGTAGTTTGAGTGAGATGTATCCATGAGGCATACTGTTGCATGTTTTTTTTCTAGGCAAAATTAACTGCAGAGAGAAATACGAATTTGTATATAACAAATAAACATCTCTTCTTATGTGCTGCTTCCCAAGGAGCAAGCGTCTTTTTATTCCATGACTGCAGTCACCATCTGCAGTGATCTTGGATCCCAAGAAAGTAGCCTATCACTGCTTCTATTTATACCCCTTCTATTTGTCAGAGTGTAATGGGGATGAATGCCATGATTTTTTAAATGAGTTTCAAGCCAACTTTTGTACGATCTTTCACCCTCATCAAAAGGCCCTTTAGATCTTCTTCAATTTCTGCCATTATGGTGGTGTCATCTACATCTGAGGTGGTTGATATTTTCCCTGGCAATCTTAATTCCGGCTTGTGATTCATCTAGCCCTGAATTACATATGATGTACTCTACATATACGTTAAATAAGCAGGGTGAAGGTATGCAGCTGTGTTGTACTCCTTTTCCTATTCTAAGCCCATCAGTTGTTCCATATCTGGTCCTATATACAGTAGTCAGTGAAGCAGAAGTATATCTTTTTCTGGTACTCCCTTGCTTTCTCCATAATCCAGTGAATATTGGCAATTTGGTCTCAAGTTCCCCTGCCTCTTTGGAGTCCAGTTTATACTTCTAGTTGTTCTTGATCCATGTACTACTGAAGCCTAGCTTGTAGAATTTTGAGCATGGCCTTGATAGTTTGTGAAATGAGCACAATTTTACATTAACTTGAACATTCTTTGCCATTGCCCACGACTTCTAGGGCCCACAACTTCACACTCCAGTATACCTGGCTTGAGCTCAGTGATCACACCATCATGTTTGTCAGGAACATTAAGGTCCTTCTTATATAGTTCTGCTCAAGTGGCTAAGATGCTGACTGGAAGACGGGAGGTCAGCAGTTCAATTCCTGAATACTGCAGGACGGAATGAGCTCCTGTTTTTGTCCCAGCTCCTGCCAACCTAGCAGTTTGAAAGCAAGAAATTGTAATCGATAAAGAGGGACCACTTCGGTGGGAAGGTAAACAACATTTCATGCGCTCCGGTATCTAGTCATGTCTGCCACATGACCATGGAAACATCTGCAAAAGCAGACAGCACTGGTCTTTGGCTTTGAAACAGAGATGAGCACTGAACCCTAGAGTCAGATATGACTCGATTTCGAGCAAGGGAACCCTTTACCTATATCGTTATTCTGTGTATTCTTGCCATCTTTTCCTAATCTGGCCTGCATCTTTTAAGTCCCTACTTTTTTTACCTTTATCATGAACATCTTTGCCAACATTCCCTTGATTTCTCCAATTTTCTTAAAGACATGTCTCATCTTTCACATGCTATTGTTTTCCTCTATAACTTTGCATTTTTCATTTAAGAAGGTCTCCTTTTCTCTCCTTGTTCTTCTTTGGAAATCTGCACTCAGGTAAATCTTTCTATTTCACCTTTGACTTTTGCTTTCCTTGACTGTTTGTAAAGCCTTGTCAGACAGCCATTTTGCTTTCTTGCATTTCTTTTTCTTTGGGATAGTTCTAATTGCTGCCCCCTTTTCCAATGTAACAAACCTCCATCCATAGTTCTTCAGGTACTCTGTCTTTCAAGTCTAATCCGTTAAATCTATTCTTCACCTCCACTCTATATTCTTAAGGAGTGTGATCTGGTCATACCTGAATTATCTAATAGTTTTCCTTACTTTCTTCATTCTAAGAATTTTGCAATAAGTTACTCATGATCTGAGCCATAGCTCCAAGTCTCATTTTTCCTTACTGTACTGAGCATTTCGATCTTTGGCTACAAAATACATTGTCTGATCTCGGTGTTGGCCATCTGGTGATGTTCATGTGTAGAGTCATCTCTTAGGTTGTTGGAAGAGGGTATTTGCTATGACCAGTGCATTCTCTTGATAAAACTCTGTTAGCCTTTGCTCTGCTTCATTTCCAACGCCAAAGTTGCCCATTATTCCAGTTACCTTTTGGCTTCCTACTTTGGTATTCCAGGGTCCTATGATGATAAAGACATGTTTTCTGGTGTCAGTTCTAGAATATGTTGTAGGTCTTCATAGAACAGGTTGACTTCATCCTCTTCTGTATCAAGAGGTTGCGGTATAGACTTGGATTCCTGTTACTTATAATGGTCTTGAATTCAGATTGAGATCATTCTGTCTTTTTTGTATACCTTAGTGTAATGGCTACACAAATCTCTGTCTTACTAACATACTTGCAAGAAAAGGGCACTGCTGCCATTTTAAAAAGATGCTCATTTTTGCCTCATTCCTGAAAGATTTCTTAAATTAAAATAACCTTTTTGCAAAAAAAAAAAAAAAAGTTTTTTAAAGGGCTCCTACACCTCCACATTGGCTTTGTTACATTTAACATAGATGTGAGGTGATTGGAACTAAACTCGGGACAAAAAAAATAAGAGAAGTTGTAAACTGGATCTTCAAAGTCCTGCACTGATAATCTAGTTTTGTTTGGGGCAGATAAAAAGGCTTCAAATAGATTTACTGTTCTCTAAGAAAAGGCTGAACAGGAAACCCTGGTTTCACACAGAAGATGGATTTAGACACTATCTTCCTTTTGACCCTGTGGTAATGCCTTCACATCTCATGAAGTGAGCACGTGGAAGTAGGTCAACAGAAGGTTCCAGTATATATCCTTACTATTGTTCATGAGTGCAGATGGAATGTGATTTTTTAAGGTTATATGAACCTATGAGTTACTTACAAAGGAACCAAGGAGGTGTCACAGAAAAGTTGAAAATGAATTCACATCTGGCTCCAAGAGCTATATCTTCCATGGTGTATCTGCATTGTTTTACAGCAGGTGCCACCATTCACTTCCACATATCTCAAATTGGAATATCAGTGATGAGTCTTACCAGGTGAAAGTGAGGGCAAAAGAAGTTAAAACTGTAGGTTTCCTTTCCAGGATTAAAATAAGAAATACTAGCACTAAAACCAGAATAATACTGATACATATTTATTTATAAAATAACATACATCCTCTGCTTTGGCTCTAACAAGGGCACCAGAAAGTGACTTATATTTATGAAATAGAACAGTATTGTTGTTGTTCAGTCACACAGTCGATTCCAACCCTTTGCGACCCCATGGACCACTGTCTGCCTGGCACTCCTGTCCTCCACCATCCCCCTCAACTCACTCAGCTCTGTGCCCATTGTGTCCACAATACCATCTAGCCATCTCATTTTTGGCCACCCCCTTCTTCTTTTGCCCTCAACCCTTCCAAGCATCAAGGCTTTCTCAAGCGAGTCTTCTCTTCTCATTTGATGTCCAAAGTACCTTAGCTTCATCTTTACTATTTGCCCTTCTAAGGAGCAGTCAGGGTTGATTTCTTCCAAGATCGACCTATTTGTTCTCCTTGCTGTCCAGGGGACTCTCAAAACTCTCCTCCAACACCACATCTCAAAGGCATCTATTCTTCTGCGCTCAGCTTTCCTAATGGTCCAGCTCTCACAACCATACATTGCCACAGGGAATACCATTGCTTTGAAAATACGAATTTTTGCTTGCAATTTGATGTCTCTGCTTTTCACTATGCTCCCCAAGTTTCTCATCGCTTGTCTCCCAAGAATCAGTTGCCTTTTTATTTCATGGCTGCAATCACCATCTGCAGTGAGCTTTGATCCTAGGAAAGTAAAATCTGTCACTGCTTCTACTTCTTCTCCATCTATTTTCCATGGACTGATAGGGCCTGTTGCCATGATCTTTGTTTTCTTTATATTGAGTCTCAAACCAGCTTTTGCACTCTCTTCTTTCAACTGAATCTTCTTTAGGTCCTCCTCACTTTCTGCCATCAGGGTGGTATCATCTGCATATCTCAAATTATTGATGTTTCTCCCAGCAATTTTGATCCCAAATTGTGACTCCTCCATCCCTGCATTGCGCATTATGTGCTCTGTGTATAAGTTGAATAAGCAGGGTGACAAAATGCAGTCTTGTCTTACTTCTTTTCCTATTCAAAACCACTCCGTCATTCCATATTCAGTCCTAACTGTTGCTTTTTGCTTCATGTACAGATTTCTCATGAGGCATATAAGGTGTTCTGGTATTCCCATATTTTTAATTACTTGCCACATTTTGTTGTGGTCTACACAGTCAAAAGCCTTAGTGTAATCAATGAAACAGAAGTATACTTGTTTCTGATATTCCTTTGTTTTTTCCATGATCAATCTTATGTTGCACTGTTCATTTAGGTAGGTTTCCTTATCTCTCCTTGCTTTTCTTTGAAACTCTGTGTATTAGAGTATTACAGTATTAGAGTATGGTTAAATTATTAAGTGCATTAAATAAATTATGAAAAGCATTAAAACAAAAGAATAAAACATAATTGACCAGTAGGAAAGAAATAGCTTCAATAGGTGTAGTAAAGAAAGTTTTCATTTCTTCACTGAAGCTCATCTGGGAAGGGCAATAAGACTCCTCTAAGTAGAGAGATCCATAAACTGCATGCCTGAAGTGAATGGGCTTTCGCTTGTCCTCCATACTGGTTTTACAAATCCCAAACAAAGTTCTTGCCAAGATACAGTGCTGCTTTCTTTCTTTATTCATAACAGAGTGTTACATGATTTAAAATTATGGGAGTACAGTATATGAAATACAGTACAGTACAGTAAAATTCAAAACAAATTAAAATTTTAAAAAAGATTGAATTATTTTTTATCAGAAGCGGGGTATTTCAATAACGCATGTACTAAGGCATTTTCTTTTGTACACATGACGGGGCATAAATTGCATGCACATAAATACTGCTTTGATGAAATTTTTCCACATTCACAGAAAATGTGTCCTTTACCTAAGGAGCCTCATTTTACTTGATTATTCTCTGATCTTCCTACTTTACTTTGAAGTCTACTGAGTGACTGCCAGATGGTCCAGTCAGAATCTGGTTCTGGTGGGAAACACTCTTTACTTTCACATTTGGCAAAGTGTGCTGTTATTACTTTCCATAGGTTTAGCTTGGCTTATTCTAGTTTAATATTTAGAAGCTGAGAGGTGTGCAGAAAGCTGCTGCTCAATTTTGGCCATTACCTAGGGCAGTGGTGGAGAAGCTATGGCACGCATGTCAGAGAGGGCACTCAGAGCCTTCTCTGTGGGCACATGTGCTATTGCCCCAGTGAGGTGAGGCAACCAGACACCCCACACACACCCTTCCTATACTTCTATGCCACTGTGCTTACACACACATGACATCGCCAGTACACCTCAAGTGGTCCATGCAGCCATGTGACATCTCTGCCTCCTTGAGCACTCGGTCACTAAAAAGTTCTCCATCACTGACCTAGGGGGTTGTTGTCCATGAAGTGGATGGGTTTGGTGCTGTATTATCTTATTTCATTCAATGAAGGTGCATTATCATTGAAACAATAGACTTTTACCATAGGCATAGGTTTCAGTCAGCCAGTAATAACCCTGCATGAGTGACAGCCACTTGTTTGGCATGTGCTGATCTATATCATACAGCACTAGCATATTCTCCTATGGAGTTAGCCCAGGGACAGAATTGTTGTTCTTATTGATTGTGGATGTGCACCTAAGCCTGGCCCAGCCAATTTCCTAAGTATGTTAACTCTGGTGGCAACTTTCTGTTTGATGTTTAGACTAAGTTTTTTGTATTCAATCCAGAGTGATGTCCAAATACTTTGAAGTATGGTGTTTGAAAATCTCAACTTTCAAGCTAACTCACAACTTCCTCTATGCTTCTTTGTTCTTTAAGTAAAAGGCACAGACCTTCATTTTTAAAGGGTTTGGCTTCAGTCTGTCTATCTGTCTGTCTGTCTCTCTGTCTCTCTGTCTCTCTATCTATCTATATCTAATTTCCATACCACCCTTCTGACCAAAAAGCCACCCAGGTGGTGAACAGAAAAACAAAGGATATAAAATAATATAAGGAAATTTAGAGGTTAGCTGGTACTCAATTAAATCAAAGATTTTCCCCTGAATGTCAAGGCAAGATCATCAACATAGATGAAAATCCAGGCATATGAGAACATCAATTGAACATTTGTGTGAATTGTAAAAAGTAATTGTACCAGGATGCTACCCTATGGGAAACTGTTCCTTTGGTTTCTCTAGCAACTGTGCCTCCCTTGAAATTCAACAAAGAATCTTTGGTTTTGAAATAGATTAGTGATCATTTCTGTTAGTCCCTGATCCCCAATAAAGAGGTGGAGCTCTTTGAGCAGTAATGGATAGTGGACAGTATCATATGCTGATGTAAGACTGACAAATGCTCTTCTAATTATTTTATGTGTTTCGGTTATATTTATGTTCTGGTAGCTTTTCTATAAATTTGGCATCCTGTGTGTCAGATATTTCATTGTTATTGAGATGTGCTTTGCAGTAATAATATATTCAACTTAAAATGCACAAGTGCAAAAGACAGGGGAGTCTGTGAACTAAACAGAAAGGTATGTAACCCCAAAATGGTGGGGAAGATGAGAATCTCACCATGGTCAAATTTTTCTGGAACAGAAAATTGCAAGACAAAGATCCAGAGAGAGACAACAGAGATAAAATATATACACATGTTGGATGCCCATATCAAAAGTTTAATATTAGCCAAGGGTTTCTGACATGTTATCAAATTTAAAACACCACAACTATAAGGTTGCTATATTCTGTAATTTATCCATATCACCTGAGGTTTGTTTAGAGAACTAACCTCAGGAGGATGGCATGGTTCCCAAGACACTTCACAGAACAGGGTGGGTAACTGGTCTCTGGCTAGGTCACTCACACCATCCTCAATTAACTCATTAGCATAATTCCATAATGTTTATTTTGCATCCATCTACTAACCATTTGCAACTCAGCAGAACTAAACTTCATGGCAATAAATCTGAACCTCAGTCCAGGATCTTCTGTTGTTACTGGTTGTAAATAGTCACACTGTTTTGTAAACTTATGTTATGCTAGCCAGTCATTTTGTACCTCTGTATGTGATATGTGGGACTGCAGTGGCTTAGTGGGTAACATGCTGACCTCGATGACTGGAAGGTGAGCAGTTTGAAACCTGAATGCTGCATGACAGAGTGAGTGCTTGTCTCTGTCCCAGCTCCTGTTAACCTAGCAATTCGAAAGCAAGAAATTGTGAGTAGATAAATAGATACCACTTTGGTGGAAAAGTAAACAGCATTCTGTGCACTCCAGTGTCTAGGCATGCCTGCCAAATGTCCACAGAAATGTCTGCAGACGCAGAAAGCACTGGTTCTTTGACTATAAACAGAGATGAACACTGAACCCTAGGGTGACCTTTGCCTTTACATTTACCTGATATGTATAAATTAATGCCATGAAGCCTCACTTTTATGTTCGATGAAGTGGACTTGATCCACGAAAGCTAACATTAAAATATAGGTGTTCGTTTTTAAGGTGCCACAATGTTTTTTGTCTTTTAAAATGTTTGTTTTGTTTACTCTTTGATACATGGACAAACTGTGAATCAACATGTGACAGAAGATATCATTTTATTGTGACAGAGGTTCAGGGCTGAAATTGCTTCAGGATAGCCTGGTGCATATGATAGCTACTTTATAAGAAATGTGTAATTGTCCACTATGTCAAAGAAACTCTTTCATGTTGATTTCTCAGTGGTAATCACACAACTCAAATTGAACTACCAAGGAAACCTCAGACTATGCAAAGGGATTTATTGCAAACTAGTAGACCATAAAAGTACTGGGCCCACTTTTTAGAAAAGCAATAATTAAATAATATGTATTCCTGCCAACCTAGCAGTTTGAAAGCAAGAAATTGCAAATAGATAAATAGGGACCACTTTGTGGGAAGATAAACAGCATTCTGTGCGCTCGGGTGTTGAGGCATGCCTGCCACATGTCCACAGAGTTGCACGCTTGCTCCAAATATGTTGAGTTTAAGAATTACTTGCCACTTCTCTTTACGGTGTTAAGAGTAATCAGTAAACATAAATGTTTTTATGAATGATGGACACTTTAGATAATGCATTCCCATTCTAAATAAATTTTACACAGTCTGAAGTAGAGATGCTTGTTTTTGTCAGTGCTAAATGTTAAGAGGTTGGCAAATGCTGTGCATAGCAAGCCAAATGTTGTGTAATAATACAAAAAAAAATATTGGATTGGATCCAATAATAGGGCCCAACCAGAAAGCCCACTGGAAAAGCTTTGCTTCCTATTCAGGAGGTAGAACAATGTGTTTGAGTTTTAATTAATCACTTCTCCTAATTGTTTGCAAGTGGTCAGAGGAGGTGAAATAATTTTGCTACGTCTTCTACATTACTGTGCAATGTATACTTTGATGAGTACGCAGTGAGTACCCAGAATGTTGGGGGCACAGTTTTGATAGGCAACATGTATAAACATAGAAAGATTTTTTAAAAATGAAATGAAGTGCTGCATTCAGTGATGGGATGACCCTGGTTCCATCCGGTTCCCTGGAACCGGTAGGAACAATCCCGGAGGGTTCTCCGGGAGGGGAATCAACTTTTGAGGCGTTCGGTTCCGGATGCCTCACCAAAAGAAATTTTTTTTAATTGGAGCCAAAATGGCTCCAATTGATTGCGCATGCGCAGAAACTCAATCTGACGCATTGTGCATGCGTCAGATTGAGTTTCTGTGCATGCGCAGTCAATTGGAGCCATTTTGGCTTCAATTTTAATTTTTTTTTCTTTTGGAGCCGGAGCCACACCTTTCAGGACAGCAGCGGCGGCAGCACCAGCCCTCAGAGGAGGGCACCTCCCCCGGGGCACATTGAGGCCTGCCTGGGCCGTCCGCTGCCGCCGAGCCTCCCTGGACCATCCGCTGCCGACAAGCCCCCATGCCCTGGGGACGCCTGGCGGGGCGCACTGCCGCCGCCTGCAGCCTCCTCCTCTGCCGGGCGCCTGTGGCCTCCTCCTTGGCCCGGTGCCTTTTTGGCCCGACTACGGCCAGGGGCGGCCAGGGGCTGTGGGCAGCAGTGGCTCTGGCAGCGGCTCCAGTGCCCTCAGCCCCTGGCCACCCTTGGCCTTGGCTGTTGCCGCAGAAAAAGGCTGCAAAAAGGCACCGGCCCAAGGAGGAAGAGGAGGCCACAGGGCTGCAGGCAGCGGCAGCTCTGGCGGCGGCTGTGGGCAGCGGCTGCAGGCGGTGGCTCCTGTGGCCACGGCCTTCGGAGGAGGAGGAGGCCGCAGTCAGGGGCAGCGCGCCTTGCTGGGTGGCCTCGGGCCATGGGGATTCGTCAGCCCCAAGGAAGGTAAGTAAGTGAGGGTTTTTTTATTTGGGGTGGGTGGGTGATTTATTTGTGTTTTGGGTGGGTGGTTGTATTTTTATTTAATTTTTATTTTATTTATTTCTTTATTTTATTTATTTAAGTTATTTATGGGTTTGTGTTGTAGCTGTCTGGCTGGGTGGGTGGGCTGAGGAGTGTGTGTGTGTGTGTGTTTATTTTTATTTTATTTATTTTTATTTTATTTATTTTTATTTTATTTATTTTTATTTTTGGCCCCGCCCACAACATCATGACGTCGGCTCCGGTCATGACGTCATGACATTGGCCATGCCCATGATGTCCGTGACGTCATGGCATGCTAGTAGAATTTTTGTCATCCCATCACTGGCTGCATTGCATCAGCAATGATCTAGATAACATAAAATTATTTCACTTCCCCTGATTATTTGTAGATGATCAGGACAAGTGTTCAGTATCTGATTATGTTGAAGGGCACTAAACAGAAAGGTTAGTTCTTTCAGCATTACCAGATGTTTTCACTGGAAGCGGACAAATATGGGAGCCTGCCAAAAAAATTTAACCTTCCTGAGAGAGAGAGAGAGAGAGAGAGAACAACACAGCAAGTGTGGATGCTATAAAAAGGAGTGGAGGGACTACCCAGACCCCAGATCGTCCTGGAGAGCAGATTTACTGCCTGTCTAGATAGCTGTTCGTTGTACAGTATTTAGATTCATTTGAAACCAATTGCCAAAATTCTGTCAGGCAGATTCCACGTGCAACAAGAAAGTTGTCATCAGCAGCAGACTGGAAATTTAAAAAAAAAATTAAATTTTGGGGTGCACATGACTTTGTCTTGTTGCATGTGAGTTGTGTGCACCCCCCAAAAAAAAACCCAAAGTTTTTAATCAGTAATAATTTGTCACTAATAATAACTTCACACCATTAAGAATTGCCCACTGCACAAGATAGACAATTCACATTGTATGACTGCCAGTTGTTCTCCAATATATGGGACAGAGGCCTTTCCCAAATGTGTTATCAGATTTACTTAATTTTTTGGGAGGGGGACAGAGAATGGGAGGAGCCCCTACACACAATGAATCTCCTCTGCTACTAAGATGCTTTGCATGTAGTGTGCTCCTGTTTCTTTTAGCAGAGTTGTGTATGTGGTTGTTTTTTTATGATTTCTCCATGGTCTAGTAATAGCGTGTTGATCTTCAAAGACTTGTAGCGCTTGTTCTGAGAGCAGCCAGTGTCTGTGGAGGCAGATAGCAAAACTGGCAAAACATCTGCGTTGATATAAAAGCTATCTCCAGAGACCAGGAGAGTGATGTGGAACCAACTGATGGACAGGTAGACCAGGCTTAGAGAAAAGAGAATAAAATGGAAGCTTTTCATTTTGGGTTTCTTTTTTGCCAAAAAAAAAACCTGTTTAAAAATCCATGTCCAGATTCCAATTAAGATTCTAGGTGTTTTAGTAATGGGCAAGTTGGACTCTTCTCAAATGGGGAATTTGGGCCACTTTCCCATGCACACTGTTTGTTGGGAGTCAACATTTCAATTAAAATGGATGCTGATGTGTTGTCTTGAAAAATTTTAAAACAGTCGTATAGAATTATAAAGGAATGGTGGGGGGTTTCCCATGTTGAAGCATTTATAGGATGTGTTCTCCACTGGAGACTTAAAAATCAACATTTATTTCCAGCTCAACACTCAGTCGCCCAAGAAGAAGACAATTTTGATAGTTCAGTAGGATATATTTGATCTTCAGAGGTAGTGACACCACTAAAATCAGATTATTATGTTGAGATTCAGGATCTTCATGGAGCCTCAGCCTTAATTTCAATATTTGTATAGGTTCTCTCACTTTCTTTTCCCACAGATGTTCCATTGTTTACCTGTGCTCTGGTTTTTCTTCTACCCTATCACTAGTAATTCTTTGATCCCTTCCCAACTCCACTCACTTCCCTCAAACAGTGCCAGTGTACTGCAGGGAAAACAGCAACTCTACATGGCATCTTCATTCTCCTACATGGCCTCTAGGCCATGCTGTGTAGTATGGATGCAATCGCAACTTTGCTTCTGTGTGAATTCTTTAAAAATTAAAAAGGGAGGAATAAAACTTTGGTGCTTTTTGGTAATGGCAGGAAGGAGAGTGTGGAGGAGTGGTGAGAGGAAACAACAGCTTGAATTGGAAAACTAAAGGACACTGCAGGGGGAGAATGAAGAGAAAGAAAGAAAAGGTGTTGGGATGGTAAGGAGGCAGAGATGGGGAACGAAGAGGAAGAAAACAAGCATGCTGTGTCAGAGTCAGAAAGTACATCTGTGGAGCAATTCCAGGGGAAGTTCGCCTCATGAGATGTGTGTGGAAAGCCTAAATGGCATGTGATACAATGGCTCCTCAGTCCTAGGAACACTGTTGCTAAAAGCCTATTTCATTGGGACCAAATTCAGTGCTCTAATGCTAAATATGAAGTACCAAACAAAATGCCTGAAAAGAAACTTGTGGGGACAACATCTGCTTCTCCTCCTGTTCTGTTATGGATTCCATTGCCCATGATGGATGGTAACATCTTCATTGCACAGGATAAGTAGAATATGGCCTGCAGGGATTACATGTGACTAATTCCTCCTGAAATTATGTTCCTGAAAGGTACTCTGCAGATTTTCACTAGATCATGAACTCAGCACTAAGGAGCTGATGAAAGAATCACACCCTAGGGCCATGATGGTGAACCTTGGCACACAAGATGCTCTTGGACTTCAATTCCCAGAATCCCAAGCCCCCATGAATCCACATGTACGGGCACATTTTACTTCCGCTTCCAGGAGCGACAAGGATGGTGCGGGCTGGATGAATCGCATAGATTCACTTGGACTTCTGGGAATTGAAGTCCAAGAATATCTGGAGTGCCAAGATTTGCCATCACAGCTCTAGGAGGTGGGGGCCTGTATAGATGCTGTGCTAGGACCATTTTAATTTGCATTGCAAAGATTAGATTGTTTTGGACGGGAAATGTAGTGAGCCCCAAAATATCCCCCTGTGTTCACGGGGAATGGGTTTCTTCATTAGATAGTCAATTAACTGGAGGCTCAGAAGCTGAGCAAAAGACGCAGCTTGCTCACCGTGAAACTCCAGTCCACATTCCCCCATATGCACGCGCACACACACACACACACACATACACACAAACTGGTCAGCAAAATGAGGGTGGCAACTCCTCTCGATTGGTGCAATACAGTATTTGATACTGCTAATTACACTTAATTAGTCCTTCCACCATTTAATTAAAACGGCTTCTAATGATTGTGTTTCCTTGGCAGGCTGTTTGGGACCACTGGGAATTGTGCTGCCTGCAGTAAGCTGATCCCTGCCTTTGAGATGGTGATGCGGGCCAGAGATAATGTGTACCATTTGGACTGCTTTGCCTGCCAGCTTTGCAACCAGAGGTGAGAACATGGGGTTTGTGCATGATTTTCAAATCTTAAAAATGCAAAGTCATTTCCACCTCCGCAGGTCACTGTTTGGATCTCTGTCGCCTTCTCCCATGCCCTCAGATGGCCACTGCTTCTTGAGCCATTTTAGTTGTACTCAATTTTTCCTCTGAGTCGGCGGTAGGTTGGACTATGGGATAGACAAAATGGGTGCCTCAGTCTAGGCCAGCAGGTGGTGTTAAGAGGCGTTGAGGCAACCGAATGAACAGCTTCAAAGCCAAGCTTCTAGTCGGTCTGCTGAACATCCATTGATACAAGGATTGCTTGGCATAAATACTTTTGAAATCAAGGTTGCTTAAGCTAGGCATCTGACAGGCTCTGAGGTTGGGTTGGGATGAAGCAAAGGAAACACGCCAGTCTAAGTAATCCCTTACAGAGGCTCAGAGGTGAACCCGTCAACTTGCCATTCAGCCAGTAGCATGGCCTGTTCACAGTGTAACTTGAAGTGAACATGTAAGATGCTCCGAAAAAGCAAATGTAATAGGGAAAGCTGGACAAAAAAGGAAATGCTCTGGATCTGATTGGTCTTGTGTCACCACCAAACTGAAGTGCCTGCAGCTTTTAATGTACCATCATTAATTTCTCTCTTGCTCACACATATCAGGAGAGAATATCCGTTTAACATGTTTAACGTGAAGTTTTGTAAATGCAAAACTGAAAACTTGATATTTCGTCATTAATCCTTCTCATAGCATGGTGATACAAGGAAGGCTGGAATGGCCAAAGTGCATTCAAATTAAAATATCCTATTTTCAAATCAACTCCAAATCTACAAATCCAGCTCTCTGGGAAAATGAGAAGTCTTGAAACAACAGGGGGGAAAAACCTTAAGATCCATAATTGTGAAGCTACTATTCTATGTACAGTAAAACCTCAGATAACACTAAAACCTGGTTCCACAAGTCTTGGTGTTATACGATTTTTAGTGTTATCTGATGCATGTTAAAATCCTATGGGAGCCATAGAGATACATTGTAACCACACAGGCTTTAGCGGTTGTTATCTGATGCATCCCATAGGATCTTAATGTTATACGATGCAATTCTTCCCCCCAGATTGCTTAATGTTATGCGATTTTAGTGTTATTCGATACTAATGTTATCTGAGGTATTACTGTATTCTGCAGGTTGACATTTATCACGTATGATAGATCAAATTCAATAGATGGATTCCTGGGTAAATTGGAATAGATTGGCAATATTTGCTAATCTCCTTCTTTTCAACAATGACAGCAATACAAAGGATGCCATTTACTCACTAAAATATACTGCTGAAATGAAGAAAATGTGGGGTAACTAGCAGTAGATTTTGTTGAAGGAATATTAGCACCATTCAAAGTAAGTTCTCTACTCGAAACAAGTTCTTCAGCTCAAGAGTTTTTAAACTCCAAATAATTTCAGTTTTCTTCTTCTTCACTTATCTATAAATGGTAAACCTGGAAGTTATTTTTGAAAATAAAGTAGTCCCCGCAAGCTTGAAGGTTCCCCCCCCCCCAAGATTTATGTGCATGCAATTTATGCCCCACAACGTGCACAAAAAAGATCTAGTACACGGCTGAAATAATGCTGTAGAAATAGACTGCTTTTAGAGAAAAAAACCCACTCTAATTAATAATTAATTTAAGTTCTCTACTCAAAACAAGTTCTTCAGCTCAAGAATTTTTAAATTCCAAATAATTTCAATTTTCTAATAATTATTATTATATCAGTTTAATTTGTTTGCAATGGCGTCAAAGCAGTGGGTGTCCAGAAACATATGAATCTGCAAGGAAGACCATCACGAAGATAAATGTTCTATTCGCTATATTCAAAACATGATGTTTCTGCAAAGATAAAGCATCACATGTATGATGTAGTGGAGAGTGTGAGAGACTAGACCTCAGGAGACGTGGCTTTGAATTGCTCAGCTATGGAACCTCACTGGAGAGGTGGCCCTGCTGACACCACTCAAGTATCTCACGTACCTTTGAAACCCCTCCTGGGATCATTAGAACATGGATGCAACTTGACACAAATAAAGCCTGGGTTGGCAAGTGTGGCAAGAGCTATAATCTGCCTTTCTTGCATCCATGGCATTCTCTCCCACCCACTCTGCTGTAAGGCATGGGCATGAACCCTCCATGTAAATGAGGGTGGAGAATGTATACACCCCTCTCCTAAAGAAACTACATTTGTGGTTCCATTTTTTTAAAAAATAAATAAGACCTGGGAGTGTTGCTACTTAGTTTTATAACCAGTAGTGTCACCTCTAAACTTCAGTGTCCGCTAAATTTTGGCGTGCTGGAAAAAAGCTCCAACTACCCCACTCCAATTACAGCCTTGACTACAGCACATATATTTTCTGTCATACAAGAGCATTTGAATATATGTAGCACTGAAGGGGCAAGCAGAGCTAGGGACAAACAAGGCTCATGGTACGCATGTGGTTTTGTGTGCATGTCGCTCTCCGTGCATGTGATTGTGTGTAACATGCTAGACTCCTTTCAGGTACTATAGGTAAAAGTAAAGGTCTCCCTTGCTCAGAAGCCAGTCGTGTCCGACTTTAGGGGTCAGTGCTCATCTCCATTTATAGCCAAAGAGACAGTGCCATGGCCATGAGGCAGGCATGACTAGATAATGGAGCACACAGAATGCTGTTACCTTTCCCACTGAAGTGCAACCTATTTATTTACTTGCAATTTCTTGCTTTTGAACTGCTAGTTTGGCAGAAGCTGAGACAGAGATGGAAGCTCACTCCATCATGCAGCACTCAGGTCTTGAACTGCTGACCTGCCAACCTTCCAGTCCAGCATCTTAACCACTAAATCACCGTAGTCCCTTGTCCTTTGTACACACCATTTATATCAGGGGTTCTCAACGTTTTTCAGCTGTGGGCCGAACCACGCCCCCTTAGACAGCTGAGCGGGTTGGACTGGTGCCATAAAACACATCTGCGGCTGTCGTAAATGTGTTTACAAGGGCCACAGACTCGTTTATGGCTGTAGTAAACATGTTTACGTGGCCGTAAATGAGTCTGTGGCTGATTCCAGCGACGGGTGGATGGAGCAAGGTTGGGGGCTGGATTATTTGGCACCGTGGGCTGGATCCAGACCGTGGGCCATAGGCTGCGAAACCCTGCTCTATATAACTCTGATTTCTTTTTCTTGATTCTTGTGGAATAATTTAACTGTTTGATGTGATCACTATCATTTCCCATGAATAAAAAACAAACAAATTAAGAGTATGGCAGGGAACATGCTGTCATTTTGGTGTGGCTTTTATTGAAGGGACTTTTTCAAACGTAAGGCTGGTGTTATTTGTTTAGAGTAGAGTGATTTTCTGTTTGAAAGAGGCAAGCGCCATAAATCAAGCTGTCCAGTTTGATGGCCTATTCTGCTGAGGGTATAGTGACATCTAGTGGGTTCAGGTAGATATCCCACTTTTGCTGAAACTATTGGTAATACTGTGTGAATTTACAGGCTACCCCTGACTTCAAAAGTCTCTTTTTAATGACACAGCAAGAATGAAACTCATTATTTTGGTATGCTTTGCTGGCATTGACAGAATAGGTCTCACCTCTTCTCCTTCCTAGCCATTTGGGGACTTTATTGGTCCATACTGGAGTTCTAAAAGCAACCTTAACTAAAGACAAAGGTAAAGTTTGCTCCGTGTTTACTTTCTCTTCTTCCAAGGATAGCATTTATGAAGTGAGAGTATTTTACCCTTATAAAAGCCATTTGATGCTATCCACTCCTCCTCTTCCCCCTACCCCCACTGAACCAAGTTCACATAGGGCTGAAAAGAACACTAATTGTATTGTTTCCCCCAGAAGAAATTTAACATCCTGAGCATTACAGCCTCACAGTCTCTATGTACAGTCAAACCTCGCATAAAGAGCGTTTCGCTTAAAGAGTAACTCGCTTGAAGAGCAGAATTTTCTCTGAATGTTCACTTCGCATAACAAATAAAACCAACCAAAAACTCACTTAACAAATAAATTGGGGTTCGCAGTAACCCCCACAATGGGTCACTTACAATGGTGTTTCGCTTAAAGAGCAAACTCGCTAAAGAGCAATTCTGTGGAACGCATTATGCTCTTTAAGCGAGGCACCACTGTATTACTAAAAAAATATAGCAGCCAGGTTTATGAATAGAATGTAATACCAGAGATGGCCATGGTGGTTAGTGGTCAAGACGCTGGACTTGATGATCTGCAGGCCAGCAGTTCGAGACCCAAGAGCTGCATGACAGTGTGAGCGCCCATTGTCTGTCCAGCTCCTGCTAAATTGACAGTTCAAAAGCAAGAAATTGCAAGTAGATAAACAGTTAGCACTTCAGTGGAAAAGGTAACAGCATTCTGTATGCTCCATTATCTAGTCATGCCTGCCTCATGGCCACGGAAATGTCTGCAGATGCAGATAGTACTATCTCTTTGGCTATAAATGTAGATGAGCACTAACCCCTAAAGTTGGACATGACTGGCTTCTGAGCAAGGGAGACCTTTACTTTTACCTATAGTAACTGAAAGGAGTCTGTCATGTTACACACAGTCACACACACGGAGAGTAACGTACAGTAAAACCTCATATAACACTAAAACCTGGTTCCACAAGTCTTCGTGTTATATGATTTTTCGTGTTATCTGATCCTCTATGGGATCCATAGAGATACATTGTAACCACACAGGCTTTCGCTGTTGTTATCTGAAGCATCCCATAGGATCTTAATGTTATCTGATGCAATTCTTCCCCCCAGATTCCTTGATGTTATGCGATTTTCGTGTTATTCGATACTAATGTTATATGAGGTATTACTGTACACACAAAACCACATACAGTCAAACCTCACATAAAGAGTGTTTCGCTTAAAGAGTAACTCGCTTAAAGAGCAGAATTTTCTCTGAATGTTCGCTTTGCTTAACAAAAAAAACCAACCAAAAACTCGCTTAACAAATAAATCGGGGTTCACAATCCCCCCCACAATTGGTCCTTTACAATGGTGTTTCGCTTAAAGAGCAAACTCACTTAAAGAGCAATCCCATGGAATGCATTATGCTCTTTAAGTGAGGTACAACTGTACGTACTGTGTGCCTTGTTTGTCCTTAGCTCTGTTTGCCCCTCCAATGTTACATATATTCAAATGCTCATGTATGACAGAAAATATATCTGCTGCCCTTTCACAAGCACATATAGACACATGTACATTGATGCATATATGTTTTGACTATGTGACACATACATTTCCTGAGGAGTTGTAAATGCTAATAAAATCAGCTGTTCCTTAGATTAAATATTAACAAAGGTTTAAATCTCGGCCTTTGGACTTTGAAATATTCTTGCTGTTCCTCAAAATATTGATAAAATTCCCATGGAATACTTTATTGTCTGTTTCCCAAACTAGGTCACACAGATAAATAAAGAATAGTAAAATTCATTTCCAATATTTTTCTAACCTGTTACTATTCTGTATTTAAAAAAAAAAAACTTCCACAAATTGGAGCTTCTACAAAACTAGTTCAGCACTTTCTTTCCATTAATTATCGTCTGTACTGCATGTTAGTGTTACTGTCAGGTTTAACTGTGACTTCTAAAACATTTCCTGGCAAAATCCCTGTTGCAATTTGCAGAAGAGCTGGGTTTCTTTTTCAGGTTTTTTTTTTTTTGCCCTTCTTTTGCTTTTAAAAGCTGGCTCTGATTTCCAGAATTATGTACAGCAAATGGGGGGGGGGGGGAGTTTACGGCAATTTGCCTGCTATTTTTTTTTAATCCAGCCTCGTTCATTTAAACATAAGGGCTTGGCTCTTAAATGCCTGTACATGGAATTTCACTCATAAGTTGTAGCACTGGTAGAAGGAGAAATGGAGGTGGCTTTTTGCCAACTTGTCCTCTCCATGTACCCCCTGCTGCTCTTCAAAACATGTTCCAGAGAGTTGGCAGGGGGCTTTTCAATAACTTGAGGTTGATGCGTCATCGTCATCGTCATTATTATTATTATTATTATTATTATTATTATTATTATTATTATTATTATTATTATTATTATTATTATTATTATTATTATTATTATATGCCAGAAATTATTATAGGCTGAAAGGATTTTTGCTGGAGAAACTCTGCTCAGGGGATGCCCAAATGAATCTCCTTTCAAGCCCCTAAGAGCTGGGACAGAGATGGGTACTCAGTCTGTCATGCAGTACCTGGGTCTTGAACTGCCAACTTGCTGGCCTTCCATCTAGCAAGGTGAGCTTCTTAACCACTGAGCCACTGCAGCCCTGGTTGATGCAGAAGACTCCCCTACCTTACCTTGTTAGGGAAAGACTCCACAGTATCAAAATAGCTCCCACAGCCAGAAGGTGGCCTTCCACAAATGGAAAGGACTCTTCGATTCCAAGCCACTGAGTTTAAAACCATATTAAAAACCATTCACAACAAGTTTAATTATGGCGTTTTTAAAACTAGGAATTTAATTCTGTCCCGATCCTGACATACTGGAGTGCTCTGTCAGTTGGTTTCAGAGGTAGCTTCCCAGATGCAGATCATCGTCAACATCATTGCCATTGTCTTCATTGCAGCCAACCTGTCAGAGTGGCTTGCTGAGTAAGTTGTATTGTGTGGATTCTACATCATAGTAAAGGTAAAGGTCGCCCTTGCTCGAAAGCCAGTCATATCTGACTCTAGGGTTCAATGCTCATCTCTGTTTATAACAATAGAGCCAGCGCTGTCTGCATCTGTAGATGTTTCCATGGACATGTGGCAGGCATGACTAGACACTGGAGTGCACGGAACGCTGTTTACCTTTCCACTGAAGTGGTCCCTATTTATCTACTTGCAGTTTCTTGCTTTCGAACCTCTAGGTTGGCAGGAGCTGAGACAGAGACAGGCTCTCACTTGGTTGTGCAGTACTTGGGAATCAAATCTTCCAGTTGTTGAATTCAGCATCTTAACCACTTGAGCCACTGCAGCCCCACAAAGTATTAATGTACAGTGTGCAGAAAGGGAAGACTGGATGGGAAGCATTCACAGGGTAGAGCTCTCCTTCCATGTATAGTTTAAAACAGGAGTTCTCAACCTTTTAAAACCAGGGGCCAGGTCACACTCCCTCAGACAGACATTTTACCCTTCCTCTACCACATGGCACTTCCTGGTGTGGTGGAGGCAGTTGGGGGCCACATTAAATGGTGTCATGGGTCGCATTCGCCCTGCAGACTGCAGGTTGAGAATCTGTTTTAAAATGATGAAAAATTTGGATGAAAGGGCATGCATTCTTTGTATACCGCAGCTGTGGTTCATTGCCTGAGAAGTGGTGCTTTGTTGAGCCTGGTGGCTGTCTTCTATGTATGATCAATCACCTGCTGAAAAAAAATCACTGCAATATGAGCTTTCACAAGCAAGAGCCTGTTTTATAAGATACACAATCAATAGGTTTTGACAGTGTAAAGGAATTATCGTAGGATTCCAAAAGCGTGCTTAGGTTTGTCAGTGGGATTTTTAAAAATCTATTTTTCATTTTAATAGTGAATTATCATGCTTCACCTCAATGCCTTTGAAATTTCCTTTATTTAATACAGAGATGCTGGGGTGGGGTACGGACAGGGTGAGGGTGAGGGTGCTGTGCAAGAAATATGAACCATGTCTGCATTTATTCCTATATTCCTGATTGATCAGGTCTTCATAGCCTAGCCAAGATGTTCTAAAATCTAAAGTATGAATGAATATTATGCACGCATTCATAAATCTTTGCAGGTAAACTAAGAGGGGAACTAGATTAGCTGTGGTTCCCTGACAAAGGATAGATTTGGTGGTGAACCCAGGCTTGCTGCCTGAAATGTGTGAAACAGCCCCAAGGTACCTATTTTGACCGCATTTTGAAACTCTTGCCTGCAAGCTTCCAAAATGTCATTTCTAAAACATAAAATATTTCTCTTTAATGTTTTGCAAGGTCTTCCAAGTCTCCCGCTCTAAACCTCAGCTGATTTGGCAAGAGGCAGCTGTCAAACAGACTGCATTTGTGCCCCTGGCAAGACTTTAATCTTCATTTTGCATTACTACTTCTTCAGTTTTTGCCTTCTCGGTTTAAGGCAAAAAATAAGTTGCGAGTCAGCAGCTGTTTGGGCTTTTTCTGCTGCTTCCTTTTTTTTCCAGTCAGCAAGGAAAACATTTCCAATTCAGCAAAACACTTGGCGAAGCCTTGACTTTTAAGACAAATCTGAGATATAGATTTTAACTGGAATGATGTTATGTTATCGAATATATTCATCATTGCAAAGGCAGGTAGCATTGAAAGGACTTCTGAAATGCTCACCAGGAAAGTGAAAAAGGGGCTCAAGGCTAAATCTTAATTTACCATTTAATTTGTCTTTCTCCACTGAAATCATGAACGACTTGCATATAATCAGCAAATTAGGTAGCTAGAACCTAAAGGTTAGAAGAAATGTCACAGTAGCTAGAAATGATGATAATTTCATTTTCCTAAGTGGAATTTACGCTTTCCTGGTTGATAAACTGATTGAGGAAGGGTTTCATTCTCTATTAGATGCAGCCTATAGGAGATTGATTTTTTTTAAAAAAACCCAAGCCAGCTCTAAGCAATATTTTTGTTCTTTAAGTATGGTTCAGTGGTCATTTGGGGGTACACGAAATGAGCCTCCTTGAACATTGTGGCATTTTTGAACCATAGTCGGGCATACCCCAGGCAACAGCCACCTTGTGCTGGCTAATCTTTCTCACACTAGGTCGGGCAAAAGGAGCTGAAGAATGAACTCAGCAAAAGGTGGATCACTTTGGCAATTTCACATGTGGCTTAACCATGGAAGAAGAAGAAGAAGTGGAGAATGTATCTAGAGATCAGCATCTACACCACAGTAGCAGGATGCTGTTTCCCCTCTGCCTGGTCCCATTCTTTTCAAATGAATTCTATACTAGAAAGGCATGTGGGTCAGAGGAGCAGTATGGTAAACATGTACAAAGAACCATGTTGGTTCAAATTATAGACCTATCAGGACCAGGAATTACTTCCTAACACAATCAAATAGGTGGTGATGGGAAGCCCCCAGGCAAGGCATGCATGAATTTTGCCTCTGGTATTGAAGGTGGCTTTGGAGGTAATATGCAGGACTAGAAATCATTGGTATTGTTCTCCACAGATTCAACTAATCCCATTTCAAAGCTCCCCATATTGATATCCTTTATTATATCCAATGATAGCAAATTCCATAGATTCTCTATGTATTTTGTGAAGCAGTGCATTCATTTATCTGCCTTGGATATCCAGCTTTACTGGATAACACGTTCTGCCTCTGCCCACTATTTTCATGTTATCCTCTCTTTCCTTATATTAATGCTCCACATATTATAACCTTTCCACACACAGGAAGTAGTCCAGACCTGTAATCATTGAAACAAATCATTTCCTGCTTATATTTGGACTGACTTTAGTGACCCTTCAGGAAGGTGGGATTTATTAAACTGGGCTGCCCTTGGAGGTTATGGGATCTAATTGGTTTCCAGGATGCCTTGGGCAGGTTTCCAGCTGATGTGCTTGGCACTCCTTGTTAACGCCCAGGTCACCCAATGATATTCAGAGGTGATCACTCCCAAATACCCTTTGTATTATTGAGCTTGACCTTATCCATAGTTCAGAAAAGATTTAGGAGCAATGAAGCATCAAAGGAGAAGGCTATTTACTTGACTTTTTTTATTTATATCCCACCCAATCAGAGGATATCTGGCTCAGGGCGGCTCATAGTCATGCATATATATATATCGATTCAACAATGTACAATATACAATACAGAATACCATTCCAATGTTAATCTACATCCTCTCTACCACAGTTGGAATTAAGTCCAGGTGCGGCTGCAGTGAAATCCTACCACCATCCCCATGTGGTCCTTGGGTGGCAGGGAGCGATGTCCTGCCTTCCTGGGCTGCCTTTTCAAATGCCAGCCAGGGGCAGAGTCCTGGGAACCAGGAGACCGAGGTGCTCCCGGCGCAGCTGTTGAGGCGGCCTCCTGGTCCATCCCCAGGTGGTCCTCGGGCAGCACGGGGTGAAGTCCTGCCTTCCCGGGCTACCTTTTCAAATGCTGGCCAGGGGCAGAGTCCCAGGAGCCAGGAGATGGAGGCTAGCGAGCATATGAAGACGGGCCCCCTTGGATGTGTATTTAGCTGCAGTGAGATCAGTGTCCAGCTATTACGCTAACACAATGAAAACTGTGATGTGTATCTGTAACATCAGGTAAATGAGTGAGGCTAGAAACCAACAAGCTGAACTTTGTTGTATTGTTAATCAGTTCACTGTTTGCAGCATCCTTTCAATCGAAAGTTGAAACTATGTGTTGGAACAACAGGACAGGGTTCTATGTTGTAACAGTAAGTCAGGTTGAGACATCCATGCTTTTCTTTCCTCCTTCTACTCCAACCATCCCTTCCCCCAGGTTATATGTTTTCTAGGAGATCACAAATCTCTTCTTCTTCTTCTTCTTCTTCTTCTTCTTCTTCTTCTTTTTCTTCTTTTTCTTCTTCTTCTTCTTCTTCTTCTTCTTTTGTATCCAATCACAAATCTCTTATCAAATGATCTCATGCCAGGTGTGAGTTGTTTTTCACATATTGACAAAAGCCTAATGAGAACAGACTTATATGGTCAAACTTCTGCTCACAATACTTTTTGCTGTACAGCTGGTCAAATATGTCGCCTTGTTTCTCACAGGATCTGTCCTATTAGAAAAAAGACTTCTCTTCACCCACTCACAACACCCATACAATTTTCAGACACAACCAACTCTGGCTTTTACAGTTGATGGTCTTATTCTTGACTCCCAAAAACCTCTACCCCCAACATGTACACACAATAACTAAGTAATTTCATATAACATTTTTCTCAATACCTTTATTGATTAATTGTCTTTAGTATAGCATTTAATCAGGTTTGACAAGTGAACGAGGGCCAGTGGGTTGAGGCTGAACCCTGACAAGGTGAAGATCATACTGTGGGGGGAATCCTGCCTGTTTGAATGGACTGTGCCCTAGTTTGGAGAAACCATTTTTGAAATGGTAGCAGTGTTAGTCTGTGTTTCAAGCATATCAGAGAGTAAACAAAATAAAAATACAAAAAATGTAGCACTTTAAAAACTAACTGCTGTATTTTAATGTTAGCTTTCATGGATCATAACCACTTGTCTTGAGTATGCTTCTAGATTCAGTCCAGTCCATGGGACATAAAGTGATGGCAATGGCTAGATCTGCCTTCTATCATTTTCAACTGATTGCCCAGTTGTGCCCTTTTCTAGACAGAAGGACCTTAACAGTATTGGTCCACACATTGATAATTTCAAATATACTTTATTTAATGCTCTCTATGTGGTGATGCCTCTGAAACTGATACAGAAGCTTCAGTGTGTCCAGAATTCAGCAGCCAGATTGATCACTGAAGCTCTTAAATATGATCATATCTCTCCAATCCTGGATCACTTGTACTGGTTACCTAGGGTTTTCTATATCACATTCAAGCTATTGGTACCGGTGTACAAAACCCTATGTGATTTGGCACATCAGTACCTGTTGGAGCACATTTCCTGAAAAGTAGCTGCCCATCCAACCCAATCCTCCCAGACCTGGTGGTTCTATCTACCTGTACCAAAAGAAGACACACATGCCATAACAGAAGATAAGGCTTCTCAGTGATAGCTCTCACCCTACTGAATGTACATGTGCCAGGCCTCCTCTCTTCCAGGTTATAAAAGACCCTTGAAGACAGAGAGTAGCTCAGGGAAGCATTGTGTGACATCTTTCCCCTCAGGGAGTAACTTTGCCTCTCATGTCTGCCTTGCCACTGTTAACGTGGCATACCTTTATAACTATTTTTTTAAAATTTAACATTGGTCTGTATTGTGAGAGGGTTTGTTTACAATTTGTGCATGCTGCCCAGAATAGTGGATGTATTACTGGATATTTGTTTAGGTCCTTTACACTTGGTTACACCATATCACACTTGCCCTTTCACTGCCTGTTCCCCTAGTTTGAAGAGATAGTTTCAAAACACTTCACTTTTAGTTGTAACCATCCAAAATAATTTGGTCTTCTCTGCCACCTAGACCACCTCACTGCTTGACCCCTAACCCTACACTATTTATGAATAAGTGAAAGATCACAACCTTCCATTGCTGTGACTTTTCTTACGCCAGTACAGTAAAACCTCGCATAAAGAGCACCTCACTTAGAGAATAACTCACTTAAAGAGCAGAATTTTCTCTGAATGGTTGCCTCGCTTAACAAATAAAACCAACCAAAATTCGCTTAACAAATAAATCAGGTTTCACAATCCCTTCTGCCAGAAGTCACAATTGGTCACTTACAATGGTGTTTCACTTAAAGAGCAAACTTGCCTAAAGAGCAATTCCGTGAAACACGTTATGCTCTTTAAGCAAGGTACCACTGTATTACCTTTTCTGTGAAGCAGATCAAGAAGGAAGCACATCTGCTTCCATGAGTTAATTCTTTAGTCTTCATGTTGGTTGGATGGGGGCTTAAAAGCAGATTTTCTAAATGCACAAATGTTCTGCCAGGCAAGCAGGGGGGCCCTCCCAACCCCCAGCACCCCCACACACATACACACACACACACATAAAATCAAACAAAAATCTTCTGGCTGAGTGGTTGCTGTGATATCTATTACACTGCAATCAATAGGACCTGTAAACTTTCAGTAATAATGAAGCAAAAGAAAAAGACGTTCTGGCCAAAAGACTTACTTAATCACCTCTTCTACTTTACTATGTAGAGGATTCCATAAAGGGATCTCTCCTTTCAGGTCTTCTTTGTGTGTTCTTTTAATCAGTTAAATTTGGGTGTGTGGGTGATTAGCCGCAGATGCTGCCATTGTTTCAGGTGCACTGATCTTTGTGTTTCTTACTCCCTGAGATAAAGACTATTTCTTCCTCAGCATCTGCAGCTCTTAGAGTTATACCACCTATGCTTGGTCCCCAGCAAAACTTAGCTACTGCCATAATAACAGTGCCCCCGCACCCAAGATGGCACCATATTTTTTAATCGTGCCAGAAGAACACAATGGTGCTTTCTGGGTGGAAAGGATTTTTGCTGGAGGAACTAAGGGGACGTCCAAATGAGGCTTCTTTCATGTCCCCAAGATCTTTTCCCGCCGGAGTGGTCCCTATTTATCTACCATACTTGCAATTTCTTGCTTTTGAATCGCTAGGTTGACAGGAGCTGGGACAGAGATGGGCACTCATTCTGTCATGCAGTTACTTGGGTCTTGAACTGCTGACTTGCTGACCTTCCAGCTAACAAGACGAGCTTCTTAACCACTGAGCCACTGTAGTCCTTTATATAAATTATGTTAATAGAATGCTGCCTGTTGTTTAAGTTCTTCATAAATAGATATGCAGAGACTGTCCAATTTTGTCACTGTCCCTCCAATTGCACATCTATCAGTTTCCAACTAAACTTTTTGTGATCAATCGCACAGTAAAGAAAAAAATAAAACAAAACTGCTACTGTGCCATACCACTGATTCAGTGGGAAACAACACCTACTAGCTGCTGTTTTTGAAATGTTTGAAGTGGTAATGCCATGAGACCTCACTCTTATGTTTGATGAAGTGGACTTGGTCCACGAAAGCTCACATTTAAATACAGGAGTTAGTCTTTCAGGTGCCACAACATTTTTTGTCTTTTTTTCTGTTTTGTTTACTCTCAGATATAGCTGTGGTTGTGTGTCACTTGGACCAGGACAACAGGAAACACAGTCCCTGAAGTCATATTATGAAACATGTTAGAACTCTTCATTTCCTTTTGTGACCAAGAAACCTTCTAATTCTCAGCACTCTTTCAAAGGAGAAAAGAAAGTGCATATGTTTGACAAGGAGCAACGGTGACCATGCTGATATAGAAAAATAACAAAACCCAAAATCTATATTGCAGTGCTACCTTTCATTAAGGCAGCTCAAAGGTCACAAAATCCTGCAAGTTTATGAATTTCAGGAGATTCCACATACACACTGTGAAGGGTGTACCTATATTAGAGTGTACCTATATTAGGACAATTCTAAGATCACAGAAAGTATTTCATGGATTTTTTTTTAGTCTAATAAAGGGTATAATAGTAATATTGTTTGACAGTTTAACTGTGAATCCTCTATCTTCACGGTTCAGACGAAAGTGAGAGTAAATGCATTTTCCCAATCTTCAAAAATAAAACTCTGGTATCTTGAATAACCCTGCTATGTTTTCAGTTGTTTGCAGCTCTCTGAGATGAGATATATTATGTATCTATCAGACTGTAAAGGCTGACACCTCTACTCCATTTGCAAGTCCAGCAAGCATAAAGTATTCATCTTGCAAAATTTTGGTTCTTTTCTCTGGAAACTGTAGTTCCCGCCCCAGATATAACCATCTCCCCACATACAGCCATGACAACATTTTAGTTGTCTTAAATACAGAGCAAGAAGTATTAGGTGTCCATTGATCCCTCTGGCCTTTTTGTTCAAGTAATGATGTCTGGGACATTCATAACTCAAATGATTGTTTGAGACAATTAGTTAAATAACTCAGGGTTTAATTCAAGTGTGCCCAATCTTTTCAGGCCATGGGCCAATCATGTGGTTCAGGGAGCCGGTCACTAAGGCCCAGGGGCCAGGTGCAGCCCCGATGCCAATTCATCCGGCCCACAAAGCCCTCAGCGCTCATGGAAGTGGAAGTAAAACGTGCCCGTAGGGGCACGTTTTACTTCCACTTCCGGGAGCGACAAGGACGGCATAGGCCAGATGAATTGCAGTAAACCCATTCTTGTGGATTCACGGGGGCTTCTGGGAACTTAAGTCCAAGAACAACTGGAGTGCCAAAGTTCGCCATCACGGGCCTATAAAGTGAGAATTCATTCTCTTTCTTCAAACAGTCTTCAGACATAAAGGAGACAATAAAAGGAAGGCAGTCAGTACACTTTCCTCATAGTGTGCAAGGGACACATATGAAGGTTTATTGTGTGGAGCTGATAAGAATGTGCCAACTCAAGATGAATATGAAGTGTCTAATGTTTTTATTACATGTTTCTTAGATGTTTTTGCTTGCATTGTCTAATGAGTTGCAATTTCAGGCAGAAGCAACTAGAACAGGCCTAAATTTTGAAACTTGAGAATCTCAATGTGAATGTGATATTTTAATGTGCCAAGCAGAAAATCTAACCATTGTTCTTTTTAGCCACTCGCTCCACCACTGTGATGGCAAACATAATCATAGACTAGAAAACAGGTAGTTTTCTGCCACTTAAAATTTGCAGCTTCAGCCAAGCCACCTCCATCTGCCTAATGGTCGAATGAGCTTTGCTTATGACACTGCATGGGTGTTTGGTAGCACATCATGAAGAGCAATCTGAACCTATCCTTGCGTGAACATTTTCAGATTATTGTTGTTGTTGTTGTTGTTTAGACTTATACCCCACATAGATCACACGTAAACACCCCAAATACAATAAATGCACAGTAATACAATATATATAATTTAGTACAACATATCTAAATCAAATTACAAGAGCAACATATAATAATACACTATAAGAATTATACAATATCAATCCAACAAGTACAATCCTCGACACAGAGAAGATACCATGTTACAACACCAATTTTAACAATACAATTCGATAACCATTCTACCCAGCCCCAAATTAGTCCAAGGGGCAGCTACCACAAAAAAAAATCCCACCACCCGTCGCTGTGGCAGCTTTTAGAGCCCAGGGCCAGGGCCAGTTACCCCGGCCCTGGATCAGAAGAGAACACAACATGTAGTAACGGTAAAGGTCACCCTTGCTTGAAAGCCAGTCATATCCGACTCTAGGATTCAGCGCTCATCTCTGTTTCTAGCCAAAGAGCCAGTGCTGTCTGCGTCTGCGCCAGGGTGACGCGGAGACTGCATCACCCCGAGACCATCTGTCTGTCCTACCTCTGGTTGTACCATGAGATAGAGAAGTTTATCTCTCTAGCACGAGAAGGAGGGCCTTTTCTGTGTCTGCTCCAGCCCTATGGAACTTCCTACCAAGTGAGTTGTGTCTCCAGACAGAGTTGCTGCCCTTCAGGAAGGGGGTGAAGACCTGGCTGGCGGGGCATGTGTGGTATGAGGGCTAGATGGTCAGCTCGGCCGGCTGGCTCCTTTGAATACCCCACCACTCTCCCTGTTATTTTTTAACTGCTTTTTTTTTACTTTTTAATCTTTTAACTTTAAATTTAATTCTTATTGTAATTGATGTGTTTTTCATTGTTTTAAATTGTAAGCCACCCTGAGTCCTTGAATAAGGGTGGAGTATAAATGTAAAAATAAAAAAATAAAGAGACACATGGCAGTCATGGCTCATCACAGGCGTGCATGGAACACTGTTTACCTTCCCACCTAAGTGGTCCCTCTTTATTTACTTGCAATTTCTTGCTTTTGAGCTGCCAGGTTGGCTGGAGCTCGGACAGAGACGGGAGTTGACTCCATTGTGCAGTACTGTACTCGGGAATCGAACATTACATAAAATTTAACACCTCTTTTATTTAGATTGTGTCTGTCTGTTTTATAGGCTACCTTCTTCTTCATGGGGGACTCAAGGGAGCTCACAAAATTAAAAAGAAAAATTGAAACACACTATATGCACAATTTAAAATGTTAATATATTGCTGAAATATAATCGTACTTTTTAAAAAAAAATCAGAATGATGTAATATCCATTTATTTAAGATGTTGTACAATCAGTTTCATGGCTTTTTAAAAAAATGTATAATGACTTTCTTTTGTACTTTTTTCCCCTCCTATTTTAGATTTTGCGTGGGGGACAAGTTTTTCCTGAAGAACAATATGATCTTGTGTCAGATGGACTATGAGGAGGGGCAGCTGAATGGGAGTTTTGAGCCCCAAGTTCAATAACAAACCCTGCTTTGCTGAAACACTGTGGGATGGACGTTCTGCCACACCGACAGGAACGGGTGTCTGTCAGCTTGCCTGCAATATTTTTTTAATTCTTGGTCCACACAGGACTATATATATTGTAGTATTCCCAGCCCCCTCCACAACACAAAGCAGTTACAATTTTAGATGTACAGTCGTGCCTGCTTAGCTGAGCACTGCATTGCCTGTATGTTCGTGAGTTTTTTGGGGATTTGAGGGAGGGCTCTGTACAGTCTGTTTTTCTGTATATAAACTGGAACATTTATTTTATGAAAAATGTAATGCAATTTTATTACAGGTGTGAATTAAAAATTATGAATGTTTCTTGGTCATCTTAAGCTGTAGTTTATTCTCATGGGGTTCTTCTAGAACAAGGTTTTTGCGCCACAGGCTCGACTACTCACCCTCAGACAGGACAGATGCAATGGCGGTGGGCACGTTTGCGCATGCGTGGGCACTTCTGCTTCCTGGGTTGTCACTGCGGTCTGGATGGAATTGGGTCTGGGGCTGGACTGTGGGCTACCCTAGGTTGCCAAACCCCTGTTCTAGAGAGAATTTCATCATTCAGCCTACACATGTTTCTCCATTTAGATGTACTGAGAAATCTGTGGTTGACTGTTTTGCAACTATTTCTGACTCTCAGGTGTTTAACAATAGTGGCAATAAACCTACTTTGGCCCATAAATTAAACTGCCAAAATGTAGGAAAGTTTAAAGTACTGTACTGTAATCTGGAATTTGTTTGGTATAGAATTGAGAGTGGTATTTAGTTTGATGCTCAAAACAAAATTCATAGCATCAGAACTCACACTCTGTTTCATTGTTTCTGCTGTTAAAAAAGAAAGTAGATCTCGAAACCCTTTGGATCAAAGAGAATGATACAGTTAGCATGTTTTTAAAAGAGATGCTGCATCAAACGGCAAAGAACATCTGCCACTGAACAAGCTTTTCAAGGGTCAAACTGGATGAAGCTTTTAAGACATTTATAGAATTCATGATGTTTGTCACAGCACAAGATTTTCCTAGATTGCATATCCTGCATTCACTTCACGTAGCAGTAGCAGTAGCAGTAGCAGTAGTTCTTTCTCATGCTGCATTGTGCCCGTCTTCACCACTACAGCATTTTGGACAATGAGGTTCCTGTTTGCTTCTTCAGCAATAAAGTTGCATGGAGCCGGACAATGTCCAACCTTCCTCTCTTTCAAGAAATCCCATTGGGAGAAGGAAAATGGTTTGATCATACAGAATGCTTATTACTGTTACCATCTAATATGCCCCTAAATTTGTCCTCCCAAATCTTTCAGAATGTTAAGGGGCTACAGAAAAGCAACACAAAATTAATCAGAACAAAGGAAGAATGAGTCAGTCTAGCTTTCTTTGTAACAGTTGGTTTTCTATGTACCTCAAACTTTGGATAGCCCTTACACAAACAACTTCTTATCAACATCCTCAAGTGGTATATTTCAGGCAATTGTATAACCTGGCTGCCAAAAGGAGGTGAATTGCCACTACAGGAAGAACTGTTGTACAAAGAATTGTTGTGGTGGTCAGGATTGAGAGAACATGAGTAGAAAATAATTTGATTATGACCCTAGCCTAAGTGCCCAGCTGAGCAGAAAAAGGGCAGCGCACATGAAGTCTAGTTAGAAAAGCAATTGTCATGCAGATCAATGAGAGAAAGAGCGACACCAGTCCTTCACATTGTGGCCTCACATTTAACGAAGAAACACTTCTCTTTTTCAGTCTGGAAAACCCCGGGTTACGTTTGCTGTGGTTTATGACAGCAAATTTAAATAAAATTGTGCTATTTTAAACTCTAAAATGGCCACCGCAGTCATTTTAGAGTTTAAAACGGCTGCAGCTATCATTTTGTTGTTTAAAATGGCCACCACCCCTTCCACCTGAATTCACAATGCCTGGGGGAGGTGTGTGTTTGTAGCATTGCCCAGGGAGCTTGGGAGAAGGTGGGGACCGAGTGAAAAAAGTCTCCAGACTCTCTCTGTGCCTGCAGGAGTGGGAAATGGGCTCAAAGCATGTCTCCCCCAGGTCAGAATGGATTGGATAAGGTCCTCAAATTTTGTGGGAAAGGTTGGGAAATCACTTTGTTGCTTTTGTGGGGGTGGGGGACGATTGCATCTGGCTTTTTTTTTGGGGGGTGTATTATTATTTTTGGTCCGGTCGGGGGTTTTTTTTCCCCAATGCATTCCTGTGGGAAACCATACTTCCGATTATGATTTTTTTTTTCATGTTACAACAGAGGCTGTTGGAATGGACCTCCATTGTAACCCGAGGTTTTACTGTGCTGATCTTTACTGGAGAAGAAACAGAAAAACATGTGCAAGCCATAATGTAGGTCCTTCAGATATCAAAGGAAATGTGAAGATTTTAAGTGAAACTGAATTTTGAGTGAGAAGATGATAGAGTGGTGGCAGTTATAAGGCTTTTATGTAGTCTATGCAATTTATCTGTGTTTGTTGGTACAGCTAGCTGGATAGCTTGAGGTGGCTGATGGCTCAAGTGAACCACAACACCCATAGCTGGATTCCCCACTGTTGCTTGTAGGAGAACAGCTAAATTTTCTGGTCCTGGGCTAGATACAGGGTCTTAAGAGTGTCTCCAGAAGAAAGGACTGATAAACTGTTTCTGATTACTCTATTCCTTCAAAACTCTGGAAAATTTCTATGCAATGAACCTATAATTACTTCCTTTAAATTACTTGCTAAATAATTGTTTGTGAAGAGGAAAGAGCTGATTTAAGGCAGGGTGAACAAACTATGGTTCTGCCACCACATATGGCCGCCAAGGCTGTTTCTCAGTCCCCACCCCCAGATTAACTCAGCTCCTCGCATAAAAGGGGTGGCGTGGGGTGGGGGAATTGCTGCTTCTGAATGCCTCCAGAATGTAAATAAGTCACAGGTCCTCCTTGTTTCATTTGACATCCGCAAATACCACATTTTCAAAACCAGGAGTGACTTCTAACCTTTCCAGTTTGGTTCTTGTTGGGGATTTTAAAATCTTTCTAGTAGTCCATGTGGGAAAATGGGGAAGGTTGGCCCTTGAATTGGTTCATCCTGGCTTCACTCTGTTTCCCATGTTATCTGTGATTAAAAGCAAATAAATGGGAAAAATTGAGGGTGCCAGCAAGTTGATAAGCAGAGGAAGGTACTTTTTGCCAGCCAGGGTGAGTGGGGCAAAAATGGGTCAAAGAACTAGCAGGATACTCTTAGCAGCATGAGTCAAACTGTTTTCAAGCTGCTTTCTACCCCTCTGGGAGAGGGCAAACAGCCCGTGGAGATGATGGTTAAACCCGGATATTTCAGATATAATTCACAGCTAACACAATCTGAGCTTCAAAAAACAATTTCAAATCCTAGTTCCTCATGAAGTTTAATTGCCCTGAACAAAGCATTGTTCATGAACTAGCTGGACTCAGACATACAAATAGGCCAGACTTTAATTAACATGATGGTGTAGCTTGCCCAAGACCACATAGGGTGGCTCTTATCTTGCAAGTCACAGATGGGAATCCCGTGGCTCCACAACCAATTATTGCCTCTTTTTAAAAGAAAATGCAAGAGTATAGCTGAGGTGCAGGACTTAAGGAAAACACCAGGAGGTGGGGGAAAGCAAGGTAGCAGCACAAATGCCTCAGACAGCAACAGTGAAGTACAAGAATGTATTAAGACAGCTGAATTGTCTTCTCAAACCTGTCATCTTCCAGATGTGTTGGACTACAACTCCCTACATATTCATCTAGTACTGGGATCAGACTAAACAATACAAGAATATGCGAATGCAATTGCCATCCACTGTGGGGACCATCACCTCACCTAGAAGGTCTCATCTACCCGTAGCTGTTGCTCCCCTTAGGGTGTCAGGTTTTTTTCCACCGCCCAACACTCAGCATTGATTCGCTGGCTGTAAGGTCTACTGCATTACCATAGCGGGATGTCTGGCCATTGACATCATCATAATCACAATTATTATTATTATCATCACCATCATCTCTCTTTGTAGTAGACAGGAAGGGAGTGATCTACTGCTCTAACAGGCAACAGCTCACAAGCTGGTAAACATCTGCCCGAAGTGGAGTCATAACCATTTGCAGGCCAGGGGACATTTTTCTCTTCAACCCAGTGATGGCTGTGCAGGCAGTTCTGCTGCAAATTCGGTGCCAAAGTGCCCCAAATTTTAGACACTAAATCAATGCTACAGGGCAACAGGTGCACTTTCCCCAGTCAATCTGGCTGTTTTATTTCCTTCCCTCTGTGAGTTTCAGCCATAAAGAGGGATATTTGGAGGGCACACACGAACAGTGGGAAAGTTGTACTCTGAAGCCACAGCGCTGCTTAATTATAATCTAGGTATCTCATTTATTTAGCATCTGTGCCACATGGTCTCCTGTGTAAATATTCTTTTACATTCAGTGTGATTCAGTGCTGGCACACACACCCCACCCCCCACCCCAAACTGTTTGGATGCCTGGGATATGCAACTTGTAAGCAAAAGAAACAAGACAAGAAAATCCTTTGGAAAAGAAAGAATCAGGTAATTATTGATCTACAGTACTTGTATCAAACCTTCAACAAACATCCTGAACTTCTTAGAAAGAAATGGTTCAGCCTCTGTATAGCCATGTTCATAAATATATATATGTACCGAATAAGGGCCCTTCTACCGTGACCCACATTCTTACATGTGAAATAATGATTCCATTTTATTTAAAAAGGAAAAAAAAAGATTCAGAATAAAAATCTAACCATGAATTTTGTGTGAACACTGCAAATTTACTTAATAGAAACATGTACCGAAGGCCAGACCTGCTGTTGAAGAATCGTCACAGCTCTGAAGAACAGACAGCAAAAACCTTTGATGGTGCTGTATTCATCATTCAGCATAAATATTCATTCACAAAATCTGAGTCGGGCAAATGGCATTTAATCTTAGCAGATAGCTGTTTTACTGCTAAAGATAACTACCTCTTGATCAGTTTAGTGACCACTGGCATATAGTATGGCATTTAAGCTTTTGAATCAAACCTTACATTCAGAGTAAGTTAATCCCTGCCTCCAGTGCTTGAACTTTAATGAATCTTACTTTCAAGGCAATTTATAGGTGCTGTTGGTTTCAGAAAAAAAAGGGAGGGAGGGAGAGGAGAGTGTATGTTGCTAAACCTCTGAGGGCTTGTTCATATGGTCAGTTGGTAGGAGCAGAGTTTGCACAAACAGAAACAGACAAACCAAAATCTACCATGACAAGATATTGCTGAAGGTACAGAATTTTGGGTTGGTGTTGTGAGTGGGGGGAAGTCAACGGTAGCGGTGCTGACTAGCAAAACATTTACAAGACAACTAACCAGATCTTATGAACAAATGAGAAGTGACTCAGGAGGAAATGTACACAAAACATGTACACAATCCCCCTCCCATTAAAAAAGAGGCTAAATTATAAGATTATGGAAGGTGCGCATAAATATCTATAGAAAATCAGATGATATCATTGATTCACCTGCCTTAAAACTGTCTACAGTGATGGATAATGATTTTCTAGGTGTGTGTGGGAGTCTTACCTAGGATTAGCTGGAGATGCCAAGGACTTTACCAAATCTGGAAAATGCTTGGTTAAAAGCATGTGTTATACTTGTGTCAGGAAACGACACATTTTCTCATGTTTCCCAAGGCTTGCAATTGCAGTTTTTAAATAGGCCTCATAAAAAATCCTTTGTCCCTCAATGCCTCATAGACTCATGTCCCACAAGACTGTCATGAGTTGACTTGTTGACATTACAGCGTTCCTGTGCTGTTATTTTTCTAGCTAGCCTAGCTAGCAAAGCTTAGTGTCATGTCTTCACATGCATGGAAACAACTATTGTTTCGAGAATATTTTTCTCCGTTACCTGATTGGCTAAAGCCAACCCACCTGACCGCAGATTCTCCATTTTGCAGAGAAGTTAGTTAGTTCGCCTCTGGATATCAATGGCTTAAGACCTCAGTTTGGCTTGAGATCTTCAACAGGCAGGGCTCTTCACCTATTCTTCACTTATCAGGCAGGCGCCTACATCCCCTAAAAATCTGCTCGAAACTAATTATGCCATGGCTATGAAGAGATCCCAAAAATATGTTCTCACTTCATCAACTTAGAATCCTGCAAGAGAGACTAGTACTGATTAGTTGTGAGGGGAAGAGCCACACCATTCGGAACTTCACTATTTTCTTTTTAAACCAAAAGGAGACCACATAAAATAAGAGACAGTCAGTCCCTGAAACAGAGATGATAAAATGATCAATGTTGATGAAAACAACCCTTGTCTTCCCAGGACTCCTAAACTTGGCATTTCTTTAAATATACAGAGGTAAAAATTACAGCCAGCTCAACAATCCATAAAAATCACTACCAGACCTTATCTCTTCCCCTCCAAGCATTATTTCTCCAGATACCCTGGACCAGGACTAGAAGATGTACATATTGTTTTCATTGAGATGTGTAGGAGTATGGCAAGCAAAAGTAATGCTCTATTGTATCCTCTCCCTGAGTCCTTATTGTTCCAATATTGCATTTCCATTCCACCCCTCCTGCTTACTGCTACAGCTGTATCTCGGACAACTCGGCCATTCTTCCCTTCAACTATGTTCTTTTCATTGGCTAGCCCAGCTCCAGGCAATCTTAATTCTCCTGAATGTTATCGTTCTGAAAAAGTTAATCTAATATTAACAGCACTTTGTTACCGTGCTATTAGCTTAATTTGAGTTACAAAAAGCTGCTGCATTTGCAGCTGAGAGTCAGAGTTGATAATTTGTAAGCTTTATCCAGCCTGGGTGCCGCTAACAATCACTCACTTTACTGAGAGTGATACACACTGTGTGTCCCTTTGCCAGGATTGGGGCAAAATTACATATTGCAGACAGGAGGAACTGTAATGAGAAGTGTCCACTAATTGGTTGGGTGGTGAAACATAGTCTGGAGAACTTTTGGAGTGATAAGGGCTGCTGAAGGAAGATCTGTGCATGTACCTGGAAATGGATGAGTCCACCGAATGCAGCTACAATACTGCTTTTCCAGTAATAGTGCTGAATAGTAGACGGCAGTTTTCCCTTGTGGGAAGCGTGTACAGTAAATGTCTTTAGTATGGAAATATGCAGACATATGGGCACAACAGCAGACATTTCTAATACTAACAGAGTCTTGATGCATTTATGCACTACTTCCAAGCGCTTTGTCAAAATGCACGTTAGGGTTTTCCGAGATTTATCTGTAAGTAACTGTCTTTTTGCAGGCAAATTCATGCAAGAGTAGACAAGAAAAGCAAGAGGTATGCTGATGAGCAAAATTTGAAGAGTTACACATACACTAACACACCATTCTCACCCTGCACAGCTCAGGCCTAGAATGGAAGAGAATGAGTGAAAATCTGGGATATAATTTGATGGAGCACTCCTTTCAAATGCTCAGCAAGACAAAAAAAAAAAAGCTGGAGCTGGTGCAGTTAAATCAGCATCAATCTGTGAACTGCTGGGGCTCATTCTGGCAACAACAGACTTGATTTTGCCAGATTAAAGTTCATTTCCACTGAGCTGCTTTCTAATGGAGAAGCACATTCAATATATTTATTTTGAAATACATCCATCCTTGCAAGACCGTAAATGAGGTCTGACCTGCCAGATAATTACCTGCAAAGGTAACAGAACCCAGGTTGTGATGAAGTCTGGTTGTGTATATGGCAAGATGAGAATTGCTCAGTTTTTTCTCTCATCTTGTAGCAAACCTGAAGACATGTAAAAATAGCTTTATCTTTTCTCTTAAGGTTTGTTTATATAACCAAGGATATCACATTTTATTATTAAGCAGAAGAATCTAGTGATTGGAAAAGTTATGTTTTGGGGTTACAACTCCCACAATTTCCCAGACAGCATAGACATACCCACAAGCCTTCCCACAGTAGGAGGAAAAATAACTCATCCCTCTTGTTCCTAGAATTTTAGTATTAGCTATTTTGTCAGCATATATTCATTAATGTCTTTAACAAGTGGGTGGTATTGGAGCTTGGAAATGGTTCACTCATTCAATCAATTCCTGGGGTATCAAATAATAAAGTAACTTTAATGTGTTTCCCTTTCAAAATAGATCTAGAGACACAACATTCATATTTTATTTATTTATTTATTTATTTATTACATTTCTACCACCGCCCCCTTGCCAAGGCGATTCCGAGCGGCTTACATATAAAACATAACATATAAAAACATACAAAAACATTAAAAATACCATTACAATTTGATTGCTCAAAATTTACTAAAACTGACAGCCTGGGCAATACTTAAACAAGCCAGTCGAGAGTGGTTATATCTCCTGTCACCCCACACACCTGCTGCTCCAGCCAGGTCTTAATGCTCTTGTGAAAGGATAAAAGCTCTGCCTGGAAGCGAAGTTTGGTTGGCAGAAGGTTCCACAGGGCTGAAGCAGACACAGAGAAGGCCCTTCTTCTCTTGATAGAGAGGTGAGCCTCTGTAGCAGATGGAACTATTAGGGAGACCCTCTGGTCTGCTCTGGTGGGATGGACAGATGTCCTTGGGGTGATGCTGTCTCTTAAGTACCCTGGCCCAATACCATGTAGGGCTTTAAGGGTAACCACCAGCACCTTGAATTGCACCTGGAGGCACACTGGCAACCAGTGCAGCTCCCAAAGCAGTGGCGAGGCACGGGCATAACACCTGCATCCCATCACCACTCAAGCAGCCACATTCTGGAACAGTTGCAGCCTCCAAATGGTCACCACAGGCAGCCCCACATAGAGTGCATTGCAATAGTCAAGTCTGGAGGTGACCAGAGCATGCGTGACCATGAACAAGGAGTCTCCCAGTCCAGGAGCAGGCGCAACTAGCGGATCACATGAAGTTGTTCAAAAGCACTCCTAGCCATGACTGCCACCTGCTCATTGAGCAAGAGTCGTGAGTCCAGGAGGACCCCCAGATTACACACCAGGTCTGTCGGAGGCAAAAAAAAGCCCCACCCAGAACAAAAGATGGCAACTCCCATGATAACATGGGTGACCTGATCCACAGCCACTCGGTCTTGCCAGGATTCAGTTGTAGCCCGCTGTCCCCCATCCAGACCCCTACAGCCTTCAGACACCTGGATAGGACTTCCACTCCATCACCAGGATCACCACAGGCTGCAATGTACAACTGAGTATCATCCACATATTGGTGATGCTTCACCCAGTGGGAATGGATGATCTCCCCCATTGGTTTCATTTAAATTTAAGTACTCCACAGTCAAAGAAATTCTACTTTGGATGACTCATCATTAAGAAAAATATGCTTCTGTGTGAATGAACCCAAGGAACCACAAGGGCTGATATCAAAAATTCACTAACCTCACACAAAACAACCATGCAGTTTTGATCACAATGTAAAGGGAAACAAAAAGAGTGTATACCTATTCATGTCTTATGGTCAGCTCTTGAAAAGGCAACATAGCATAATTTGTCACTGAACCAAGTATGCAAATTCATATATTTGTTTTCCTAAACAATTGTGTCTCTTACTAGAACAGTTCTTTGCACAGCTTCCATCCTTTTCTACATCTTATGCCTATTACATCATTGCCTCTGTGACCCAGAACCGTCTCCAGAAGCTATCTACTGAGTTGTTGGCTTGATTTTGAAGACACATTATATTAGCATGAAATCATGACTAGAATCTAGGAAGTCCTACTATTGCTCTTTAATTATTTCTGGTCTAATCAGCTTTTTTCTTTATATGCATATTGATACGGTTACCTTACCAATGTTGCAACAGTTTACAAGAAGGCTCAAATAATTATATTCAAACTTCACTTCACATTCTACTGCAATGCTGCCTATTCACATTTGTCACATTAAATGCAATAAAACCTCTCAGATCAAAAGCTGTTTTTATAGTTACTGGTTGATATTTGTCATTTCTCCATATTTCCCAACTGTCACAATCTCCTTTCATTGTTCCTAAGATTTTTCCCATCTACAGCTTGTGCTTTGTTCCTACTTAAATTTAACTCAGGATGGGGTTTCCCTTTTCTTTCAAAGCTCTCCATTTTAGACTGACCTGCTTTCCTACTTTTCCTATAATTTCTGCCTTAATTCTTTTAAAGTTACAAGCATGTCTTTGTTTCTTATAAAGAACAACCATAACATCTCTTATGCTAACTATCAGATTCCTGTCAGCATTCCAGAAATAAAGTTTATTTTAATAGTAGATAGTGATGTTGGGCAGAGGGCAGCTGGCCATTCAAGAAGCCTCATTGTAGATGTCTGAAGTCTATCTTGAGTATTAACTGCCCAACCCACAAGGTGGAGGGTGACCAGTTCAGTCAACCCTCAGAGCAGTCTTGAATGCCAGGTTTGGTGAAAAACAAGTCTCAGTTGATTTGTGACTTATTGTTAGAAGAACAGCCTGACCTTGCACATGTAACAGAAACCTGGATGGGAGAAGTGGGAGGAGTCCTTAATTTCCCCACATGGGTATTCTGTGCAGTATCTGGGCAAAGCCAAGGAAAGGTGGGCAGGGTTGCTGTCATCGACAGGGAGAACATCATCTTTAGCAGGATCTCCACCACCTCCAAACCAGGATGGGAGGCCTTTCATGTGTTGGTGGGAGCCAGGGAGAGATAGGAGTTGGGGCTGGTCTATCAAGCTTCTCATGACCTGGCCCCCATCATCCTGTGGCTGTCTCATTTCATCTCCTCGGTGATGTTGTCATCCCCCAAGGCATTGGTCTTGAGTGACTTCAACATTCACACAGAAGGGGTGCTTGTTGGGGCAGCCTTAGAATTTATGGATACCATAATATTCATGGGTCTCTCTAGGAAGCTGACGGGGGGGGGGGCACTGTTCTTCAGTGGTTTTGTGTCTTGAACCCCCATCCCCAACAGTTGTCCCAGTAAGATACCATGGTTGACAGTACCAAAACCACCAAGAGATCCAGGAGCACCAAGAAAAATGAAGCATCATGTGGGTTGGGTGTGGGGTTTTTTTTTTTTGTTATTTATAATTTATTCAGTTTGTTTACTCTTTTTGCTTAATTTTTTATTTGTATAGATTTTTAATCTACTGTTACCTGCCAGAGTGGAAAATATCCCAGATGGATGGGCTATAAGTGCAAGCAAGCAAGCAATACTTCCAAGATGTAAAACAACAGGTCCCTCAGGTGACAGAAGAGTTCTCTCTAGGGGGACCAACTGTCAAGACCAATGGACAGCCTGTTGCCCTACCTGTCCTAATCTTTAACTCACTTCCATTGCAGACTCAAGGAATCACTAGCTGCATGGATAGAGTGCCTTTGAAGAGTGATTGGAAAGTTTGGCTAGTCCAAAATAGTGCTGCCAAGGCCCTTCATGGGGCCAGTTACAGGTAACACAACAGTTACATTAGCCCACTGCCAGGGACATGTCAAGGTCCTGGTCATGACTTATAAAGCCTGATGGCGCTTGGGTCCTAACTATCTTAAATGTTGTATCATTCCATGCAAAACCATCTAAGGTTTTAAGATCTGATGAAAAAGCTAGAATATATCCACAGATGAGTAACTAAAATTGTAAAAGAAATGGAAGCCAAGCACCACAAGTAGCAATTAACATTGTTGGATGTGCTTAGGCTGGAAAAGAAAAGACTGATAGTGAGATCACACATGGAAAATAGATGACAATTTGGATGTCTTGTAAAACAGTTTGACGTGATCTCTTTTCCAGCAATCACTTGATGATGGAAATTCAGTCCAGTCTGACCCCAATTGGTGTCCAAGATGAATCTTTTCAGTCCATTTGTAGGACTTCTACCTTTTGGGGCCAAGCTCCAGTGATTCCCTTCCAGGAAGGGTCACTTTAAGGGAGATTCTCCCACCATCACCATTAAACCAACCCTTTGCAGTTTGTTCTGGCATGCCCCTTTGTAGCATCTAATCACACTCTTCAACCAAGCTAGAAGACCTGTCAAATTTATTTCTATAGTTCCAAAGGGTAGGAACCAAAACAATAGATTCGAATTCAAAAATGGAGATATTTGCCTAAATATAAGGAAGGGCTTGTTTTAACCATTAAGGTGGTGGACTCTCCTTCACTGGAGATTTTTAAACAGAGATTAGCCATATGTCAGGCTGAACTCTCATTTTCCTGCTTTGTCAGAGGCTTTGACTTTATGATCCTTGGGCTTACTTTGAATTCTAGAATTCTGTGATTCTTTGACTTGTAAGGTAATGTATCACAACACATCTCTCTAAGTGGCAGATGTTGCTAAATGAATGTGTGAGAAAACAGAGGGAGCTAGCCATGTCTCCTCCATCACGCCTGATGCGAAGCTACAGATCTGAAGCTTCACAGTGTGAAGTGTCAGTCCCTGATGATTTTGTTTAAGAAAGAATGAAGGGAAAAGTGAAATTCTACTTGTTGCCGTAGATGTCCCAGCCCAGATATAACCAGCCCTGATACTGTCTCAGGAAGAATTAGATACTCATTTTGTATGTGCCAAAAATCTCCACTCCAATTTCCTTCTCCAAAAATTTTAATGTCTGAAAAGGAAGGAGGAAAAACATTTTACCCTTTCATCCGATAGGACAAGAGTTCTCAAAAATGTGGAAGAAACTTTCAGCAAAGTTTAGGCTAAAGCATAGTGGACTTAGTATCCAGTAGTTGCAGTGACAGAAAAAGCAATGATTTCTTCAAATAATGAACCTTCCTATAATGGTGGAAATTTAATAGCTAGGTCAATACTGAATTTAGAGGGGGTTAGAGTCCTTCATTCCAAAAGGTAAATGGAAGTCAACTAACTAAATATTTTAAAGACAAATACTATCAACATATTTTCCAGGCAATTAGCTGGTTCTTGCCTTCATTTAAAGATGGAAGTTAATGAGAAGATGACCCATTCTAACAGGGAGCAGGAGCACAAGTGTTTAAATGACATGAGCTGGTCCAAACCAAACAGAATCTGTACCCTTATGGAAGCATCAGATATTGAAAAGCCATTTTTGGCTGGTAGACAAAAGTAAAGTCCATTCACTGCTTTATTCAAGGGCTATTACTAATGCTTTGATGATACTATTAATTGAAGAAAGTTTCTTATGCAAACAGTCCCTTCTCCTAAATTTTGCAGGATATTAATGGTAATTTTGTGGCTTTCCCCCTTTAAGCAACATTTAATAATGACTAACAGAGGGGTTTCTGTAGTGGTTTTATGCTGTGATGTTACTTGGAAGATTCCACACTGGGATTGAAGAAAAATATTTTGTTTACAAGTTACCTTAGCATGAATCCAGTTATTCCATCAGGTCACATACAGACCCCTTGGGTAGTTTATAGTTAAAAATAAAACAAAAACAAAACTAGAGGGTCACAGAAGTAACATTTTGTCAGCCATTACTTCTAAGAGTAGCGAATATCAAAGAGGAAGTAGCTGAAACACTAATTCAGCTCCCTAAGTGACCCTGATATTTAGGACTCCTAAAGAAAAGCCTGTCAAATTGTGGTTCCATTCACAGAGATAACACCCTAAACTGTTAATAGTTTGATCCCTGTCACACAGGTGTTAAACATGAGAGGCTTCTCAAGCAGGATCAGAAGAAGCATTCCTAACACAATGTTGTCCTGAAGAGTCAAGAGTTTCAAGTCCAGAGTTTTAAGAGTTAAGCATTCAAAATGCAAGTTCCAGAAAGACAAATTTGCCTGTTTTGGTTTCTTTAATGCTTGCATATTTAAAATCTCAAGTGTTTTCCATCTTAAATAGGAAGACCCAAACCAAAGTGAAGCAAACTTCTTATCTGCCCCTTTCTACCCATGTGCTCTTGTTTTGATTCTGGAGGTAAAGATAAGTATTTGGCTGGACATTAGCTTTTCATTGCAGCCTAACATATACTGTATCATTTGAATAAAATCAGACAGGAACAAAGCATACTACAATGTGATTCAGCATCATTCTAACTATGTGTTATTATACATTATAAATATGGTAATTCTGTGATGTTAACTTTGTGTTATTAAATCTCATATACAGTTTGCAGCTGCACCTGGGCTTCACGTTGGAATCTGTTACCACTGGATTATTTTACCGCCCTCATTGCCTCTGCAGTGTACTCTAGAAGTCTTGATTCTCAAATTATATATGTCTGATAAGTTCTACTCTCATCTTGTAAAACCATATTCAGCATGGATCCAGACACTCTCATCTATAGAGCTCAAGAGGCCACTCTTTCATCACTTACATGTATAAATATTGCACACACACAACTGGTTTGCTATACAAGTTGGAGAAAGGAATTCCCATATACTTTGCTATACAAAAAGTCCTCATACATCATACTCTGGGCAAACACCTATGATACTCCAATATTGTTGGACTGTGTCTCCCATGGACACTGGTGCTGGGATTTTCATTCCAATCACACCTGGAATGTCACAGCTGGCCAACCCTGCATCACACAATACAGTAATCAAGGTTAGCCTTGTAGGCTTCTTCTGCCATTTCAGTGTTCACCTGGTAGTACACTTGCTGTGGTACACTTGCCTCAGTTCATATATGAATAAATATATAGAGTAGAGTAAAACTAAAGGGCATAAGGGCCAGGATAGAGGTGGTTCATGAAGGGCTAGGGGGTACCTCCTAAAATGTGGAGATGAGGGTCCCGACCCCAGTCTATGAGCCATCCATGGACCATGCCTTAGCTCTGTGGTTCCCAACATGGGCACATAACTCACAGGAGTGGTGCTGTTGATTTTTATGTGAGGCAATTCAAGAATGAGTTAGACCAAGTTAATGGTCTTTTAGGCTTCCTCCACATGAATGGGAGTTCACTTTTTGAATAATAAGAATTATATGTCACGGGGGCAGGGAGTAGGATCAGGATTTTAGAGATGCTTAGCTGGGGCATGGCAGAAAAAGGTTGGGAACCTTAGATGGTACAGCACATTTTTTTAACACCAAGGTTCCAAGGTTCAAACCCAGCATCTCCAGGTTGATTAAAGGGCAAAGCTGAAACATATTTATCAGGTTTTATGTTGTCGTCCCCATCCCCCCCACCCCACCCCCTCTCTCTCACACACACACCATTCAACCCTCAGTAACCATCACAAAACCATTATTCTATTGATCTTCCAGAATTAAGTTCACAATCATATAAAATTCACTGGACTTGCTTTATTGATAGTAAGCACTGGTGTCAGAGCATGGAAGAGAAAAGCTGTTATTCTCAACTAAGCATTCTGATGTCTTCACCTTCCTGTTTTAAAGGAGATTACTTTACTCAAATAAAAGCCACATTTTTCTCTTATATCAGAAGACTCCCCTGCTCCCTCATTGGTATTAGTAAAACATGAAACAAAGATAGGAGCTTCATTGTAAAGAATTAATCTTAAATTGAGCAATTCTGTACCCACTCAAGTGAGGTTTAATCAAATTGCTTTTCTAGACCTTTATTTGAATCTTTGCTTCCAGATGCAATAATTGTTTTAAAAATATCTCTCTGAGATAATGGGGGAAATTGCCCTCAGAATTTTTTAAGCAACCATTTCTGGAAGCAAGCAGTGCTAATGTGACAGAGAGAACCTTGTCCAAGGCAAACAAAGCGGCATGAAATCTGGCCGTAGAAACTATATATGCAGTGAATGAACCATCTGCATATCTGTAGTACGGACATTAAGAGGAAATTTGCAGGCTGATTTTGCCATTCCATATGCTTTCCAGCAAATCATTCACATGGATTTAATGCTGCAGCTGACTCTTGAATTATTCTCCTTTTTTTTAGGGGGAGGAAGAGTTTTATTGTATTCTATGGATAAATGTTGCTCAGGGAATAGAGATCCAAGACCTGTTTCTAGGACTAAAGCACTTGGAGGTACCATCATGTCTGTTTCTAGTCAAATCAGTACAGTGGAAGATGGAAGATGGAAGATGAGGTTTGAACAGCAATATAGATATGGGCAACAAATTTTAAAGGCCAACAAAAACAACATTTTCAGTGTTCAACTTGAGGCCACCATTTCCTGCAGAAGATGCCGAAGAGCAGAAAAAGGTGTGGCTTCATGGCCTGACCTTCGCCCCTCACCAGTGCTGAAATCAGACATGGCTCCCAGTCCACTTTGCTCTTGCAAATAACGGTTCCATTATGCATGCATTTAACTTTTAAATCTTTTAGATTTTTGTAAATTCATAGTTTAATTCTTTTTAATTGATTTTTAAGTACTTTTGAACCTTATGGTTTTAATTTATGTATTTGTAGGGGGATTATTTAATTGTTTTGCATTATGTATAGTCTCTCCCCCTTTTCTGTAAGCCTCCTAGAGCCAGGTTCGCCTGATTGGGGTGGGATAATAATTCTAAATAAATAAATAAATAAATAAAAATATTTTAAACTACTCTCCAACCAAATGGATTCTGGGGTAGACATGGATAAAATTAATCATGCTAATGTAAATGTGAAATAATAATAAAAATATAATGATTAGGGAAACACAAGTGATAAATAAAGCCACTAAGTGCATGTTGTTATGTTAGAATACTGCTGTATGAAATAATGAAAATGGTAAAGAAAGTCAAACTGCCTCTCTTCTTGTCAAGGCAGCTGGGACTGGTTCATTTTTCTAAATCTGAACCTCAGGTAAGTGGACTTGAACCATTGCCACCAAATCTGCTTCTCCTAGCAATGAACATGTGTGTAGCATTACAAGGTACAGTAAAACCTCATATAACACTAAAACCTGGTTCCACAAGTCTTGGTGTTATATGATTTTTAGTGTTATCTGATGCATGTTAAAATCCTATGGTATCCATAGAGATACATTGTAACCACACAGGCTTTAGCGGTTGTTATCTGAAGCATCCCATAGGATCTTAATGTTATCTGATGCAATTCTTCCCCCCAGATTCCTTAATGTTATGCGATTTTAGTGTTATTCGATACTAATGTTATATGAGGTATTACTGTATATGAGTCAGAATTTGAAAAAGAGGAATGTTTCCTCTGCTTAACTCCATAATTGGGCCAGAAAAATAGAAAAAAGCTCAGTTATACCTTTTTTCAGTGAGCCCAATACAAAATGTATTATGGTATATACTTTGTTGGTTTGTGTTTAAGTGAGTACTCTTCATGTTGCAAAGTTCATGCTTTCCCATTGATACCTGAAAAATGGACTTCCACACCATGGACAATAAATTCAGCAATGGTATTTCTGGTGGCAATGTATGGTTCTGAGAGCTGGACCATTAGGAAAGCTGAGCGCAGAAGAATAGATGCCTTTGAGATGTGGTGTTGGAGGAGAGTTTTGAGAGTCCCCTGGACAGTGAGGAGAACAAATAGGTCGATCTTAGAAGAAATCACCCCTGACTGCTCCTTCGAAGGTCAAATAGTAAAGATGAAGCTAAAGTACTTTGGACATCAGATGAGGAGAGAGGATTCGCTTGAGAAAGCCTTGATGCTGGGAAGGGTGGAGGGCAAAGGAAGAAGGGGGCGGCCAAAAATGAGATGGCTAGATGGTATTGTAGACACAATGTGCACAAAGCTGAGTGAATTGAGGAGGATGGTGGAAGACAGAAGTGCCTGGTGGTCCATGGGGTCGCAAAGGGTTGGAATCGACTGTGCGACTGAACAACAACAAAAAAGCTTCAACACCGAGGTTCAGCAAACTCATTGGTCACTCGGCGGAAAGAGGAAAAACTAACTTTAAATCTAGGAACCACTGGCAGAAGAAAATAAATGATCATACAACTAGGATGTGAATAAAAATTAAAAGAAGTTTATTCCATTAAATCCACATTTTAATGAAGCAAAAATCTCCCCACAAACGACCACCTAACTAGTCCTGATCCCGTCCAAGGACTGAGTTCTTATAGGGTTTTTACAAAGGGGCAATAAGAGAAGGTCAAACTAACTACTGTACTGCAATTATGACAGGTAAATATACAAAGTTACACAAGCACAAAAGATACAAAAACGTCTCATACCATGGCCATGAAATTACACAAAAAGAAACAAATAAAGTATACAATTCATTGTTGGAAACAAATAAAGTACTATATACAATTCATTGTTACGTTTGTCTCAGAAGTTACACAGTTGAAGATAGCAAACAGACAAAATGAGGAAACAAATTAAATCTTGTCAGACAGGATACAAGAAGACTTCCCTCATGGCAAACCATAATCCCAATAATGTATTCACACATTACCATAACTACACAACCAATTAGCTCAGGAATGCTGATGTTATATCTGGCTGCAACTTCTGGGGAAAGTGGATGGGACATCAGAAACCACCTTGATGACACATTTAGGAAGACATCCTGGTGCAAGTTGAGCAGCTTACTGGAAATGAGGTAAGAATATGGAGTCCCTTCTTCGAAACTTGACCTGACTGCATTAAGTCATCTCTGAACCCACTTCAGAAATGAAACATCAGAATCACTTTTAAATTCAACACTTCTGCCATTCGGAGGGAGTGATCACTGTTTTCCTAGGTAAAAATACAACACTAAAACATTAAAGATTACCTTTCTATGACATTCATTAAATTCCAGTATTTTGCCCTACTCTAGAGGTGAATTGTTATTTCACAAGGCAAAGGAAACAAACCCAAACATTTTCCTTCACATGGTTGCTGAGAAACTGATTTTAACTGAATAAATGCTCTCATTTCTTTTTGATACCAAATATGGTTTAGGTGACGTTTCCCTTACTCAATTGCCGATACACGCCCTGTTTCCAGTCCATTTACCTTGTATCACTCCTCTAACCGTTTCAAAATCCCCTTTGGTTTAAAGTTTCCATTGCTGATTTCCTAAACAAGATGACTGCTGAACAGTTTCAAGTTGCCCTTCAGTCAATTTCTGAATGGGAGCTTTCACTAGCCTTCAATGGAAGGCTTCAGCAAGTCCTGTTTTAAAGCACATTTATCTACATACGCTCATAGTTCTTATGTTTTTGTGGGCGCATGTATAATGTGCTGTTTCTGCAAACTTGTGGTAGTGTGGTAGGGGAAACTCAGGGGTATAAAATATTTTATTAAAATAAAAACAAAATAAAATGGGAATTTGAATATTCACGTTACACCATGAATAGGCTTCCCATGGTACCAGCTAACACTATAGAAGTGCTTAGAGTGCTCTCAATATGTAATTCCTCAGCATAACATAAAGTCAAACGACAAATAGTCTGGGAAATGAGGGTTCCTCAGGATTGGAATAAGAGGACACCTCCTCCTAAAATCTGAGGCAAACCTTCCCCTTCTCCTAGGATCCTGGCATGCCAGGTGTTCTTAGACTTCAATTACCAGAAGCCCAAGTCAGCACTCCTGCTGATTAGGGCTTCTGGGAATTGAAGTTCCAGAACACCTGGAGTGCCAAGGTTAGCCATCACTGTACTAGGATATGAGCTGCCTCTGTACATTGGGGGAATGGAACTTCTGAAGCCACTCCTTAAATGCCTCACTTATCTTGAAAGCCCTATTAGAGTTGCTATAAGTCAGTTGAGTCTTGATGGCACAGAACAGCATCTTGTAAAAGTGCTATAGTTTTAGTCATTGTGCTTTTGTAGTACATTTTCAGGCAGAAGGTAGTATTTATATAATCATCACCTTCTGCTTGTGTTCTAATTAACAAGGGAAGAGACCAGTCCTTTGACCTACACTCTTTTGTTTTGTCAGTGATGGTGGTGTGCAGATGAAGGCTGGTTCTGCTTCAGAGGTTAGGGCAAAAGAACTATCTGTAAACTATACTGTGTGAGAGCCTCATCTACTCTGTTTTATCTATTGGCTGTGTATAATCTGACCAAGTCAAAATCAGACACCTCACCTCCTTTTCAGTCATCTCCTTTCCGCCCAGAAACTAGTTTTGTGGCATGAGACAGCTCAAAGACTATAATACTGTCACATAGTTTTGTGGACTAGAGGGTCCACCTTACTAGACACCTGAAAACTTATTCTGTACTATAGTTATGTGTGTCTATCTATCTGTATACATCAAGTCATACAAACCAGAAAGGCAATTACTGCTGGATAGTTGATTACACAGAGAGAATATAGAGCAGATTTTGAAATCAGCATTACTAAAATTTAGACCACCAACCCCTTTGCACTAATAACACTAAAGGGAGAATTAGTGCAGACTCGTACTAGCTTCATTCTACTATATCTACAGCTTGGAAATAATGATTTAAGAATAATAAATTATGTTAATTTGCTGGGGGATTGGCAACAAGGGAAAAGGACTTCACATTTTGCTTTTAATTTAGCAACTCATTACATTTTTTTGGCCTAACAAGTAGTGAATTCTAACTCATTATTTTCTTATTCTTTTCCTGTCACTGATCTGAGATTGGAGAAAGGAGCTCTTTGAAACCTGAAAAGGTTTTTCAGCAAAATATAGTCTGGTTTGTGGCCATGAAATTTGTTAAAGGGAACAGGAGCTCTACTGTGCAAACTGCTTACATTTTCTTTAACAATTAGCAATTAATGGATGGATTAATACAATGAATCAAAGGTTTGAATTGCTAGGGTTACAATGACAATAAATTATTTTGTTCCACACATCACACAATTAATTTTTAAGCTATTTGTTGAAGCTGCAATTGTATCCCCTGCCGTATCTGGCCCCCTCTTGTCCTCCTATTAAGGAAAGGTCTCGAAAAGGGGAGTTAGTTATTCGTGAGAAACATAACTTGCATGGAGAGAATAATGTCTGATTGGGCCTTCTGTAATTTATTTACCCGTAATCTGAAGAGATATCAATTTAAAAAATCAAGATTTAAAAAATAATCTGAACGTTGGTTGCAGTAAAGAGTAAAACTTTGAGACCATGCCATATGAGGTTTGACACTAAAATATAGAAATCCCACAATCCCTTCAAAATTTCATTCACAAAAACTAGGTCTAATTTTAAAATGTGTGAGAGGCATGCATGCACAAATTTGGGACAGTGTAAGGCTATAAATCTTAGAAAGAATGGTGAAACCCTTATTGTCTCAAGTTTAGTTTAGTTGAGACAGGGCGCTCTGAAACAGTGAGATAGCCTATTCCAGCACCAGCACCAGATTTCACCTCCAGTTTATATATGTATGTGTGTACATCTGCACATTTGGTCTCTGCAGGACCTCCCCCCTCTATAAATGTATATAGATGCTACTATTTTGATGTTGCGCATAAATAACATTACTGGAAATTGCAGATTGCCACTAATTAAAGAGTTCCTGCTTCAATTTCAGGTTGTGCACAACGGATACCTAATGGGACACAGCTAAGTGTAACTTGCAGTACTAGCTCAAACTTGCTCATTTGGAGCAATCTGCCCCTGCTCTTGATGCCATTCCCATTGTGCTAATACAAGATGTATTGCATCATTTTCTAAATTTGACCCTTATGGTATCCATGGTGTCACCAGTATTCTTGCACTCATGTACCCACATACTTGTCACAATACGCTCTTCAAGTGTACATGGGCTTAAATCAGCCATATTTCTCTGATTATAATACACATGGAGGGGTAGGGACTTACAGGTCACCCTCTAGAGCTATCCAATAGGATTTTTAAGGTAAAGGTTTCCCTTGCTCAAAAGCCAGTTGTATCTGACTCTAGGGTTCAATGCTCATCTCTGTTTCAAAGCCAAAGAGTCAGTGCTGTCTGCTTCCGCAGATGTTTCTGTGGTCATGTGGCAGGCATGACAGGACACCGGAGCACACGGAACACCGAAATGGTCCCTATTTATCTACTTGCAATTTCTTGCTTTCAAACTGCTAGGTTGGCAGGATTTTGGCTCATATTAACATAAATCTTCTTTCATGTCCAGATCAAACCCTGGACTACCAAAATGAACCCACTTTCTTTGCTTTGTGGTTGCCCAAACTTAAGTCCTCATCGATGCATGTTTCTGGCAGTAATCAGCAGACTAGTAAAGGAGCCTGATTCTGTATCTCTCCACATACACACTGCATGTTGTTGTCCATCAGCAACATGCTCAGCAACTGAGCATGTTGGCCTTGCATTTAGGGACTCTATCCCTCAGCCTATTCAGGATCCTTCAAGTGACACAGGGGATGCTGAGTTCCTCAACTATATCCTCCTCTAATGCTGTTCCTTGTCCAGTAAACTCCTTCCTCCAGCTTCTAATTTGTTTTTGTTCACTCTCAAGAATGTTTGTTCTTGCCATAAAGTTATTCCTGGATCTGAGCTGGAAGACTTGGGGCTCATATACATTCAGAGGGTGTCAAGAGTCATTCTCTTGCTTAGTTTTCTCAGTGTCCACTGCTACTTCTGTCCTGATCTTAGGTGGAGCAATACCAAGAGGTATTTTCTCAATCAGTGTAGGTTTGAGGCATCCTGTCACAATATGCATGGCTTCATTATCAATCTCTCTCTCTCTCTCTCTCTGTCTGCAATCCTACCCTGTGTAATACAGCATACTACTTCATGGATATCAAACAAAAACAAAACAAAACAGAGAGATAAAAACATCCTGGCACTTTAAATACTAACTTTTAATGTGTGCTTTCACATATGAAAGATATCAGATAACAGAATGAGAGTATATGACTTCAATTTTTATACATGGCCCCATGATCAGGTGAGGCTAGAGATAATGGATAATGTGCCAATAGTTCATTAGTAAAGGAATAGACACTCAAGCTGTGAATAATGACCCATCAGTCTACATGATAACAATAGCATTGTTGACACAATGGGCAAACTGTGGGAATCACTATAGGATTTTATATTAGATAATGATGTAGGAACCCTTGATTGATATTCAGTGCTTTTAAGTGGGTTTTCAGCAGAAGGGCCCTGATGATAAAGGATGATATAGATTGCACTAGCAGAGGAACAAGTAAACACAGTCCTGATGTTGTGTGTGACATTGTTGGAGCCTGTGATTGTGTTACCAGAATAGATTGTGTTGCCTGGTCCACCAATGTTACAGACAATGTAAGGGCTGTTTACTTTTGTTGTTGTTCAGTCGCACAGTCGATTCCGACCCTTTGTGACCCCATGGATGACTGTCCGCCAGGCACCCCTGTTCTCTGCTAATGTGATCTATGCTATCCTTCACCAACAATGCCTTTCTATATTCTATATAGGACAAACAGGACAATCTCTGCGCAAAAGAATCAGAAATGGCAACAATCAAAACCTATATGTTAATAAACAGGAGCTAGATTAACAGAGATATTTTACTACATGCTGTCAAGCTGCCTTCAATTTATGGCAACTTGTCATATAAGGGACTCTAGTTTTGGGTACCTTAACATGCCTTCCTGTTACCCTTCACCATTTTACCTTCTTACCAGCAGCGTCTGCCCGTCCTGTTGGAGCAACTCCCCCTTTATGAGTTCCCCTTGGCTTCCCTTCGTGAGTCTACAGGGTATCTGAATTAGATAGCTAGATGTGGCCGCAATTACATGGTCCAGTCAACCCCAGTCCCAATTCAAAAGACACAAAGGGTCTCAGGTTAATTAGATTTATTAAGAAATTAAAGGCAATTAATATAGCATAAGGAATCAAAGTTACAAAACTAGTCATTCAAACTAAGTACACAAAAATAAAGAAAGCTTAACTGGTTACTAGGCCTTATCTGACTCACAGGGACATTGTGAGAGGCTCTCCCCCAGCTGGTCCACGGTGAAAGAGAGAGATTGTTTCCTGGATAGTGATTCTATTTTCCTGGTATCATTTTTCCCACATGGGAACAATTAGCCAATAGTGATTTATTTACATACTTCAGAGTCACATTGGAATGTATGTACCGACCTTCTACACGTATCCATTCTCCATTTTGAGGGAACAAGCACATGGTGAAACAGAGATCAGAGAAAAGCACATTTCAAGTGGGACTTTCTATGAATGAGAGCTCTCCAAAATGTTCTGCCCCCAACAGCTCTGCTTAGCTCTTGTAAACTCAAGCCGGTGGGAAACAATCCATCTTGCAGTTGATCCTCCTTTTTTTTCTGCTGCATTTCTCAGCAAAGTTGTCTTTTCCAGAGAATTTTGCATTCTCATAATGTGCCCAAATTAGGACAGAATCGATTTCATCATTATTGCCTCCAGAGACCATTCAGGCTTGATTTGCTCTAGGACTCAAGAGTTCTCCTCCAGCACCATATTGCAAACAAATTCATTTTTTCTTGCCATCTTTCTTTTCAGTCCAGCATTCATGCCCATACATAGTGATCAGGAATACAATAGTGTGGATGATCTTGGACTTTGTCTCCAGTGCACTCAATATTTTCTAATTCCTTCATTGCTGCCCTTCTGATTCTCAACCATCTAATCAACATGAAAGTTGAGTAGGTATTCTGTAGTAATGATTTTTACCTTCTTAATATTCAACTGCAGTTCTGCTTTGGTATTTTCTTAATTTTTGCTAAGTTGTTTCATGTCATTGCTGCTTTCTGCCAGTAAGATGATGTCATCTGCATGTCTTCACTTATTGATGTTTCTTCCACCAATTTTCACTCTTCTTTTACTGGATTCAAGATCTAAGGCACCCCCTCTGCTTTCAGAACAGCATATAATTTCTCATGATCACACAGTAAAATGCTTTGCACTAGTCTATCAAATGTAACCTGACCTTTTTCTAACATTTCTTTGTGTGCTCCAGAACCCAGTGGATATTATTATTATTATTATTATTATTATTATTATTATTATTATTATTATTATTATTATTATTATTAGTAGTAGTAGTAGTAGTAGTAGTAGTAGTAGTAGTAGTAGTAGTAGTAGTATTATGCCACTCTCCTCGCCGAAGCAACTCAGAGCAGCTAACAGTGTTACAGTCTCAAATACTGTACGACATAATATAAATATAACCACAAATGTAGTACAGTCACTGCAATTAATAAATCTTACATGAAAATTACAATACAATAATTTATTTATTTATTTACATTTCTATACCGCCCTTCTCGCCGGGGCAACCCAGGGCGATGTACAACATCATAAAAGTATAATAAAACCCAAACCAAACCCATTGTTAAAAAACTTCAAAATTGCAATTATAAAATTTAAAAAGTTTTTAAAATTTATAAACATCCACAGGTCCCAATAATCATTTAAAAGTTAAAAACTCAAAAACACAAGATTAATAAGATTAAAAGACCAGGTTGGGGGGGGAGCTCAAACAAGCCAGCGAGCTGGGGTCATGGTACCGCCAGGACCCCATACCTGTCCCGCCAGCCATGTTTTTAAGTTCTTCCTAAAAGACAGCAAATCCATCTGAAGATGTAGCTCAGTTGGTAGGAGGTTCCATAGGGCTGGAGCGGACACAGAGAAGGCCCTCCTTCTAGTACCAGAGAGATGTGCCTCTCTGACCAATGGAACAACTAGAGAGCCTCTCCGGACCGCTCTGGTGGGACGGACAGATGTTCTTGGGGTGATGCAGTCTCTTAAGTATCCTGGCCCACTACAATACAATACAATACAAAAATTCAAGTGCCTTTCCCCCCTTTCCCCTTTGGAATCCAGCCTGAACTGCAGGCATTTCTCATTCCATATAAGATAAAGGCATTTGTTGGAATACCTTGAGCATCAGTTTGCTTGCATGAGAAATTAAAGTGATGGTACCATAGTTACAAGGAACTAAGCCAGTGAACTCGCTGAGTGAAAGGTCAGAGTCGATTCCTGGGTACTGCATGACAGAGTGAGCTCCTGTCTCTGTCCCAGCTCCTGCCAACCTAGCAGTTTGAAAGCAAGAAATTGCAAGTAGATAAATAGGGACAACTTCGATGGGAAGGTAAACAGTATTCCTTGCACTCTGGTGTTGAGGCATGCCTACCACATGTCCACAGAAAAGTCTGCAGACACAGACAGCGCTGGCTCTTTGGCTATAAACAGAGATGAGCACTGAACCCTAGAGTCAGATATGACTGGCTTTCGAGCAAGGGTGACCTTTACCTTTACTTTACCCTATTTATGAAACTCCTTGGAGTCTTCTTTCTTGGGAATTGGAATGTGTATTGAGCATTACCAATCTGTTTTGTTTTCCATATTGATTGGGATATTTATTTTTTTAGGATTTTTATAGATTCTGTCTTGATAGGATTTTGATAGCTTTCGGTCTACCCTGGTGATATATTTCTTTCCAGTGCTTTTACAGCAATCTTTGTTTACCTTCTTGAGCTGCAGATTCTTCATCATAGGATTCCTCTCCAAAGAAGGCTGCCATACTTCTATATCTTCTATATAATTCTTCAGTATACTGTTTCCATCTTCTCTTTATTTTCTCCTGTCAGACTGTGTGCACTGTTGGTCTTTCAGCATTCCTGCTCTAGGCGTAAACTGTATTTTGGTTACTTGGATATTCTGGAAGAGATTTCATGTTTTCCCTTTTGTTTTGTTCTCTCTCTCTGCCCTGATTATTGTTTGTCTCTACATGACAGTCAATGAAAAGCTGCATTTGGAGTTTTGATCCTAATTCTGTCTAATATGGTTATTCCTTCAAAAAATACAAAAACCATATTCAAAACATTTTAGTCAATCTGGACACTTCCTCGGACATTAGAGCGAGACTATGTGACAGTCATATTTATACATGACCCCATGACCAGGTGGAGATACAGAAAATTGAATATGTGGCAATTGTTTGTTAGTAAAGGAATGCGACTATCAGGTTGTGGATAATTTCAATTATCACTCTACAGGATAATAACAGCGTTGTTGATACAAATGGCAAACGGCAGGCTTTCACACTTGATACTTGCCTTGATTGATATTCAGTCATTTACGTGGGCCTTTAGCATCTGTATATGTCTTATTTCAGCTGTTTCTCTTTCAAGTCTCATTCTGTGGAGTGGTTTCTCCTAAAGCACTCACTTGTGGATGAATGTTGCATGCCAGCTTCTTACCAAACCTTCTATTTTGACAGATATTGTAAACATATAACTATTTGACATAACTGCTATGCCAGAGTTAGGGAAGATACTGCAGGTTACAAACAGATTTACATTTATCAAAATTAATCCAATAATATATTTAAAAAAATAACTTAATTTGAACTCAAGGTCAAAAAGCCCTATAGTGACATTCTTACTCATGCCAAATTTCAAGTACAGTAGCTAGATTTCATAATCTTGGAACTATGGAGAACAGATGGATCCATCTTTCCCATATGCACACCCAGACACACACTTATTCTCTTTTATTATTCTAAGTGTGTACAACAGGATAAAACAGGTGTTCTGTTTAATTTGTTTTGCTGGGTATTGCTATTTAAAATGACTATATTTTGGGAACCATAACTTTGAGAGTGAACAAATTAAAAACAAGTATATTGTGACTGGGGAATAACTAGTTTATGCTTAGTTAAAAACAGACGTGGCATGCTTTCCCACATTTAATGGGTGAAAACAGGTGTTCTCGGTTACATGCATCAATAGCAACTCCCTGCTACTACATATTGTTAAAACCCTTTGTCCATACTGGAGAATCTTGGTTATTCTTCTTAGTTAGCAGAATATGAGATAGAGAAACAAAAACACAGCAACACAGAGAAAATGTAGAGAGACTAGCCCGTTCTCATCAGTCCTCATGCAAACTAGAAATTTGTATAAAATCACTCTAGAAGCATTTAAAGTAGGAAAATATATCTTTATTTAACGTTATTGATTGTAGTTACAATCAGAAGAAAAACTAGGAGAAATTGAGTATCCAGAAAAAGGAATTAACCTCCATGCTTGTTGTTTTGATAAAGGTCAGAAAAAGAAGGCTTATCAACAAAATAATGGAAGCAAGAAAACAAACAAGAGAGGCTTCAAATGCCAGATGTGGGAGAAAGAACTCTAAAAACCAAGTAAGAGGCAAACAACAACATATAAAAGTCCTCCCCCCCCCCCAAAAAAAAAAAGATATCCAGTGTTACTGCATGCAAAACTGTTGTAAGTCCAACAGTTCTCAGCTCACACACTGGTATCCTTCTATTCTGCAACAATCTGTATTTTTTTTAATAGTGAGAGGATGGTATGTTTGTATAGTTTAAAGAAGTACTGTACAGTAGAGCTCGGTTAACAAATGGCTCAGTTAACATAAAAATCACAAAACAAAAGGAAATGCATAGAAATAGTGGCTCGGTTTACGGAATTTTTTAAATGGATTAATTGCTTTTCAATGCATTCTTATGGGAAATTGCATTCAATGCATTCCTACTGGAAATTCGGTTAAAGTAATTTTCGCTGTAAGAAATGTTCTGGAGAACACATTAATTATGTTGACCAAGGTTTCACTGTACTATAATGACCTATAATGCAAAATACTTTAAAATGAATGTCACTATCTGCAAATTGTGGAAGAGAAGGGTGTACATTACAGGGAACTCAATGTATCTGTGCATCGGGGCGTAGCCAGGGGGGAATCAGTTGCCGCTGAGCTAACAGCCTGTCTACCCCACCCCACCCCAGGATGTCAATGTTATATATGTGTGTGTGAGAGTGTGTGTGACATTGTTGCCCATACTGAAAAAATATCCCCCCCCCCAAAAAAAAAAAAAATCTAGAATCCTGGCTACAGCCCTGCTGTGCATGTATTTACATACATGTGTGCTAAGGACGAGTTATGTCTCCTCCCATTAGGAACAACCAAATATTAAAAAACTGAAACTTTTAGCATCTTACCTAAACATGGAGTGGCAGAGGAATCATGTAAACATTCTCTCATGCTCTGGTAGACAACTGCATTGGTTGGGCAGTATAGAAATGAAATAAATACTTTTGAACAGGACCTTGGACATTGAACTCAGTACTTAAAGCTGGGAAGAGCCTACAGAGAATTTATCATTAGCATATCTTGCATGGACTGGTTTGTACTAGGGCAATTGGATGGCATGGCATCAGAACTGTTCTCTGATTTAGCTCATAATGAATCAAATACAAGTGCTAGCAGGGGGAGGGCCATCTCTGCAAAATGAGACAATTAAAGAGGACAGTCATCTAATCAAAGGGAGGGATATTTTTATAATAATGTATGCTAAACAATGGGACTGCAGTGGCTTAATGGTTAAGACACTGAATTTGAATACTGGAAGGTTGACAGGTCAGTAGTTTGAGACTCAAATGCTGCATGATGGAGTAAGCTCCCTTCTCTGTCCCAACTCCTGCCAACCTAGCAGTTCAAAAGCAAGAAATTGCAAATAAATAAATAGGTACCACTTTAGTGGGAAGGTAAACAGCATTCCGTACACTCCAGTGTTAAGTCATGCCTGCCACATGTCCATGGAAACATCTGCAGGCACAGACAGTGCTGGCTCTTTGGCTATAAATAGAGATGAGTACTGAACCGTAGAGTCAGATACGCCTGGATTTCAAGCAAGGGTGACCTGACCTATGCTAAACAATATGTCAAATTGTATTTTAAAAAACATTTAATGAACTATTTGTCATCCTGATTACTCTGGCTTAGTTGCTAGATAACATCCGATCCATTTGTGCCTGAGGAAGTGGACAGGCTCCTTGCATCTGTCTGCACCACTGCCTGTCTATTAGACCTTTGTCCCGCCTGGCTAGTCAAGGTGTCCAAGGTGGCCACAAGTAGTTGGGTCGGGGCAATAGTCAATGCTTCCTTGCGGGAGGGGGTGTTTCCTGCACCATTAAAACATGCCGCCTCCTGAAGAAGCCCACACTTGACCAGAGAGGCTCTCTATTGTTCCATCTGCTAGAGAGGCGCAATTCTCTAGGAGGGCCTTCTCAGTGTCAACTCCAGCCCTATGGAATCTCTTGGCAACTGAGTTGTGTCTCCTGATGGAGTGCTGCCCTTCAGGAAAGGTTTAAAAACCTGGCTGGCAGAGCAGGCACCGGCAGTGCTGTGGCCCCAGCCTGTTGGCTGATTTAAGATCACTCTATTCCCTGTGGCAATGTATGGTTGTGAGAGCTGGACCATTAGGAAAGCTGAGCGCAGAAAAATAGACGCCTTTGAGATGTGGTGTTGGAGGAGAGTTTTGAGAGTCCCCTGGACAGCGAGGAGAACAAATAGGTCAATCCTAGAAGAAATCAACCCTGACTGCTCCTTAGAAGGTCAAATAGTAAAGATGAAGCTAAAGTACTTTGGACAGCAAATGAGAAGAGAGGATTCACTTGAGAAAGCCTTGATGTTGGGAAGGGTGGAGGGCAAAAGAAGAAGGGGGTGGGCAAAAATGAGATGGCTAGATGGTATTGTAGAGACAATGGGCACAGAGCTGAGCGAGTTGAGGGGGATGGTGGAGGACAGGAGTGCCTGGCGGACAGTGGTCCATGGGGTCGCAGAGGGTCGGAATCGACTGTGCGACTGAACAACAAACTCCCTCTTTTTAAACTGTTTGGAGGGTAGGGAATGTTTTGTGGTAGTTTTTAATGGGATTTTAATTGTGATTTTTAAATTGTGATGTTTTAATATCTGTACGCCGCCCAGAGTCTTTGGAATTGGGTAGCAATACAAATCCTATAAATAAATAAATAAATAAATAAATAAATAAAATATAGTTAGCAAGGGATTCTGCTCAATTTGGCTATGAAACCTATAAACCAACCCCAGTGAATAGAAAGATTTTTCAAAGAGTGATTAGAAAAACCAGAGAAGAGTATGCGTATTACCATCATTAAACATATAAAAGATACATATTTTAAGAAAATAGTGTTTGGGAAAGTTTAGGCTACTTATAAATTTACAAACAGAACATAAGCCACAGAACAATAGCAAAAGGGACACTATAAGTGACCAAACAGAAAGTCCTAGTGGCAGTTTATTGGTGTGAAATATGTGACTGTAACCTGCCACTAATTAAGAAGGTGGTTGTTGCATTTCTGCTTTCATGCTTTTTGTTGTTGTTCAGTCACACAGTCGATTCTGACCTTCTGCGTGGCATGTTTTTAAATTGCAGCTGTTTGCTGCTGCAGCCTACATCTTTTCTCTTGTGCGTGTGTAAATTAGCTACAGGATTGTGCCCAATCTTAAATCTGTCTAAAAAGAAAGACAGTTTTAAACTTCTCTCCCATTACTATCTATTCCTGAGTGCATCCTGGATTTAGATCATTGGGACCTACAGGGGAAAGAATTTAGTTTTGATCTGTTGGATATTATTACTAATTATCTTAAACTAGGGATTGGTAACTCAAAATGAGTGTAAATTGTACATCTGTAGAGCCTGAACATGGTGGTCCTGATTCTTTCAATTACAGCTGATGTTGTTTATACAAAAAGCATACAGTTTCATGTAGAACATGTACGTGCAATAGTCACATTTAAAGGTCTTAGCTTAGCTGGTGTTATGGGGACCAAAAATATATTTTTCATGTGCTAAAATGGCAGTTAGTCTCCAGATCCTGGCTCCTTTCCTGGATATTCATGGATGGTTCAATATATGTTGCAAAAATAATCATCCAAAAGAGGCCGGTAGGTTTAAGAATTTAATTGATTTAAATGATCCCCAAGAAATTTGTGCCTTTCATGAAAGTCCTATCAGCCATGAGCAGAATTTAAAAGAAATTCTTTTTAAATGCCAGTGAGGAGCATTAAAACAACAGGGTAAAAGGAAATAAAGCCTCAATGAAAAGGAGGATATACTTTTAGCCTCCTTTTATATCCAGCCCTGAGACACTCAGGGTGAAATTCTAATATATTGAGAATTCAACTGAGACATATTCAATCAGGGCATGGCAGGTCTAAAGGGCCATGATGGTGAACATTGGCACTAAAGGTGTTCTTAGACTTCAATTCCCAGAAGCCCAAGTCTCTGTGAATCCACACGAATGGTTTTACTGCATGTATGTGCAGTAAACTCATTTGTGTGGATTCACAGAGATTTGGGCTTCTGGGAATTGAAGTTCAAGAACACCTGGAGTGCCAAGGTTCGCCATAACTGGTTCAGCCCAAAAGGCTAGTAAAGAGAGGATATTTGGGAAATCTCTGAAGTGAGGAAGGAAAGGTTGTCTAGCTGGAGCACAGTAGAAATTGCAACAGAGACTAGTCTGTTAGTAAACAGAACCAAACAGAGTAGTAGTAGTGGTGGTGGCGGTGGCGGCAGCGGCGGTGGCAGCGGCGGCAGCGGCGGCAATTATAGCATTCAATATAAAGCTGTTTCCTGGAATGCTATGAAATCTGTGGAAGTTGGTGACCTGACTCATCTGGGAATTCATTGATCTAGATGGCAACTTACCACACCTAGCATGCCCAGGGTCAACAAAGGCTAAGTACTCAGAGATATCAAATGTCCATAGGCTCAGATTACAAAATGATCTAATGGAATATCTGGAGGAATCTCAGAGCCATCTGAGCACAACCAGATGGACGCTAATCTATTAGGACAATTTTAGGATCACCACCAGAGACAAATCTAAAGAGAGCATCAAGAAATATGGCTTATAACATAGGATAAATTACATTTGCCATAATTTACCTAATGGATTAAGGTAGAAGAGGGAATAAATTATAGGGGGAAAGGTTATAGGATCTCTTGCCATTTTGCCTAAGGCAGAGCTAGGTTAGAAGGGAGAACTGGTTGATTTCTAACTTCCTGGTGGTAAAGTTCATTACCTTTGGCTTTGTGAAAATTTGGTAAACGTTTTATACATCCAGCATCTTCCCAGATCTTTAACAGCAACCATAACCAGTGAGTTATAATAATAATTTTGTGCCAGAAATTCATCCGGGTTGAAAGGATTTTGGTGGAAGAAACTCTGCTCAGGGAATGCCCAAATGAGGCTCCTTTCATGTCTCCAAGAGCTGGGACCGAGACAGGCGCTCAATCCATCATGGAGTCCCCAGATCTCAAACTGCCAACTTGCTAGCCTTCCAACTAACAAGGCGAGCTCCTTAACCACTGAGCCACCACAACCCCAGTGGGTTATGACTGGTGTTAAGTAAAGTAGGGAGGAACAAATCCACATACTGTATGCCACTTTGATCTCACTGAAGAAAGGTCAGGAAATAAATTTATTTAGTTTGATATGAGAAAATCAGAGTCATTCCTTGCCCTTGGAAATACTCTGTTGGGAGACATCCTCTGCCTTAAGGACGAGGAATGAAAAGAGAATGCATCTGGTTTGAGCCATCTTACCCCACATCAACCCAGTGAAAAAAATAATATCGTTGTGATTTTTCCTTTCTTCTCAAGTGACACAGAACTTGTGTTGCATGTCATGTGTTAGAGACACAGATATTTTCACCACATGCCTGTCCCGCAAGTGCAAAAAAGAACAGTTTAGGGACTGTGTTATCTCTTAAATCCAAATAAGCTACCACACACCTGAGCTGCCACACATCCAGCCAGTTCCTGGACAAATTTTCTTTCATTTACCATGTTGGATGGCTCTGAAAGACATAGAAGCATCCTGTTTAGTACTGACAATCCTGAGGGTGGCCATTTGTGAAAGATCGTCTGGAAATGATCCTGAATTTCACATCTGCGCTTTCTGCACCACATTGGACGAGGCCAGTGAGTGCCTTTGCATCTGGCCTTCATCATGCAGGTTGCAGACAATCACATTCTCTGAAACAATTAATCTTCACATGGGCCCCCGCCTGCCCCTGAAATGTGTATGCAGGAAATCTGTCTGTTGGCAGCTTACCTGGCCAATGCAATAAGCACAATGACAGATACTCCGTCCGTTATGCCAAGGTGCTTTGTAGCGGAATGGAATTGTCCCTGCAGTTTATCCTCTCCCCCCTCCCCTGCTCCACACTGTGCTGAATGTGCTTATGCGCACTCACAGGAGGCTAAAAGTCAGATTCAGAGTATTTATGCCATAGAATTGTAGGGTGGAAAGGCCCTGAAGTTCTTTTATGCCAGAGATGGCCTGAGATAGCCCAAGGGCACCTGGCCTTGGCCCTGAAGAGCCTATCAAACTTCATCAACTTGTCATCAGAGTGTTTTCTCCATTTCACTTCTAAGGGGTAATAATCTATTCTTCAACAATGGAAACATGTATTAATTAATCACTCTTGCGCATCCTCTCTTACTCACACACACATATCTGTGTCTATCAGTTATACCTCTATTAATCAGACCTGACTGAAGATACTTTACTGAGACAAAGCAGTAAATGGTTCCAACCTCTCACCCAAGCCAAGATGCCCAAAGGAGGGCTGAGAATCTCACCTGTATCACTCTCTACCTCTAGCATTATAGTTATAGTAATCATAATCTTCTTCTTCTTCTTTGTCATCGTCTAGGCCAGACATGAAACTGTCAAAATGAAGATTTATCAAAAACAAGTGGTGATACATGTGCTTGTATAAATGTAGAGAGGTAAAATTACAAATGATTTTTGTAATTTAAATAGGATTTTACTGTATCTCACTGGGAGGGAGAAGAATATGACCAGCTGGCCCAGGCTGCTATCCAGATGTTACCCAAAGATCAGTAATTGCAAAGCCTTAGATTCTCCTTCTTACTGCTCTTTAAAGAAAGAGCTGCCCTTCTAAGAAAGGACTGTCCTAAGGTCTGTCCTCTCACAGCTCTGCAAATAGATGGTTGTCCTTTATAGAAGAAGAAATGTAGCCTCCCTCATAGCACAGTCCCTGGACCCTGATTGGGCCCCCAGAGAGTGGCTGTCCTTGTCTAGTCAAGTCCTGTACACTGTGATTCCCTCAAATTCCTATCTGAGCAATGAGGCTTATAAACAAAGGCTACATTTACCCCAGTGGTGGGTTGTCAAAATTTCCGCTACCCCACCATGACGTCATGGATGTCATAGGCGTAGCCGACGACATGACATCGTGGGTGGAGCAAAAATAAAATAAAATAATTTTTTAAAATGTCTGTGCATGCATCAAACCTTTTTTTTTTAGTGTGCGTGCATCAAACCTCTATTTGACACATGCACACTAAAAAATAGAACTGTGCATGCATCAAACGGAGGTTTGGTGCATGAGCAGTTCTAGAGGGGGCTGGAGAGGCGACCGAACCAGTCACCCAGGGGTTTACCACCACCCCGGTGGCCCCTCCTGATGGGGTGTTACTGGTTTGGGCAAACAGGTCTGAATCGGTAACATCCCATCACTGATTTACCCGCTAATGAATACTGTAATCACAAAATGAAAGCAAGCTAAGTTTCAAAGTACAAAGTTAGGTAAATTTAAGCAAGAATAAACATAAGGGAGATCTGCTTCTAATGATACAGTACTTATATCATCACTTTTGGATGAAAGTGAAACTGGTTGAAGATGGGATTACTCTTGCTTTTTTTAAAAAAAATGACTAGAAATGCTTATTAATCAATGGTATTTCTTGCACAAAGCTGTACCCTTTCTTGGAAAGAGCAAGTCTCGCTACACTGATACAGAGTTTGGAAATATTAGCCTTCTGGATTACATATCCTAAAACTTTGCAGAAAAAACTGGAAACATGCATGACCTTTAGAATAGAGGACTGGTATAAAGAATTGTAGGCTATGGTGTTAAAAATTGACACCATATCCTACAATTAAAAAACAAAAACTTTTAAAAAGAAAATGATTTTGGAGATATTTGTAGGGAACTCATCAAATATGGATTTGTTAAGAGGAAAGATATTAGTAAAATGTAATTAGAATGTTTCCAGATGATGGGTGTACAACCAGAAATGTATTTGTTTATTGTAATTCTTTTTTTACCTTGCTTATTTTGTTTTTGTTTTGTTTTTGTTTCTCTTATGTGTGGTCTTTGTATTATGTATTATCTTAATGAAATTTTCAAAAAATCTAAAACTAAAACCTTGCAGAAGTCATGTCTGTTTGGAGATGTTGGACATTGTACATACATGTCATTCCATCTGCCATATCTACTTTGATTCAGTTTCCTGCATTGAGGTGGTTGGATTTGATGACCTAAAAGGCCCCTTCCAACGCAGCTATTCTATGATTCTATGATAGGAACATTTCCACACTCTGGTGATCCATGATTTTTTAAAAATTTCACACTTGCTGCTGTTGTACACTTGAAATAGTGTGGTCTTGAGTCTGACCAAGAACCTATAGCTAGTACAAAACAAAGCTGTCTGTCTCCCTATAAATGCAGAGTGTGGGCTCTTACTAAACAGCCCACACATATTAGACTAAATCCAAAGTACCATTTACCAACCTTTCCAAAGCCCACCACACTACAGGACTGATGCATTGTAGGATCAGCCTGTGCTTATATCAGCCCACTCCAACTTCAAACTGCCCTCATATAGTTCAAAGGTTTAGTATCTGGCTGGGAGCTCAAACCACGAGTGTACCTCCTTAACAGGTGCTGGACTCCATAGTGTCCTTTCCAGTCCTGCAGTTCTAAAATTGTTAGGGTCATAATTGTAAGAGATATTTAAGGTGTCTTGTGTTTTATATAAAATAAATAATAGTTCTTTAGGATATTCACTTGCCCAGATTCTCCAGCTGGGTCCCATTAAAGAATGTAAGGCAGATTGCTGCAAGAGAAACAGTCTTCTTTAAATGGGGGATGACTCATCTGGGCAAAATCCTCCCCAAAGAGGCTCACCTGGTCTTTTTGGTGCCAGATGTAGATCTTTTTTTAATGGTCAGACTCAGACTAAAATGTGTTTTGGTGCTTAAAGAGCATAAAATTGCACAACCCTTTATCCTTTTGTGGTATCACTGTAACTTTTTTGGTGTGTGCATTGTGTCATATGGGAGATAGTTTGTATTTCTCTGCATTCACACAGGCTGTCATCTACAAGGAAATCCCACTTTCTCAGATTAGCCCTTGATATTCCTGAGGGAAGGCCTTGATATTTCATGGGGGACATGTAAGGAACCTCCCCGAAGATTGCTACTTCAGCAATCAGGCATCCCCTGGGCAAATGGAGATTTATCACCAGCAACGGAGATTTTTCACTGGCTAATCTTTTCAACCCAGAAGCACCAGAAGTATGTCCTCATTAATGGTAGTGGAGAAGCATGCCAAGCTTCCTGTTGATCACTGGTATTATTTCTTATGCAGCTACCTTATGCTTTGTTGTGAGTGCTAAGATGACAATGAGGAGGATGAGAGTGAAACATGGTTTGAGCCAGAGGTGAGTAGCTCATAGTTTTCATTACTTTTTTAAAAGTCTAACAATTTCAGCTACTTTTAAGTATCATGAAAGTGGAAGAGTTGCCTTTTTTAGATACTAGCTAGAATGATTGCTTACTGCCGTTGGGAAGCAGTGAAATATGAATAGTAACTGAATAAGGGATAAAACAGGGGTGCCGAAACTATGACCCATTGGCTGGATCCACCACCCCAATGCCAATTTGTCTGGCCCTCGCCACTCCCAGAAGCGGAAGTAAAATGAGTGTATGCATATGTTCTGTGCATGCATGGGCACATTTTACTTACACATCCTGGAGCGGCGAAGGCAGCAAGGGCTGAATTTGCACCAGGGAGTGGATCTCAAAGCATTCTGCGCATGCACGGGCACATTTTACTTCTGCTTCTGGTGGAAGGAATCACATGACCAGCCCGCTGAACCACATGACCGGCCTGCCACCCAAAAAGTTTTGGCACCCCAGGCTAAAAGGATCTCTCAAAAATGTAACCACCCCTCTTCACCAACATCATCTAAATTCCTTGCTCTGACAAATCAAAAAGTGTAATGTATCTGTGAACACAGTGGAAGCAACAGTCCCAGGGGCATGCTGGCTATGCTAAAAGGGCGCTGGACAGGGAATGACAAGGGCGTCTAACTCTAACAATATAAACGTTCCCACTTGCCTTCTAATTTCAACTCCCCTCTGGGGATTTGAACCAATAACCTCCTGCTTACAAGGCAAAATTGCAACCTCAATGGAACTGCTTTTGTAATCTTATCTTTGGCAGCATAGGAGGAGGAAGGCAGGTAGAGGAACACAGAGCCCTACTCATTTGCTCGCTCATTCCAGGCATTGCAGCTCAGCTTGGCTCTTTGGATTGGCACCCAAGGAGGGTGCCATGGTACTGGGGGCCTGGGGGACACCCCAGGCTGAGTCCCGGTTGCCCGATGGGCCAGCCCACCACTAAACAGTCCTGTAACAAATATTGTTATAAGAGACCAAGCTCAGGCCTGTGCATGACGTTGTAATTGTGTGATAAAGAATGAGTTTCTAGTGCTGATATCAAAGAAAAAAGCTGTTGACAGTTCTATTAGTGATGATATGATTGGGACATCAACTCCAGTTACCTGATATATTCAGTTTCAGCTTGATTAGTTTTACAATACATAAATAAATACAGTACTGGCAGAATAATGTATGTCTTATTGCAACCAGTTTTCTTACATTTCTTTTCAACAAGTCTATTTAACAAAAAGAATCCTTTCAAATTAGTGTTCAAAGTCTGACATAAATCCATAAGACACTGAAATTTAATTGATATTGGAGAATGGTTTTTATGTTTGATTTCCTTTCTTTCTCTCATTATTTTTGACAATACTACAACTTCATTTGTCATAAAACTGCTTTGGTTCTACACTAATACAGGTACTGAAATGGCTTTCCTACATAGAACACATTGTAATGTAACTGTAACACAGTACAGTGCCTTTGGTAATTTGCCTCATAATATATTTTAACAGATACCTATAATAAAATTGCAGAGGGAATTCATAATTGTAAGATACTGCAAATGCCTTCTTTTCTTTCTCTCATTTTAACTTTCACAATGAGATTTTCTTTGGTAATGTTCCATTTAATGCATATTTTTCTGGATTCCAGCTGAATAGGTATTACAAGGAATGTTTGGGCCAGACTTTAAAAAAAAAGATTCAGTACCCTGGATTTCAAATCAGAGCTCTTGAGTATATTTGAAGATGTTCTAGAACAGAAAACAGTTTTTAAAAAACCACATCTTACTGTATCTTTTATACACTCATGTCAGGTGTGTTCAGCACAGGATGTTTCATTTTAACCTTTCCAGCATGTTTTGGGGAGTTGGGGGTGGGATTAAGAGAAAATTAAGCATTTCTTTTTGAAAACAGAAACATACACTATTCCAAATTTAGTGTCTATTCCAAATGTTCCTATTACCTCATTACCTGGTGAAGCATTTCTCTCCACTGAATACTGTCCAGATAACCACGTCTTCTCAGACATGTAGACTGTGATTACCCCGAGAGAGGCCAAAAAAAATCTTTCACCATAAATAAGAACTTCTTGGTGGTGGTACTGTCTCTAGGGAACACCTTACCACCATATGTCTGCCACACCTCCTCCATCTCTGTATCATACATTAGCTAAGGTGGAAATGTTTAAAATGGTGTTCCATAGTTTGATTTTATTTCATTTTTATTAGCACTGCATTTGTGTTTTAATTTACCATTGCTTGTGTTTTATATGGATTTAAATATAAGATTTTTATATGGGATAAGGAATTGTATAGACGATTTTACTCGGTATTTATTTATTTATATCTCACCCATCTTTGATATATGCCCACTCTGGGTGGCGTATAACAACATATTAAAAATATATTTACAATAAAAATTAAACAAATTGAATAAATTATAACAAGAACAGAAATGAAAAATCCCCAAATTTAAAAAAACCCAGAAACAATGAACATATATCAGTGATGGAAAAAGTTAATCACAACCTATTTCTCAGCCATTGGCAGAATGTCCTTAAAAGCCTCTTTAAAGAGGAATGGTTTTAGTTGTGCAGTTACTGAGCTCTTCTCTGAGTCATAGCCTTTCTTGCTAATCTTGGGGTCAGCACTTGGAGTTGTGTCATCTGGGAGGAATGAGTGATGCAGGCTGATGTTCTGAGGGGAGTCAGGGGAGTCGCTAGAGCCACTGTTCCCCAAGTTCCAGGCTGTGAGGCTCCTGCGTGTGAGCCCTAGGGGTCAGTTGGGAATCTTACTCCTGTACCTGCCTCACTGAAAGGTAGCAGATTCCCTGCCTGAGCTCCTTGAGGCCATCACTATGTTGGCGTTGGAGTTCCCCAGACTTATGGTTCTGGGGGACTTCAATTTGCCTCCATTGGGGGCTGGCTCCAGGGTGGCTCAGGAGTTCATGGCTTCCATGGCAGCTGTGGGCCTGACTCAAGTAATTCAGGACCCAACCAGGAGCAGTGGCCACACCCCGGATTTAGATTTCTTGTCGGAGCAGTGGCAGAGTGATCTGAATTTACAGAAATTAGACATCACTCCTGTGCCATAGTCGGATCACTATCTGGGGACTCTGGACTTTCTGGGGATGAGGCTTCACCATATGGAGGTAGGGCATATTCAATTGGTCCATCCCCGGCATCTGATGGATCCAGATGGATTCCAGAGGGAACTGGGTTTTTTCCCTCTGGATCAGCAAAACGATTTGCCTGAGATGTTTGTTGATCTTTGGTATAAGAAAACAATGGCAGCCTTGGACGTAATCGCACCACTACGGCCTCTCCTTGCTTGTAGGCAGTACTCTTCTCCATGGTTCACAGAGCGCCGCTAGGTGAAGACTCAAAGTGAGTCTGACCGAACACTTGCTAGAGCTGCTATTAAGGCGTATCAGGTGGTGATGGGGAATGGTGAAATGTCAATATTTCACCGCCTTCATTGCCTCTGCAGATAACCGCCCAACGACTCTGTTCCGGGTGACCAGGTCCCTCATCAGAAAAGGGGGGTCGGGCCCCGGTTGGTAAGGGTCGGCTGAGACTTTTGCTGATTATCTAGCAGAGAAAATTGCTCAGATTTGGTTGAAGTTGAACCCCAGTGTGGAAATATTAGAGCTGGGGTTGTCTGAAGTGCAGTCTGGTCATGTTATCTGGGATTGGTTGGATCCAATTGTTTCTGAGGAAATGAACAGGCTCCTGGGATCTGTGCGTGCCACTACATGTGCATTAGATCCATGCCCCGCCTGGCTGGTGAAATCTGCCAGGGCGGTGACAGGTGGTTGGGTCGAAGCCATAATTAATTCCTCATTTCAGGAGGGTTTTTTCCTGCTACCCTAAAACATGCTTTGGTGTGCCCCCTCCTAAAGAAACCATCCCTCAATCCTGCGGTTATGACCATCTCTAACCTTCCATTCCTGATATCTGTCCATCCCACCAGAGCGGACCGGAGACGCTCTCTGGTTGTACCATCGGCTAGAGAGGTGCACCTTCCCAGCACTAGAAAGAGGGCCTTCTCTGTGTCTGCTCCGGCCCTATGGAACCTCCTGCCAAGTGAGTTGTGTCTCCAAACAGGTTAAGACCTGGCTGGCATGGCATATGTGAGGTATGGGCCAGACGGTTGCCTCAGTTTGTTGGCTCATCTAACACCTCCCTCTCTCGGTGCGACTTGTTTAATCTCTTTTAATTTTTGTAACTTTTTAATCATGTTTAATACTGTTTTTATACCCTGTTTTTACTGTGTTTTAAATGTTTTACAAGTTTGTTAGCCACCCTGGGTCTTTGTGAGGAGGCTGGCATAAAAGTTTGATTAAATAAATAAATAAATAAATAAATAAATAAATAAATAAGATCTTCTGCCAGGTAGGAAGGTCCTAAATTATTTAAGACCTTAAAAGATAGAACTGACACCTTGTTCCTGATACAAAAAGAAACAGGTAGCAAATGCAGCCCTGCCATGGCTGGGGAGATATATTCAGATTTTCTCACTCCAGTAATCAGCCTGGCGGCTGCATTTTGTATCCATTGAAGCTTTTGTATCAGGAGCACAGGAAGCCCCACATAGATAACATTATAGTAACCGATACATGAAATTACCAGTGATATAACTAATGTTAAGAGGGACCACCTGTCCAGGTAGGGACACAACTAAGCAATGTGATACATTTGGGGTGGGAGAGCAGCTTTGCTCACCCTTGCTCTTCAAGAGTCAAATGAGGATCTAATATGACAGCATGCACATTGATACAAGTGGACACTGGTCAGTGTTGCTCAAGCAGTAGTTCACTGTAATCAGAAGTGACTCAGTGCTGATGGTAACCACTTTGAGCACCTCTTGTAATTGCAGAAGTCAAAAGTAACTTGTATTCATCTTTTGTTCTTGATATATATTGAATATTACAATTTTAATACAGTTTTTTACTTTCTTAAAACGTGTTTACACTTTTGGCACCCTCTCTATAAATCAGTCACCTCATGCAACTGACATGGGGGTCATGACAACATAGCAAATGATTAGATATTTAATTTACCGTATTTGCCGGCGTATAAGACAACTGGGCGTATAAGGCCCCCCCCAACATTTCCACTCAAAATATAGATTTTGTTATATACTCACTGTATAAGACTACCCCCTCTCCCGCACACCTTCCACAAACCAAATAAAATGTAAAAGAACATCAGATTTGATTTCAACATGTTAATTTATATTCAAATGCTTATGACATGCAGAAAAACTGTCACAAGGCTGTATGTTATCAAACATGTACAGTAAACATAAAACAGTGCAAGTGCAAAGTGGTACTTATTTATCTACCATATATACATGAATGACCCAAATATATACATGCTGACCCAAATATAACCCGAGGTACCTAATTTTGACCTTGAAACCCAGGAAAATAGATTGACTCAAGTATAAGCCAAGAATGGGAAATGTAGCAACTGCTAGTGAGTTTCAGTAATTAAAATACTGTACAGTAATATTAATTATTTTATTGATTTTTTAGAACTGTACTTGCACCACCCACCAGTGGTGGCGCTGCAGGTAAAGAGGGTGAGTAGGTCAATTGCACTGAGGCAGGAAGTGTTGCTCTAGCCTAGCCTCTTGCTTCCCCTGCAAAAAAGAAGCATGGCTTTTTCCTCCATCTTGGGCAGAGCAGAGAGATAAGGGCAGAAGGTACCAGTAAGTGAAACGCTTTCTTTTTCCCCACCAGTTTGAAAGGGAGACACAATTGTAATGTAGAGCTTCTTTCTTCATCTGTAGAATGAGGTGGGCGAGCATCGGGAGGCCACTATGGGCAGCTATGTCTATCCCAACTGAAGTGCACCCGACATATAAGACGACCCCCCCCCCACTTGGAGGCATGGTTTTCGGGGGGGAGTTGTCTTATACACCAGCAAATACGGTATTAGTACTGACTTTTTCCTGAGAATAAGTTGAGAGGTACTTGCAGGATTTTCTCCTCAGGGACCAAACAGAACATCTTGAGTGGAAAGGTGAAGCATCAATTAACTTAATTTAACTTGACTTGCCTGTCTAAAGATACTAAGCAGCTTGACCTGAGATGGGAGGTTTATTTCTTGTTCCATCTCAGATATGATTGTATCATTAGGCCTACATTTTAAACTTAACAGTCCTGATTTGCACTTTTTCAGCTAATACACAGATCTTAAACTAGTTATCTTTCAATGTATACACTTTCCCAAATATGTAATGTTGTTCCAAGGACAATACGACCCATACTAAAATGAGCATAAAAACAAATATTTTATTTTAGGATACATAAAAAATTTACAATGTGTAAATCAGATATATTAAAAGTATTGCAAACGTTTGTGAATGTATGTCTGCACACAAAAAATTCAGATGGAAATGGAAACTAACTATCTTGTGAATGAGTGCATGTGATACTAACATGAACCAACAAAAAAGAAAAAATATCACAATATGATGTGATACTTTTATTTCACAGACAGAAGCAAGCTTTCAGCTCCTGCAGGAATCTTCAACAGGCTCCACATTGCATAGATTGGGATGGAGCAAAGGACACACAAGAGATGAAATCTGAATACTGCTACCAATAAACTGAATCTGTAGCTCCCATTTTGGAAGCTGCTTTCAACCAAGAAAAGTGGTTTCTACACCAGGCCATGAATTTTTAAACATATGTATTTCGTCTGAACCACTCAATTTCCAGCTTGATTAAGGCTCCTGCAGGATTTGAAATCTAGCTTCTGTCTATGAGATTTTAGTGATCTAATTAAAGTATAATCCACCCTTGTCTTCACAACAGGAACCAGAAGCAGAATGATCCATCCGTACCTGTCTGGGATGACAGAAAGTCTTGGGCCAGCCCTACAGTCTCCCAACTTTACCAAGAACAGAAGATAATGAAAGCAGAAACAGTTGAAAATTGCACTACATTAGAAAAGCTGCCTTGATAGGCTGCACGTTTTCAAGCTGTTCCTTCAATCAACCTCTCACAATGAAAGGTTCATGAAATGAGATGAGAGCAAACATTTATTGCTGTGCAGCCTACAAGAACCTTCATGTTGTGTTTTCCATTGTGTACTTTACTCAGCTTTTGCTAAATGTGGGAGCTTTCAGAATTTAGAAGCCTCTCTGCCTCTTTTCTTTACAACAGCACACTACAATTTGGCATGGTTGTCTCACTTGCTCGAAGAACAACCTGGCAATATGATTAGTATGGAAACTGTAGATCAGAATTTAGTCCCACTGGCAGAACTCAGTGGAAATGTCTTTCTGCCACCTGCCTGCATAATGTCTGATTCAGGTTCATCACTATGAATACCAACATTTTAAACAAACAAAAACAAAAATAATGGCACAAAAACACCACAACTTCCACTTATGAAGGACTTTTCCCTCTTCCTTCCCCCATCAGTACAGACAAAGAAACAAAATTTGAAAGCTTTTGAAGGAAAAATGTGTCTGAACTTCCAAGTAAATGAGAATGTATGTAAAAGCTCTCTCTGTGAGCTCCTCTGAGGTAACTTCTCTGGTTTTAGAGAATATTTCACAAGACATTTATTCTTTAGAAGATGCCAAAAAAAGAGAGAGAGGAAAAACTTGGCACTTTAACAAAACAGAAAAACGAAAATACATAATCTTCTTAACTAGTAAGTCTTTGAGCCCAGTATCACATTGTTGCCATATAATAAAAAGGATTGCTTTGCGGTAATTTGGACAGTTAAGAATTCTGTGCATGCTCAAAATCATGACATTTCAAGGACAATAAAGTTGGCTGGCTGTTTGCCACTGGCTGAACAAACTGTGGAGCAAAAACCTGTTTTGTCATCTGGTTATTCATACTGCATTATAAAACAAGTTTCCAAACAGTCAGTCTTTTATTTCCAGTGCATTACTCCAAGACTGCATTTTTTTAAATTCAGCAAATTTACAAGGCTTATTAAACAAATATCAAAACCATACAATATATTATTCTTTGCAATATGCTGCCAGCAATTTTCCTTTATATATGCTCGACAAAAGCAGTGTGTTGTGAAAAAAACATTTTCAGACGTAGAATTATACCTTGCTGATATGAAATTTTAATTACCCGAACTTGAGTATTGCTGGGGGGGGGGGGGAGTCTTAGCCATTTCAAGTATTTGTATGCAGAAAAGAGGCAGCCTACAAAAAAAATGAGAACACAATTTTACAGTACCTTCTTTGTTGTGGCACCAACAATTCCTATGGCGTTGCTCCTTTAAACTGGTCCCTAATCTCAAATACATATGATTGCATAAGTTTCTTCTCATCTGTAGTTCTTGCTATGTCAGTATTGCTCAGGGATTTGAGCACTGCAGTGTTATCATGGAAAAGGGCAGAAAATGAACAATGTTTCCATGCATGGGAAGGAATGACCGGTAGCCTACCTTGTCCCTCAAGGGCTCCCGCTCAGGCTATTCCTGTAAGGAACCATCCTATGTTGGCTCTCTCTGGCTGAAGTCTTCTGAGGTCAAGATCAACTGGCTTAGACTGCTCGTTTCTCAAGTCTTGTGCAATAGCCTTGTTCTACATAGTTAAGTAAGCATTGCATTCTCTCTTATTGTTATAGTACATTTATGGTATTGTAACAAAATTGAACAGCCTGAGAGACTGCTGTGGCATGTCCTTGGAAGAACTGTTCTGAGACGTTAAGAACAGAAAGACTATCACCATGATGATAGCCAATATCTGAAACGGATATGGCACCTGAAGAAGAACAAAACTGAGCTCAGGTAGAATAGACTCATTGGATTAGTGGGATTTGCCTAAGTGTTGATTCAAAATTCAGTGGTTACTTCAGTGGCAGTATAAAACTGTTAGTCTTTTGTTGTTGCTCAGTCGCACAGTCGAGTCCAACCCTTTGTGACCACATGGACCACCGCACACCAGACACCCCTATTCTCCACCATCCTCCTCAACCTTCCCAGCTCTGTGCCCATTGCATCAACAGTACCATCTAGCCATCTCATCTTCTGCCACCCCCTTCTTCTTTGGCCCTCAACCTTTCCCAGCATCAAGGCTTTCTCAAATGAATCCTCTCTTTTAATGTGATGTCCAAAGTACTTTAACTTCATCTTCAATATTTAACCTTCCAAGGAGCAGTTGGGGTTGATTTCTTTTAAGATCAACCTATTTGTTGTCTTTGCTGTCTAGAGTACAGTACTCTCAAAATTCTCCTCCAACACCACATTTCAAATGTGCCTATTCTTCTGCGCTCAGCTTTCCTTATGGTCCAGCCCTCACAACCATACATTAGTACCAGAAATACCATAGCCTTGACTATGCAGACTTTTGTTTGTAAGGTGTTGTCTCTATTTTTAACTATGCTCCCCAGGTTTCTCATAGCTTGCCTCCCAAGATTTAGTCACCTTTTTATTTCATGGCTGCTATCACCATCTGCAGTGATCTTGGATCCTAAGAATGTAAAGTCTGTCACTGCTTCTAGTTCTTCCCCATCTATTTTCCAGGGACTGTTGCCATTATCTTGGTTTTCTTGATGTTGAGTCTCAAACCAGCTTTTGCACTCTCTTATTTAGGTCTTCTTCACTTGTTGCCATTAGGGTAGTATCATCTACATGTGTCAAATTGTTCATGTTTCTCCTAGAAATTTCCAACTTGTGATTCATCCAGCCCTGTATTGCACATTATGTGCTCTGTATATAAGTTAAATAAGCAGGATGACAAAATGTAGCCTTGTCTTAACTCCTTTTCCTATTTCAAACCACTCTGTCCTTCCGTATTCTGTCCCAACTGTTGCTTCTTGACTCATGTACAGATTTCTCATGAGGCATATAAGGTGTTCTACTATTCCCATCTCTTTAATTACTTGCCACATATTATTGTGGTCCACACAGTCAAAGGCCTTGGTGTAGTCAATAAAACAGAAGTAGACTTGTTTCAGGTATTCCTTTGTTTTCTCCATAATCCAGCATATGTTGGAAATTTGGTCTCTAGTTCCCCTGTCTCTTCAGAACCCACTTCTGGTAGTTCTCTATCCACATGCTGCTGAAGCCTGTCCTGTATTATCTTGAGCATGACCATGCTAGCATGTGAGATAAGTACAATTGTTCGATAATTTGAGCATTTTTGGCATTGCCCTTTTTTGGGATTGGAACATATACTGACCTTTTCCAATCCTGTGGCCATTGTTGTGTTTTCCAAATCTGCTGGCATATAGAATACAACACTTTATTTCCATCATCTTTTAGGGCTTTGAATAATTCAACTGGGATATCATCATCTCCACTAGCTTTGTTGTTGGCAGTGTTTTTTACGGCCCGCCTGACTTCACTCTCCAGGATGTCAGGCTCAAGTTCAACGTTCTCATCATTGTTATTATCAGGAGTGTTGAGTTCCTTTTTGTAGAGTTCCTCTGTGTACTCTTGCCATCTTTTCTTAACCTCTTCTGCATCAGCTAAATCCCTGCCATTTTTGTCCCTTATCATGGTCATTTTTGCTTTAAACTTTCCCTTGATTTCCCCATTAAAAAAAAAAAAAGATCTCTAGTCCTTGTTGTTTTCCTCTATTGCTTTCCACTGTTCATTTAAGAAGATTAGCCTTTAAGTTGCTACAATAGTTTGCTTTCCTTCCTTTTCTCTTGCCAGTATCCTGTTGCTGTTCCCAACTATAGCAGTCACATTGACTTAATGTGAGTTATACAGAGGGTGCCAAAGATGTGTAGAGATTTTAAGAGATATTATCTATAGCTTACTTTCCAAAGTTGAATTGAATTGCGGTAGCAATCTGTTGTATGACATTCACTCAAAAGAATGAATGCTAGCTTCACCATGTGACAGTCAGGACAGTCAAAGAAAATGGTGAAAGCATGGTAGTCATTTGAGGAGCAGAAGACAATTTTGAACTAGTATTTGACATTTGAGAACATTGTTGAAGTACAATGACAATGGAGGCACAAGTATGCAATAGAACCTCCAACACACCTAAAAATTGCATCCATTCATGATAAGTTTTAAACATATTCTTTTGAATATTCAGTGCTGGACAAATAATGATGAAGAAAGTATGTATTCCAGATCAGTTACTACAGAGTGTGAGGCCAGAGCCTTTTCTATGTGGCACATTTTAGTTCCACACTAAAAACGTTTGTCTGTACAACACAATAGCACTACACTGATAAAGGTAAAGGTCACCCTTGCTTAAAAGCAAGTTGTATCCAACTCTAGGGTTCAATGCACATCTAAGTTTCATAGCTGAAGAGCCAGCACTAGATGTTTTCGTGGTCATGTTACAGGCATGTCTAGACACCAGAGTGCATGGGACACTGTTTACCTTCCCACTGAAGTGGTCCCTATTTATCTACTTGCAATTTCTTGCTTTTGAACTGCTAGGTTAGCAGGAGCTGGGACAAAGACAGGAGCTCATTCCATCCTGCAGTATTCGGGTATCGAATTGCTGACCTGCCGCCTTCCAATCAATGTCTTAGCCACTTGAGCCACTGTTATGTCTTACCAAATTAGGAGCCTTGAATGGCTTCAGCCATCAATTGAGCCCTGGTGCTGCAGTGGTTAAACTGCTACACTGTAGCCAGAAAGTTGTAAATTCAGTCTTGACCAGGGATCAAGGTTGATTCAGTCTTCCATCCTTCCAAGGTCAGTAAAATGAGTACCCAGCATGTCAGGGGCAAAATGCTAATTAACTTGTGAACTGCCCAGAGAATGCCTAAGAGCTATTGGGCAGTATAAAAATATAATTGTCATTGCTAATTGATGTTATCAGGCAGTTGATGTTTCTGGACAGTTTTGGAACAGTTATGAGACTAACTCTGTGTCATTTATTAGCAGTTACAGTCTGCCCAAAGGATGATAAATTCCTGTATAAGACATACCTGGCAGACACATATTTAAAAGAGAGGAGCCATGGTGGAAGACAGGCAATAATAGCAACAGCAAGTCCCAGTTAAAGAGACGCAAATGTTGAAGGGGTTAATGAGCACAAGGTTCAGATAAAAACTCTCTGCCATCACTTTGTGTCAATCCTACCATCTTTTGTTCATTTATACTCAAGCTGAGGTTTTAAGGTGATATGCTATTTTGGAAACATTATTTTGGGGGGAAACTGCTTCCTGAATCTCTAGTCACTTAGCCAGTGGCCCAAGGGGTTATAATTCCCCAAATATCTCCTTTCTGTGCTTTGAGAATATGATGATGTTTGTTACTGCTCACTCCCCTGAGAGGGGCTCCTTTGGAACTAGGACACAGGCTTGCTTTCTTAATTAAATTTCAGAGTGCTGATGCTGGAGTAAATAAGTGATACTCGATATACTGTTTCACACAGAGCATTCCTCTAAGTCAATGGGGTCTCAGTGACAAGACGGTTAATTGCACTCACCCGCTTTACATGCAGAAAGCATTGCCAGTCTGTATGTTTCGCCAGACAATAAGTAAAATGGCAAAGCAAATAAATACAGTTGAGCAAAATTTTTCTAAAAAGGCTTGGCCTTTCCTGAGCTTGAAGGTTAATAGATTACAAAATGATTGCAGAAAAAATTGAAACGTGTCTGTAGGGAGACTTGTTTTGTCTTTCCCTACAAGCAGTCAACTGACAGTCATTTCTTCAGTTCTCATTTCAAGGAGGCAACTGACTTCATTGACTTGAGTTTCCACATAACCGTTGATCCCTTATGGTTCTTGTTGACTAGGTTTTATAAAAATGAAAGTTATCAGCAGTAAACTTGACCCCGCTGATCCTTGGAATATATTTATTTATTTGTGGAAGGGGCAGACAGTCAAGGGAAATTAAACTGAAGCAGCTGATGTTTCGTCTAATAATATGGCACCAATAATAAATAAATAAAAACCTGAAGGGCAAGCTAACAGCATAATTTCAAGCCTTGAAGAAGGCCTCCTGCTTAAAAGGAAAGACTTCGTGTTGCCAAGACAAAGAAAGTTTTCTAGCCACCTAAAGAAAGACAGAAGGATAAGATAACTTGTTTCTTGGACTAATTGCTTAATCTGATGCCTCTCTATGAAGAATTAAACCCTATTCAGTTCAGTGAGAATTATTCAGTTAATTATTTTGCCCCTATTTCATCCGTTTAAAAATCCCAGTCTTGCTTTAGAATCTTGTGTCTTGAATCTTGATTTAAGATGTACATAGTAGAGGTAAAGGTCACCGTTGTTCAAAAGCCAGTCATATCCAACTCTAAGGTATGGTACTCATCTCCATTTACAGCCGAAGAGCCAGCACTGAAATCCAGACACCCATTGGGAGACAAATGGAGCTATTTCTCATTATCCTTTATTTTATATAGTTTAGAAGTAACCTGTCCTGTGTCTTGGGACATGTATGGATGGATACTTATCCATAATGGATGTCTTATATCAGATTGCTCCTGTAGTTCCATAGCTTATGTCACCTCAGTCTTAATCATAGGAACTCAACAACTTCTTCCAGGTGAAAAAAGCACCTACAAAATCCACCACAGATCTTTGCAATCAATCCATGGGGATCCTTGATGTTGGTGGTGAATGGGGAGGTCCATTTGACCTGACTTTCACAAGTAACAATGTTCCCACCACTTCCAATTAAGCTTTAAAGTTAAAAAAAATTAAAAACATAGCTTCCAAAAAGATGCTGCTGTGGGGAATTCATTTTTTTTCATATTTTAGTTCACTCAAAATATTGGGAGAGTCAGCCAAGCTAAAACACAATGATGCTACTGCTTCCTTTGCAGCCACCGAGGTAGTACTAAAACAATTAACTCATTTGTTCCTTCACAATGAATGATGGTAATCAATTAGACTTTTGTAAGCACTAGGTAAGTAAAGGTAAAGTGCACTTCCCCTATCCAATAAAGAAAGAGGAGGGGATATTGAGATGCGATCAGAGGACTCCTCAATTCAAAACTGTATTTATATAATTCTTTGACCTCCATCCCATGACATATGAATACATCTTGTGCTTTTCTGGACCAAAGGAAAACAAAGAATGATGGTATAAATACCTTGTTTCAATGGGGCCCCGGTTGCTGCATAGCACATTTCTATTGTCCCTATTTTATCCAGTTTCACAACCCAATACTGTACTGTTAATAGCCAAGTAGATACTGTCATGGCTGTATAGCTCAATCGATTACAGATCTGGTTGTCGAGTCAGCGGTTGAGCGTTCAATTCCCCCTTGTAATTCCTGAGAGACGAACCAGCCTATGTGGCTTTGAGCAGTCTATATAGTTCCAGAGCATCCCATAAGAAGAGAATGGCAAATCATTTCTGAATATTCCCTACCTGGAAAACCTGGAAAGAGTCAGCATGTCAGACTTGACAGCACATAATTATTAGATATAATTCCTCTCTCCCCCTCTCTCCCCCCCAATTGTTTAAGGTGAAAGGGATTTATTATTGCTAATTGTCCTAGAAGGAAAACAGCCTATGGCAGTCTTCCGTCAACATGCTGTGTACACCAGTAGCAAAATGGTGCAACTGGGTATGTATTATTGTCACAATCCCACCGTTATAGCAGCAGGTGTTGAGATCTGAAATACAGAAACCATGTGCAAAGATCTAATAGAGACGGACTTTAGAATTATTGCCCCAAATCCTGTTGCATAACTTAAGTTTGAAGAAGAGGAATGACATAACCAGCAGGGCTTACCAAAGACTGGAAATATGTAATGTAAAAGTCACCCTTGTGCCCTGTTTCTTCTGTAGTAATAGAAGAAATACATGGTTAAGTACTGGGTCATCTCCATTAATAACTTCATAATAAACCTTTGAAAAGAGCAGTTTATAATGCAGTGCAGACAACTTGTCTCACAGCATGCATCTCTGTTATATGTTAGGTGTTCATAGGGTGTGCGTGAGTGAGAAAAAGAGCAAGTGAGAGAGATGAGGTAATAAGAAAGGTTTAGGAGTTTTGTGCAGTATTGTACAGTTCATAAATCCACACCTTGAACAGTATGAAAAGACGGAAGTGTCACTGGTTCTGTAAATCATTCTGCTCAAGAGTTCAATAGATTAACTCTCCAGCCATCCCAGGTGTTTTAAAGGGCTTTTCTCTTTTTATTATCCAATTAGTTCTACATGTTAATAAGAAATTTTCTTTCTTATAAAACTGTGCAAATTTTCTCTCATGTCTAGGGTGATATAAATAGACTTCTTCACATACACTTTCACTGCCCTGGGACTGATTTGTGAGTATATATTGCTGCTTGGGAAGATTATAATTTACAGGTGATTGTTTGGAGGAGTTCAAATTACCAGCACTCATATATATGGATATATAAATAAAAAATGAAGGTTCTCAAGAGATTCTGCACAAACAGTTTCCTTGGAAAGAAAAAAGAGTTCTCAATAAAAACTAGTAAATTTTTATATCTCATGCCTCTGCATAAAGTATTGATAGATTATTCCAGTCCTTCGTTTCTATTTCAATATTTCTGAACCATTTCCTTGAACATTTTATCTTTCCCCCATCATCATATAAATCCTCATACACTTCAGTCCCTACGGAATCAAGCCATCCTGCAGTCAAAAAGGAGAAAACAAATCTAGGCAGAAAAATCATTGGAAGTACAACGTGATTACTGGTTGCAAAGTTGAGTGATTGAAAGAATGGGGGATTGGGAGAAATAATGAATTAAATAACACCTTTCAGAAGGCATTAGTGCCATTCGGTGTCAAGAAAGGAGACAGCTCATTAGGGATCTGGTATTTCAAAAAGTACTGGGGCTGGGGAAAATTCTAAAATAACAATAGGGATACTCTGAGGTAAGTAATTTGAGTATGGTAACTAATTTGAGAACCTGGTGGGGAAAAGCATAAAAACATTGGATAAACCTTTTATCAAATATTCAACAACTCCTATTTTTAACCTCCAAGAATCATTCAATAAATCGCCAAGAGTAACAGGGCCGTTAGTACATATTTTTGCATTCTCCCTTCTCCTTAGAGTGACAACAACTATGGTAATTGGTTAGAGTGTACAATTATCTAGGTTCGGTCATTCCTAGGAAGAGATATCACTGGAATGTCTGGTATTTTGTGATATTTGCATTTGTTTACAGATATGCAAGTGGAGAATTTGCAAGTGCTAACAAAGGAGCTTGGAAAAGTTAGTTTTCGGGACTACAACTTTATTCATCCTTCCTAAATGTTTGCTTAGGTTCCCACGCATGAAGAAACAAAACTGAACATGAAACACATCTTGGATAAAGAATGATCAAACAACTCCAAGCAGGTGACTTGTCTAGATCCTTTCCCATACATTGTGTTTATAATTCTTCAAGTTCACCTCAGTTGTGCAGTGTCTGACATAAGTACCACCATGTCTTCTTTCCCTGTCCTTGAGAATGATCATCCAGTGCTTTGAAACGGAAATAATTTGGGGCTTTAAGCTGCTTATCCAGACTTGAGCAGCTTATTTTGAACTCATTTGAGGAAAAACCTAACTGCAATGTTTGTTTAGCTTTTTGAGTGCACCCAGCTACATGTACACATGCAACCAGAATTTGTTTGTATAACAGAGTACTTGTTTAATAAACCTGCCATTATGTATTCCAATAGGACAATTTTAAGATTATTGGAATTCATGCCCTAATTGTAGCTTTCAAACTGTGCACTCAATGTTCACTAATTTATATTTTTCTCTTGCCACTAAAAGAGCAGTGCTAAAAGCAAAAACAAGTGCTGAGTTCCATCTTGATTACACTCCTCTCCTGGACAGACAAAAGGTTTTAAAGTTTATTGAGAAATATTTGTTATTTTTGTAACAAAAATTATACAATCTACATACCACAGAGAGAGAGAATGAGAGTGTGAGAGTTATCTGATTGAAAGGAATTTTTGAAGTAAGATTACCTGATCCGTGAATCATTAATAAAGTTCAATTCAATATATGCATTCCCTGGAAGTCAGAGGTAGATTTATTGCTTTTACTGCCTGTGCAATCTCTTGTGAGAGACAGAAAGAAATCCTGAGATTGCCAAACCTGTTTTATATAGGAACGGTAAACTGAGTGAAAACTGGATGGGCTCTAGTATATCACTGATCTCATGGTCACCAAATAATGATTCAGACTCACTGAGAGAACTGTAAAAGTCTATGGTTTATTACTTCCTTATATCTCTATATTAACTAACTCATTATCATCTCAAATGGAATATAAATCTAGCAGTAGCCAATTGCTTTAATCTGTATGCTTGCTCATCTGCCATCTTTATCTTGTAAATCCTAGCCTTACATAAAGTGAGCAAGTGTACAATTAGCATGTTATTTATTTACTTATTATTTATTTGAACTTATATCCTACCCATTTAGTGATAGATTCACTCATCTGGATGACATGTACAGATCATAAGACAAAATACTCCAAAAATGTAAAGCAAAAAAATATATATAGCACCTGAATTAGTACTACTTTATTTCAAAGCTTGGATGGGTGGGGCCAGCCAGAATTTCTGCTACAGGTTCTGGTGAACTAGTGAGAACCTGCTGAATCCCACCACTGGATATATTTCTTTCACCCCAGTTGCAGGTGAGAGGAAGGACAAAGTATATAGAATTCAGAGTTTCTTCATAGTATTTCCTTTGTTTGTGCAGTATACCTGTTGCCACTATCAATCAGAAGGAGCTGCCACCTCATGGAATGTATGTATGATTCCTCCTCCTTTATTGTCTTCTCTCAGAGTTCACTTTCACAGAGACATCATCACCTGCAGAAGAACTCTCCGTATGGAAGCCTCTTAGTTTAGCGCAGGGGTTCCCAACCTTTTCAAGCCGCGGGTGGGTCATGCTCTCTTAGTCAGCTTTGAGGGCTAACATTTTGCCCTGCCTGCACAATGGGGGTAGCCATTTTGTCCCAACAGCTTCAATGGAATCGCCATTTCATTTCTCAGATGCCCTTGGAGAGGTGAGGGGCCACATGATATGGCGCTGCAGGCTGGATCCTGCCTGCAGGCCTTAGGTTGGGAACCCCTGGTTTAGAGTTTGCTACTCAAACCATCTGTAATAAAATCCTACAATACCACAAAATAAAAATAACTATATGCTGTCAAGTCAATACTTACTTATGTTGACTCTTTCCAGGATTTTCTATGTAGAGAGTACTCAGAAGTGGTTTACCATTCTTTTCTTCTGAGGGTATCCTGGGATTGTGTAGCTTCCCCATGGCTACACATGCTAGGAGGCACAGTGGGAAATTGAACTCTAACTTCTGGCTCCATAACCAGATACCTATCTAACTCAGATGGCCATCAACATTTACCTAGGCTATCACCTTTCATGTTGAGAGTACACAGCATCTGATGTTCAGAACTACACTCCTTCTTGTAATGACTGTTTCAATTAGCTTTCACACCAAATTGCTGTTCAAAGATTGTCAGCAGACCATGAATCCATTTCTTTCAAAAGTTCATGCAATACCTTGCATGTTCCAGTGACTGTTTTGGCACCACGAGATGCAAGGACGTTAACAATTGCACAAAAGAAGGAGTTTTAGCAGGAACAGTTACAAAAGCTGTATTTCTTGAATGTTAGCCTGTGTAATGCTGTTTTCAATCATCAGTAAAGATCACTTCAGTGAAAAGAAGGATGCTAATTAGAGAACTGCATTTATGAGCTGAGAGAGATGGCACTTGCTCATTCTGGTTTTATGACTAAGAGCTCTACTCCATAGGATTACAGTTCTGCGTCTTTCCCTTGGTTGCAGTTGGTTGTGAAAAAGAATCATGCTCATCGTGATTCTCACACCAAAGCCCTTTTCTGCATGAAAATGTTAATGTTCTTGGAAAGCTATATGAGAAATCCACTTTGCTTTTGGAGCCTTTGTTATGGAGAATTTTTTTAATGTGCTAATTAAAAGCTTCACGTTGACCCCAAAATAATGATGTAGGATAATGAAGCATTCTCTGAATGTTAGAGGGGAAAAAAGAAATAAACTTCATAGGAATGTGCTGTAGTCTAAAAAAAACCCTACACACAGACAAAAAAATCATAGAATAACATAAATCATGTCAACAGCATAAGAAAAAAGTGCTGAAAGGCATAGGAAAAAGCACTGGCTAACATAGGATACAATATCTGGATGGCAGGACCAATGTGGATACGACGTGTGGAAGGAGATGTAGTCATGCCTAAGACCAGGGATTCTCAGCCTGCAGCCTGTGGGGCAGATGCGGCCCATGGCATCATTTCAGGTGGCCCCTCAATGCCTCCACCACACCAGGAAGTGCCATGTGGTGGAGGAAGAAGGAAATGACCATCTGGCCCCTGAAGCTGTGTTAAAAAGTTTGAAGATTCCTGCCTAAGACTATGAGTCTGCAGCTGAAGGAGCAACAGAGCAGATGAAACAAAGATGAAGCACCTGAGGAAATGCTAAATATGTGTGTTTAATTTTTTTTTGCCACTGTTGGCACACAGACATTTGTGACTCCCTGGTTGCACATTTCTCCAAAACTGAAAGCTCCTGGAATACAAAAAGATGAAAGAGACAGCAGTCTTTGCAGGTGTTTCTTTTTCATCATACCATTCTGGATTTGGATGAAGCACTAGAAGTACTAAAGGAATTTCACCTGCTTTAGTGCTTCTAAGAATGTAAAACATGTCTACAAAATGTATACCTCAGCCTTGTCCTCCTGGGAAAGACAGTCTTGGGAGGGCCAGTTTTCCTAGTAGAACATGCCAGCCTTGGTAAACCTAAAGATTTAAAAAAAGTATTATTTTTTCAATTTTGTGCTATGTTGTTTTGCCGATTGTAAGCTGCCCTGAGTCACCACAGCAAGTGGGTGGCAATATAAATCTAAACAAATAAATAAATATATAAAGATAAGTGAGTGACAATCAGAGATGTTCTGCTGCCTGTGGAGAAAACATTTTCTGAAAATCCATGTGTAGCCAGGAATACTGGTAGCTGAAACATACTTCAGCCTACACCACATTTGAAGGTCTTTGGCTAACATAGTGGATATAGGGTGGGCTGTGTTCTACCCATTTGATTACACCCCCTAACATTTCATTGTCATACTCGACACCCCAGGATCCGCCACTCCAAGTTGCTACCATAAGGAGCCTGCAGTCGAACCTGCTTGGAAGAATTCTTGCTGAACTCCAGTACTTAAAATCCCAAGTACTGTATATACTCGACTTTAAGTCATCCCAAATATAAGTTGAGGTACCTAAGTTGGACCTCTAAAACTAGGAAGATAGATTGACCCGAATATAAGTCAGGTGTGGAATATGCAGCAGCTGCTAGTTAGTTTAAATAATTAAAATACATGAAAATACGGTAAAATTAATTAATTTAGACATTTGTGTGCATGTTTTTGAGTGTTTATGTTGACCCGAGTATAAGTTGAGTCCCATTGTTTCTGATGTAGAAATTTAGAAATCATAAATGTTTGCATGAAAAGGTGGGTTCAACCCAATTGTGTAAAGTTATCATTGCAATGCAGATGGCAATGTGACTGCAGAAGAAAGGTGCTTTCATGCAGAGAAGCATGTTTTATATGCAAAAAAAAGAAAAGAAAAGATGGATCAGGGCACAAATCATTTAGATAGTAGAGGATTCTAACCTGTACTTGCTCAATGAGGCTGGTAACCTAATTGCTATATCACATAACAAATGCTTGGGTCTTTCTGAAGCTCTGACTGGCCTTCATCCTGATGTAACCAATGTTATTGTCTTCTAACACCATGTGAGATAATGGTCCCAGAAGTAGAAATAAGACATAATTCCTCAAGCAGAAACAACTATATTGTCTCTTTACCCTTTCATGCAGTGTTATTTATGAGATACCCTTAAAAACTAACCTCATTCTGCAGTGTCTAGTAGGACTCAATCCTCTTTATGGCCTAAATGCTAACACCTGGCAGAAAGGTTTGATAAAATTATATAATTCAGGGGTGAATGGCTGTGTAATTAAATGCATTTGACACAACAATAAAATCAGCTTCTGCTTCAGAAGATGAGATTCTAACAAATGGTTTGCCAACTCAGCCAAAAACACAACAATCCCATCTGACACAATCTCTGACATGGCTCTTTATTTCCGTGGAGGCACACCAAAAGTGCAGGCGGTGAAGACATGCTCCATGAAACCAGAGCTTTCTTGTTTAGGTGAGACTTTGGGAAGGGAACCCAGTTAACTTGATTATAAATCCAACAAGCTTATGTTTAAGAAATAGTAAGCTCTCCTTCATAGCAAAATGTTGTCTACAACTATGGTCAACAGTAATTTTCCCCATTTTTTCATCATCTTTCTTTTGCTTCTTTCTGCTTTCCATGAAAAAAGGAAAGAGCCCATTACTTAATCTCTCCCAAGTGCTTCATGAGAGCAAAATTCAAATCTAAGGTACCCTTTAAAATATTTTTTCAAAATAAATAGATAAATAAAATTTCCTGCTGGCTTCCTAAATTAAATGTGTTCCCATTATTACTAATTACTGACTGAATAGGTGCTTTGTTCATCATTTTCCCCTTTAACCATCCACTCAGTATTTGTATCATTACAATCTGGTGCCATGGAAATTACACTAACGTTATAAATCTAGAATAATGAATCTATTACTTGAAATGGTGAAGAGAACAGATAGATTGTAAAAAGGGAAAGGTCTTGTTTGAATAATGATTCTGCTATGTTGGAAAGGGTGTGATGATGATAACATATTACAGGAACCACAAATTTAATTCTATGTGTAAATGTGCTTTTTAGACAGAGATTGTATTTTATCATTCATTCTGAAATGAAAGAAAAAGAGAACCATACACTGCAAAATCTATATTCTCCACTTATAGGATTGTCTATTAAGTAAGTAGTTTCTGTTGAAAATATTTAAGCAGCCACACTACCAATATCCCAGAATAACACACGCATATACACAACACAGACATACTCATTTAGCATGTTTTTTGGTTCTTCTGATGTTATTTCCTCAGCTTTGGAAAAGACAGAAAGGTTTTTGTCTCTGCACATGTGCTATTGTTGCCACCACCACAATGTGCCTGTAAGACAAAACCAATTGTAGGTATATCAAGAAAACATAGCTGGCAGAAACAATCCTGAGGTTGGCCGGAAGCAGACATATTAGAAGTAGATCAAAGAGCGTTTAGATCTGGCACTTGGGCCAGAAAGGTTTCACTCTGAAAGAAAGTTCAATCTGTAGGTTCAGACAAGACCACAGGATGAGCCAAAATTGAGCTTATGAATGTGTAGTTCTGCTCAGAAAGCAGCCTCACCTCTTCTTTAAGTGACCTCCAGATGAGCTATTTTACGTGTTAACAAACAAAATATAAGAGCAGTATATTCTGAATGTAAAACTATTTTTTTGTCTAACACCTTGGAAGAAAAAGGATAGATATTAAATGTTGGTTTTGCTGTTTAAAACAAACATCTAATTTCTTCAAAAGAGAAAAGCTTTTATCTTCCAAACAGAGAAAATTTGTGATATATAAAAGACAGGAAGTTCATTTCTCCCAAGATGACTTTATCACTAATGACAGGCAAGCAGTGTTGGGCAGCAGCCGGTTCGGACCAGTTCTACTGAACCAGTAGTAACAACGCCAGGTGGCCTCTGGGGGGGGGGGGGTAGTAACTCTCCTGGGAGACCACCCAGGGTGGTTACTTTTTTTTTTAGGCAACTGGTTCAGTCACCTTTCCGACTGCCCTTCATTGCAGCCCAAAATGGCTACTGATAAGTGCGTATGCATCAAAATATCATTTGATGCATGCACGCTGAATACTGGAGGCGTGCATGCATCAAATGGTAATTTGATGCATGCGCACTTACCAGTAGCCATTTTGGGCTGCAGTGAAGGGTGCAGCGGCTGAGTGTTGAGGCCCTCAGTGGCCTCTTCGGAGGTGCGGTGGTGGCGGTGGCGGTGGCCTTCGCTCAAGTTGCCCCATGCCATGCCGCGCCGCTGCCATGCTGCACCACCACCTTCCACCTCCACACCGCGCCACCAATGCTGAGCCGCTGCCACTCACCACAGCTTGTCCGTCGTCGCTGCTCATCCATTGCCGCTGATGCCACCACCCACTGCTGCTGGTCCCTCACCACGTTGTGCTATTTCACCAGTGCAGGCTGCGGCACACAGCCAGGCCGGGCCAGGCCATGCCACCAGGCCAGGCAGCGCTGCTGGGCCAGGCCAGGCCAGGCTAGGCTAGGCTGGGCCAGGCCACTGGGCCGCCGGGCCACTGCTGTTGCCGCCTTCTGCTCCCCGACACCAGGGTAAGTGACTAGGGTTTGTGTTTGGGGTGGGTGAGTGGGTGTTTTATGTAGTGTGCTTTTATGTGTATTTAATGTCTATTTTAATTTTATGTTCATGTTTTTTATTTCTATTTAATGTCTATTTAATTTGTATTTTTATGTGTTTTTATTTCTAGTTAATGTCTAGCTAATTTGTATTTTTATGTGTTTTTTATGTCTATTTTTATGTGTACTGTATTTTTATTTTATTTTTTTACTTCGGCTCCGCCCACATCATTGGCTCTGCTTACAACATCATGACATCATGACATAATGGGCTCCACCCACGACATCATGACATCATTACGTTGGCTCCACCCACGACATCATGATGTTTTCTCCGCCCATGACATTGGCTCCACCCACAGTGTGGTAGTAAAATTTTTGGCTGCCCACCACTGCAGGCAAGCTCATCTCTGAGAACACCCTGCCCTTCTCCTCAGGTTTTGTAAAATGGAGAAAAGTAAAAATTACAAGCTAGAACCAGGTGAAGTTAGTTAGCTTCAGGTCATCCTAATTCTGCTGACTTACTCTAAGCAGATGCACCAGGAGAAAAGCTGCTTTCGTGGCCACCATTTCCTCCAAGCAGGGCCGTAGCCAGGATTCTAGATGGGGGCGGCGGAAAATTTGTCAGGAGGGGCAAACGTTTCAGGGGGGGCAACAATGTCACACACACATATATAACATTGGCATCCCTGGTTGGGTTGTGGGGCTGTTAGCTCAGGAGGGTTATTTTTTTGGGGGGGGGAGCTGGCTCCTCCTGGCTCTGGCTCCAAGACATAAGATTTCAGGTGAGCTTTAGACAGTCTTTATTTAGACTTGGAGTGAGTTACACATCATTTGCTCCCTCTAGCCCTATGCAGACATTCAGCATAGAGTTAACCTGAGTCCAGGACAAAAGAAAACAGGCTGTCCCAGCCAGTGGGGGGATGTCAAAAATTTTACTACCCCACCGTGATGTCATAACAGTGTGGGCGGAGCTAACATCATGATGCCGAAGAAAAAATACAAAATAATAAAAAATAATAAAATAAAAATAAGCACACACACCCCTCAACCAACCCACAACACAAACCAGTAAATAAAACAAATAAATAAAATATACATTAAAATACTCTTCTTTTGCTGTTTGGCACGCATGCACAGTAGGGGAACCAGTGAAAAGGTAAGCCCCAAAGGTGGTTCCCCCCAAAAGTTGCTACCGGTTCTCCGGGACACTGGGAAAAGTTACTACTTGTTTTGGTGAACTGGTGAGAACCTGTTACATCCCATCACTGGTCCCAGCCCTTCATAATTGCTCCCTTCACACAGAGAATAACAGTCTGAAAAAGGACAATGTCTTCTAAGCTTGTAGACTCTCTAGCCTACAGAATTGAATTTAAAAAACATCTTTCCAAGAGAGGGATGTGTGGATATGAAAAATCCACATTTCACTTGCAGAAGGTTTCTTTACTGATCATAGTTGGAAAATGAGCTTAGTCTGTTCTTTTCCCATTCCCTTTGAAGCAATCCTCAACAATGGTATTTTTACAGTGGCAAATGCATAATAATCACCAGCCCTCAAATGGCAATCATTTCACATCATTCTTTAAAGCCAAAGTACAGTTAGCATTTTTCATATTTAAATCTTAAGACAATTGTGCTAATTAAGTGACTGTGCTTGAAAATTGATCACTTTTGCTTTCTTGGTGTGTGAAAATAACACAACAATAAACTGATGTATTATTCAGGTCATCACTGAGAGCGAGAGTGCATAGGTTTGGCCCTTCAGTCAATTGGTCAATCCTACAGAATAATAAGAGCTGTTCTAAAACTAAATTTATAAGGCAATGAGTGCATAATGGTTTGATACAGTAATACCTCGCATAATGAATTTAATTCGTTCTGCGAGGCTTCTCGCTATGCGAGTTTTTCACAGACTCGCATAGCGAAAATTCCAATGGAAAAACTCGCATAACAAGCTTTTTTAGGGGAATAACTCGCATAGCAAATTTTTTCATTATGCGAGTTTTCCCCATAGAAACCCTTGTTATGCGAGTTTTCTATTGGGAAAGTCCGACTCGCATAGCGGAAAAAAAATTGTTATGCGAGTTTTCCCCCATAGGGGAAGTCTGACTCGCATAGCGAAAATTTTTGTTGTGCAAGTCATATCGCTTTTTGAAAAACCTGCTCATTATGTGAGTTTTTTGCAAAGCAAAACACTTGACTGTAATTTTGAACTCTTTCAAGAGAGCAGATTATTTCAAAAAACCATGGAAGGTTTATTTTCAAATGTTTGACAACGTTTTTGTACATCCCATACTCCCCAGCTTCTTCTCTTCCAGCAATTTCCTGTGTCCTAAATGAAGGAAAGTACAACAGAATTTTAGTGAGAATTACAAATTTAGCTGATATTGATACCCACAAACTTTGAAATGGGGAAAAGTGCTCAGTCAGATAAAAATACAGTTATCAAAACAGAGATTTGGAGGAGACTGAAAATTACTCACACATCTTTAGTTCAAGAAAAAACTCTATGTCAGATTATCTCTTCTCCTGGCGAAGAGAACTATGAAGGAGAGGAACTTGTTGGCACTCAGAAATGGCCAAAGACTTATTGTTACTTGAACCAAAAGATAAGATGGCCCCTGCCTCCATGTTCCATTCCAACAAAGGATCCACATTTACTTCACCAGAAGACAACACCACTACCACAACCAAGGATAGAATCATAGAATAATGGAGATGGAATGGCCATATAAGGCCCTCAAGTCCAATCTCCCACTCAATGCAGGAATCCATGTCCAAGTATATTTGACAGATGGCTATCTAACATTCTCTTGAATCCTTCTGATGTTTTTAAACTCATCTCCTCTTGTGGTAACTGATTTCATTGTACTGCTGTTCTAACAATTAGGATGTTTTTCCTGATATTCAACTGAAATCTGGATTAGTGTAACCTGACCTCATTATTACATGTCTTGCACTCTGGGATGACTGGGAATAGATCCTGCTGTTCTATGTGTGACAACCATAGTATCCTTCTGGGGCATCTCTCTGGGATGGAACTTGGAGACACTGTTTTACAGTGACCCTAGTCCTTTCTGGAAGGGAGAACTCAGAACATGGTGCTGGAGGACTCCTATTTGATACTCTGGTCAATAGGTTTCCTCAAGGTTTGTTTTTTCCTCTATTTAATGTCTACAAGAAACTGTTGGGACAAGGTCTCTGGAATTTGGAGTTCTGTGTCATCAGTATGCTGATGAAACCCAACTCTGGCTCTCCTTTCCACCTACATCTGAGAAGGCTGCTTCAGTTCTAGATTGGTGTCTAGTGTCAGTAATGGACTGGATGATAGTGAAAAAACTGAAACAATCCAAACAAGACAGAAGTGATGTTGAAAAGTAGATCAAGGAACAGGGATCCAGCCTGGTTTAGACAGAATTACACTCTGTGAAAACACAGGTGCACAGCTTGGGTGTACTCCAGAATTCATCTCTGAACTTAAATGCCCAGGTTTCACCAGTAGCCAGGTGTGCATTTACATATTTAAGACTAGTGTGCTATCTACACCTATTCCTGGAGAGGTGTCATCTGGCCTTGGTGACACATGCCTTAGCTACATCCCAGCTGGATTACTGTAGCACTCTCTACACACAGCTGTTTTTGATCCAAAACTCTGCAGCCAGATAGTTAACTGGGGTTGGTTACAGGACTTACATAACTACCACCCATTCACCTATTATAACAGTTACACTGGCTGCCAATCCTTTTCCAGGCACAATTCAAAATATTGGTTTTAACCTTCAGGAGAACCTTTTCTCTGTGTCCTACCACTCACACAGATGCATTTGCTAGGATATGGGAGAGAGCCTTCCCTGTTACTGCTCCCAGAATCTGGAACTTCCTCCCACAGGAGACCAGGCCAGCCATAAAACTTGTAATGGTAATAGCTATGAGACTTTTGTTGTTGTTGTTCAGTCACAGTCAAGTCCAATCCTTGGTGACCCCAAGGACTACCGCAAGCCAGGCTCCTCTGTCATCTGCCATCCTCCACAGTACACCTACTTAGTATGCCTACTGTGTCAATGATGCTATCTAACCATCTCATCATCTGCCACCCCTTCTCCTTTTGCCTTAGATCTTTCCCAACACCAGAGCCTTCTCTAGCAAGTTCTGTGTCCTCATTTGGTGGCCAAACTACTTGAGCTTCAGTTTCAGTTTCTGTCCATCCAAGGAGCAGTCAGGGTTGATTACCTCTAGGATGGAATGATTTGATCTCCGTGCAGTCCAGGGTGATACTGAGAAGTCTTCTCTAGCACCACAGTTCAAAGATGTCTATTCTTCTGCGCTCAGCCTTCCTTATGGTCCAGCTGTCACAGCCATACATTACTACTGGGAAGACTTTTGTTGCCAGGGTGCTTGCATCCCAAGAAGAAAGCATCTTTTGATTTCATGACTGCAGTCACCATCTGCTGTGATCTTAGATCCCAAAAGGTAACGTCTGTCACTGCTTCAATTTCTTCCCCTTCTATTTGCCAGGGAGTGATGTGGCCAGATGTCATGATCTTGGGTTTTGTTTTTTGTTTTTGAGTTTCAGGTCAGCTTTTGCACTCTCCTCTTTCACCCTAATCAAAAGGCTCTTTAGGTCTTCTTCGCTTTCTGTCATTAGAGTAGTGTCATCTGCATATCTCAGGTTGTTGATATTTTTCCCTGGAATCTTAATTCCAGTTTGTGTTTCTTCCAGCTCTGCATTACACATGATGAACTCTGCATATAAGTTAAATAAGCAGGGTGACAATATACAACCTTGTGGTACTCCTTTTCCTATTCTAAACAAATCAATTTTTCCTTATCCTGTCCTAACTGTCGCTTCTTGACCCAGATACAGATTTCTTAGACAACAGGCTAGGTGGTCTGGTACTCCCATCACTTTAAGGACTTGCCACAGTTTATTGTGATCCACACAATCAAAGGCTTTGGTGTAGTCAATGAAACAGAAGTACACATTTTTCTGGTACTCCCTTGCTTTCTCCATGAACCAGTGAATGTTGGCAATTTGGTCTCTAGTTCTTCTGCCTCTTCAAAACCCAGCTTGTACTTCTGGAAGTGTTTGATCCATGTACTGCTGAAGCCTAGCTTGTAAGATCTAGAGCATGACCTTGATAGTATGTGAGATGAGTGCAGTTGTAATTTGAGCATTCTTTGGCATTGCCCTTCTTTGTAATTGGAACATGGACTGACCTTTTCCAATCCTGTAGCCACTGCTGCGTTTTCCAAATCTGCTGGCATATAGAATACAACACTTTATTTCCATCATCTTTTAGGGTTTTGAATAATTCAACTGGGATATCATCATCTCCACTAGCTTTGTTGTTGGCAGTGTTTTTTACGGCCCGCCTGACTTCACATTCCAGGATGTCTGGCTCGAGGTCAATGATCACACTATTGTGATTGTCAGGGGCATTAAGGTCCTTTTTGTAGAGTTCTTCTGTGTATTCTCTTCATCTTTTCCTAATATCTTCTGCATCTGTTAGAACCCTACTGTTTTTGTTCTTTATCATGAACATTTTTGCTTGATACTCTAAAAATCACTGAGTCCCCTGCAGAGCCTTGGCCCACAGGGAGGCTAGATTTTTACCTGGAGTGAAGCCAGACTGGCTAAGCATCCACAGGGTTTTGGCAAGTTTCGGCAGTTCTGGCCTAAACCTGAAACTGTCAAAAAGGTAGTGAAAAGATAAATTAGCCAGTCAGGTTGAGTACCTATGCCCTCAGATGCCATTTACTTTAGTTTAGTTTGTAACATATATGTTGTTTGTTTGTTTGATCTGCTGTGTGTTTTGTTGTTATTTGTTATCTGTTTGCTCACCACCCAAAGTGGGATACCACTCAAATGGGCAGTATAATAATAAAATAAATAAATAAATAAATAAATAAATAAATAAATAGAAAAGCTCCAGTCAGTTTCATTTGTTTACTTGTAGATTGCAACAGCGGGTACAATAATATAAAGGCCCAGCCAAACAAAAGATTCCTTAGGCAAATAGAACCATTTCAATCAGAAGCCCATTGAAAATAAGCAAACCTATCTAACTTTGGAAGCCAGAAATGGCTCCCTTCAGCTTAGAACTAACCTATGATATCATGATTGCAAGCAAAAAGTGAACTAACTCTAGCAAAGCAGTTTCAGCATATATATAGCCTTTGTTATGGGGAAAGAGCCGCCCGGATTGATAAGATATTGCAGAGCTGCAGGAAAAACATGTTTTCTCCCTTGCAAGGACATGGTGCATACCCAGGCCTCCTCCCTTAAGACTTTCTGAACCAAGGTGTCTCCATTTTGAACTCATTCTGGACCTTACAGATACATTCCCTTGATTTCCCCAGTTTACTTGAAGGGATCTCTGGTTCTTCCTCTTCTTTTGTTTTCCTCCATTACTTTGCACTGTTCATTTTTAAGAAGGCCTTCTTATCTCTCCTTGCTGTTCTCTGGAATTCTGCATTCAGTTGAGTGAATCTTTCTCTTTCACCATTGCTTTTTGCCTACTTTCTTCAGCTATTTGAAGAGCTTCATCAGACAAGTACTTCACTTTCTTGGATTTTTTCCCCTTTGGGTTGGTTCTAATTGCTGCCTCCTGTATGATGCTATGAACCTCAGTCCATAATTCTTCAGGCACTCTGTCTGTCAAATCTAATCTCTTAAATCTATTCTTCACCTCCACTGTATATTCATGAGGGATGTTATCTAGATCATACCTGAGTGGCCTAATTGCTATGAGACTACTTGTTAAAAAATTGAAAGTACACTGTGAATTTGAGATGGATGACTGGTTTAAAGAGCTAAGGAATATAGCAATAAATGATAGGTTGACACATGAATTAATGTTAAAGAAGGGATTAACACAAATAAATTATTTTAAAGAGATTTGGGGAGAATTTATTGAGTATGTCCTAGTTAAAGAGAAAGGAATAAGACAGGGACAAGAATATACAACTAGCTGGAAAGAGGGGAGAAATATATAAAATTAATGTTATATATGACAATAATAATAATTTCATGTCAGAGATTACTCTGGGTTGAAGGGATTTTAGAGCATGCCTGAATAAGGCTATTTTCATGTCCCCAAGTGCAGTTCTCAGGTATTGAAACCCAAACTTCCAGTCTCCAGCTCAACATTTGACCACTAAGCCAGGTTTTCTCAACCTTTTGGGTCCTGGGCAGCTGTCCAGGCCAGTCACATGGTTCCACCCACCCAGAAGTGGAAGTAAAATACACACTGAGCATGTGCAGAACACATTTAGCGGCATTCTGTGCATGCGCGGCATGCAGTTTTTCCCACTTCTGGGTTTGGCAAGGGCGTAGCAGGCCTGATAAAATGGCTTCGGTGGCCAGGTTTGGTCCACTGGCCATAAGTCGAGAATGCCTGCACTAAGCCACCAGATGAGCTATATACTGACAATAAGTTGATGGTTTATAATGTCCCATTGGTGGTCGGGTGCAGATATTTGATTACGTACAGTTGTACCTCACTTAAAGAGCATAATATGTTCCACAGGATTGTTATTTAAGCGAGTTTGCTCTTTAAGCGAAACTCCATTGTAAGTGACTAATTGTGACCCGGGGGGGGGGGGATTGCAAACCCTGATTTATTTGTTAAGTGAGTTTTTGGTTGGTTTTATTTGTTAACCAAAGTGAACATTCAGAGAAATTCTGCTCTTTCAGTGAGTTATTCTTTAAGCAAGGTGCTCTTTATGCGATGTTTGACTGTAATTGTCTACTATATATAATGATGTTACTGTAGTTGCTATCATTGTTAGCTTTTTAAATTAATATGTTTATTTTTTATTATTTTTAAAATTAAAAATATTATTTAAAAAAACATCCTTTCTAAAAGCAGCAAGATTGGAATTCATTGCAACCCTGGGGGAGTGTGTCCCACATTTACTAAACATGCCAGAGCCATATGACAAAGCAATATAGTAAATACAATTGCAGTTGAAATTCCAATCAGTAGAAAAAGTCTTCTGTACTCAGAAAAGTGTATCAATTTGTAGTTTCTTATCAAAATTACCCCATTCATCACTGTAGTTTTATTTCTCTGAATTAATTTTAGCTATACATGCAACTTAACCTTTTTCTGGAAGATCTTGATAACACAATATTTCAGTATTGTGAGTGTTTCGATACTGAGATGATGAGCACTATATAAATTCCTAATGAGATAGAATAAATTGACAATAAATAGATAATGCAAAATTGTAGCATTTGCCAAATACATTGGCCTGATTTATGGCTTCATCATTAATGTTACCCAATGTCTCTTTCTCAAGGTTTTAGGGACTCTCTGAACAAATCAAAAATAAGCTACAGTTCTTCAAGCTCTTCAGTGCTTTGTTCTTCTGAATGCAGAAATGCTGATCTTTTATTTATTTTTTATTTTATCCTTATTAAACTCAAGATTTTTCTTCAGAGATGGTAGTGAGACAATGTGAGAGAGAGACACTTAGCGGTTGGCTGCTAGTGTTAGTGCTTACAATATTTTGTTATAAATATTTCCTCAGGAACAACACATAATGCTTAGTTTAACTATGGTGAAAGTATCCTAATGGCTTTAGTGCTACTCCAAGTCTGTATAAAGCAAGGATTCGCAAGCTATGGCCCATGACCTAGCTACAGCTGCCCCTGCTGGAATTGGCCGCAGACTCATTTATGGCCACGTAAACACATTTACACAGCTGTAAATGAGTCCGTAGCCATTGTAAATGCATTTACTACAGCCATAAATGAGTTTTACAGCATCAGTCTGGCCTGCTCAGCTGTCTGAGGGGGCGTGGTCTGGCCCACGGCTGGAAAACATTGCGAACCTCTGGTATAAAGCATAACAAAGAGGTATGGATGTTGTTGGATTGAATTAGTACATAGACTTTTTAGAGAAGAAAGTAAAAAAGATTGATTGATTGATATTGATTTGCCACCTTTCTACCCATTGGAGCCCAAAGCAGCTCACAACAATTAAAACCATACAATAATAAGTTAAAATACAATATAAATTTATATGTAAAAAACAGATAAACATTAATCAAGATTAAAAACAATTTTAAAAACATCTTAAAATCTAAATTTCATCAATAAAGCATTCCCTACCCCCACATATTGATTAAAACCCTGCCTGAAAAGGAAGGTCTTTGCCTAGTTAAAAAAAAAGGAGAAGATAACATTACAAGTTCTTCATACATTCATAACATTCAAGTTATTTATTTATTTTCCCTTTGTTTTCTTTCCATGGCCCATTAATATATTCATATGTGCAAAAGATTGGACACCACGAGATAGTGTAGACTCACCTCAAGCAGCCATGTGCTTGGTTCCATGGCAGGGTAACAATTTTTCAGTGATTAACTTAAGCTTACTGGAGAATTATTTTTTTTACTCAACATGTCTTCTAAATTTGGTGAAAATCAATCTGTCCCTTTATGAGAAAATAATAAGGGTGTGCCCCCCAAATCTCTAGAGTGATTTTCATGTATGCTAGGCATGAACTCTGTTTTTAAGCCTATCCATCTCAAACCTAGTGTTCAATTTTTGTAAAAGCCCATCCAATCTTTTGTTGTGTGGTGTAGTAACAAATGGACCAAGAGACAGAAATGTATTTAGCTATTTTATTATTACAGGTTCCCTTCCTTTCCACTAAAATTCAGTAAAACCCAGGTTACAACAGTTTACTGCAGTTTGCTGCAGTTTACAACGGCAAATCCTATGGAAATACCATCCCGGTTTACAAATTTTTAATGTAATTTTTTTTTCAGTTTACAACAATCAATTCAGGACCACCTTTTTTATTTTTCAATGCATCCCTATGGATGTTTCAGTTTACAATTTTTTCAGGTTACAACAGAGACTGTTGGAACAGACCTCCATCATAACTCTGGGTTTTACTGTATAGCACTCAAGGAGGCTTAGTAAAGGTAAAAGATTCAGTAGCACTGTAGGATTCAGTGCTCATCTCTGTTTGTAACCAAAGAGCCAGTGCTGTCTGCATTTGCAGAATTTTCCATGGACATTTGGCAGGCATGCCTAGACATTGGAGTGCATGGAACACTGTTTACCTTCCCACTGAAATGGTTGCTATTTATCTTCTTGCAATTTCTTGCTTTTGAACTGATAGGTTGGCAGAAGCTAGGACAGAGATGGGAGCTCACTTCGTCATGTAGTACTCAGTCTCAGACTGCTGACCTGCCATCATCCAGTCAGCATCTTAACCACTTGAGCCACTGCAAAGAGACTTACAAAGTTAATAAAATAAATAGAAATTGTAAAACCAACATTTAGCTAATACTTTAAGAAAATTATAGAAAACTGCCCCACTGAAAAACTTATCTTCTAATATATAAATAATTAAATCTGATCTATGTCCATAATCCCGATGATGTGTGAAGTAATTTACTATTACCTATGGAGAACTGAAATTTGCATGCATGGCAGAGAAAAGATTTGAATCTAAATTCCCACATAAAGGTTTGGACCATACTTCCATTAATACATAGGTTTGGAGGATGTCCCACCACTGGAAGATGAAAGCCTAGGCCTGGGGTTCACAACCTGCAGCCCGTGGGCCGGACCTGGCCCATGGCACCATTTTGTGTGGCCTGCATTGCTGCCAGCAGAAGCAAATGCATTTACAACAGCTGTGGATGCATTTTACGGCAGTGTTTACAGCCGGGGGGGCACCAGTCTGGCCCACTCAACTGTCTGAGGGGGCATGGTCCAGCCTATGGATTACAAAAGTTGAGAAACCCTGTCCTAGACCAAATATATTGCTATTTCTGCCATCGCAATATATGGTACAGTTGCGTTTCTGTGTTGTTTTCCCTTTCAGATTAGGAAACCTTTGGGAAAAGACTCACAGGTTTTATGGCCAATGTACACAACAAGCAAATTAAAATTCCATAAATATATTTTCTCATGGAAATTTACACAATCCATATTTCTCGGGTATCTAATTAGAAACTGGAAAGAAAATTGGCCTGGAAAGGATAGCCATTTTGTTCAAAAAAACATTTTTTTTAAAATGAGCTACATAATGGTCATTTTATATGGAGAACAATATAATTGTTCTTTTTGTATTGGGGAGTAGTTATAAATTATCTGGGGTCCCAATTGGCCTGGTTGCTGTGCAGAGCTCTGAACAATTGCACGCAGAGTTCGTGGCCATGTAAATCCATGGTTTTCTGACAGCTCGACGGTTATTATAGCTACTAACTAACCCTCTGCATAAACATGAAAGAATGGGCATTTATCTACGTGCTGACATTGAATCACTGTGAATAACTCTTAGAATCATTTGTATTATTATGAGTAGAAAATATAATTACTGTAATCAGCCTTGAGTCTGAGGCAGTGTTGTTTTAAAAAATGGTAAGGGTGGGAATCCAAAACTGAACAAATGAAAATGAACCTTGATAATAGAACAACCTTGGATTTCACTTCATTTATCACACTAATGGATGTCAAGATGACCTCAATCAAACATTTTGTTTTCCAGTTTCCAGCAACCAAAATGTATCCTTTCCACCCTGTTCCCAAAGGAAAGTTATTCAAATTGTTTCTTTGTAAAAAATGATTCTAGCAATTATATTACAGTAGAAGGTCAATTGTCTTACTGGATTGTATGATGAAGGATGGGTGCCAATAGGAACAAGGGAAATCTTGTTTCTATATATTTTGTTATAAAATCCAGTGTTTAAACTGCAGTAATAATGCAATGTATTTGTATCTCATATGTGGACATCTGTACCTAAACACAAAAAGGTATTGTAACAGTAAAGGTTGCCCTTGCTCAAAAGCTAGTTGTGTCCGATTCTAAGGTGCGGTGCTCATCTCATTTACAGCCAAAGAGACAACACTATTTGTGTCTGCAGACGTTTCTGTGATCATCTAGCAGACATTACTAGACGCTGAAGCACAAGGAACAGTTACCTTTCCCACTGAAGCAGTACCTATTTATTTACTTGCAATTTCTTGTTTTCAAACTGCTAAAAAGGTATTGTAAGAAGCAGTATATAAAAGCATGTCCAGACAGGTTCTATCCCACTCTTTTGAGCTCTTGGGGGTCAGTCCGGGATACATGTGTCCAGATTTCATGGACCCTGGAGCCCCACAACCTGTCCCTGAGTGCTTCTTTTTTGAACCTCTGTCAGGGGGTATCGTTGGCCACAACATGATCCGAGCATACATTTTTTCCTTCCCCAGGGTGCCAGAAGGCCTGCTCTTGGAAGCCAGCTGGTTCTGGGCCACCTTCGCCCTCTGAGGCACTCAGGGAAAATGTCATTGGCATGAATTTGTTTAAGATGGATCCCAGTTTGCCATGAAGTGACCCACACACTATGATCACAGAGACATCTCCTGTGGCACATATGAATTTAGACATGCAGGATTTAACACCGGGACTGCAATGGACTGCTGTAGCCTTAAGGATATGGGCAAAGTATGCCTTAACAGCCAGTCCATCTGGAATGGCCTCTTCCTCCTCCATGACCATTGGGAATCAGAGTTCCTCCTCCTCTCATTTTGCTGTTGGGCCCAATATGATGATTTCCAGTGGCATATCCTCTACTGAGGATGGATGTACTCACCCCACCTAAAGGGGTCCATCTGCTCGTAGCTGTTGGCTATATAGGGAGTTAGGTTATTTACCGCTGCCCAACACTCAGCATTGAGTTTGGCCAGATATCCCACTATGGTAATGGAGTAGACCATACAGGGGGTATATATTTGACTGTTATATAACAAATACAAGTCTTAATCAAAAACTATTAAATAGAAGTATAAAAGATATGTTATTCCCAATGTAACTGTTGTCTGAAGCTCTGATGGTGTAATTTCAGAAAATGCAATTGAATATAAAATTTTATGAAATTCTGTGGTATTGTTCCCAATGCTCTGATGACTATAGGTACTACTGAATATCTTTGCTAAAGATTCACATTGTGTTTCACAGCAATTCTATCTCAGTGGGATTTTTGCATACACTTTTAGGTCATCCATGTATAACAGCTGAATGTTTTTTCCTGCCTGATCTGAAATATGGTAGTCCAATCGAGTTTTATTTAGAATTATTGACAAGGGGTTTAACCATTAAATCAGTTTTCCATTTTCCCATGATTTTCTTGGACATCTGAATATTTTTGTGCATCTCAAATAATTTAGGCAGAGGTTAAACTGTCTAGGTGGCAATGAATCAAATATCATTTTATAATCTCTTCATGCCATGTTAAGATTTGTTTTTCAACTTTTTCAGTTCTTTAGTGTCATCTTTTAATTAGCAGCTGATCTTTTGTGCCTCTTGACTTTTTAAAGTTCCCTTTTTGTTCAATTGGCTATAGGGAGTTTTTCAATTAAATAACTATATATTGATCTTGCAAGTACTTCTGTGAGTAGCTGAAACATTGTTGGAAGGCATGTAATCAATTGATAATTACAATATTCATTGCCCTTTTCTTGATCTTTTATTATTATGAATGTGTGAAATGTTGTCGACAGTCTTCAGGAGTGGAATTTTGAAGTAGATAATTGAATTAAATTGCTATACACCGATGGAGACAAAATCCAAACAACTCATCTGGTCCAGAAACATTCCAATTTTTGGAGCCTTAATCTTAATCATTTCTGTTGTTATTTACAATATCATCCATGTCTTTTCCTTGGGGGCTTCTTTGCATTTGCCTTTGATCCATGAGGCATTTTTAATGCTCATTTGGGTTTTCCAAGATTTCTTTCCAAATTTTTAAAGCATCATCTTTACATGGGCCTAGTTTCTTTTGGACTACATTTCCTACTAGCTGTTTACAAACTAATTGTTTGGTTTTTGCCAGCCTCTTTATTCCTTAAGGTCAAACTAGAGACTTTCAGGAAAATGTGTATCCCTTGTGATTAACACATAATCCCTCCAGCAACAAAATTTACTCAGAGATGTATGCGTCAGCAATTTGACTTTCAAAGCATGAGCTCCTGTTTACCTTCCGATGACTAATTACCAAAAAAAAAGTGTATCTGTATGCATGGTAATGTAACTGAGGAAAAGCATGTACTTTTGCTAATAGATGTCTTTCACCAATCTATGGTACATGGCAAGTCAATCAAGTTATTTTATCCTCCCCTATTCAGTCTTCAGTGTCCACCACCGTTTCCTGAACTCCCAACAACTGTTTGCCCCAACCAGTTGCTGCTACTGGATCAAGGGTTGCACCCTCTGAAATTTGTAGAGTGGAGTAGCCACCTCAGGCTCAGATCATCAGCTCTTCCTAGCCGTCAGTCACCTGCCAATATATTTTAATGCATCATTTTAGTTCAGTGTTGATTTTTAATCAGTCACTTGTACATTCTCAGGTTTCTATTCCAGAGGTGCAACTGGCAATTTGATGCATTTTAATTTTCCTGGCTTGTTTTGCCCTAGAGAGTTTAAAAAAAAAAAGGAAGTGAAAATATAATTATACTCACTGGAGACTGAAAAGCAGTACTTTTTTTAAAAAAGGTAACTAAATGTAACTACAGTAATACCTCGATAACGTTTACCTTGGATAACGCTAAAATTGCATAATGTTAAGTAATCTGGGGAGGAGAATTGGATCGAATAACGTTAAGGTCCTATGGGATGGATCGGTTAACAACCGCTAAAGCCTGTGCGGTTACAATTTAATTCTATGGAGCTTTAACGTTATCCGATACATCCCATAGGATTTTAACATGCATCGGATAACACTAAAAATCGGATAACACCAAGACTTGTGGAACCAAGTCTTAGCACTATCCAAGGTATTACTGTATTTTGATTACTTTAAGGCGGTGTTTTTCAACCTTTTTAAAGTTGTGACCCCCTTTTATAGCAGTAAAGTGACCTTTCAGCACATTTGCATAAAAAAGTCTTTTAATGAGGCAAAGAAAACACATTTAAATAGATTATTAAACCTACAACACCAGTGCTTTACCACACAACCAACTTTACAAAACGGCAGTGTCTCTCTAAGCTCCACCCCACTCCTTCCTCCCAAGACTCTCCTTCCCAGTACAGTATAGCATAACTGAGGTGGCCCCTGAGAAAAGACTTTGTGACCCATCCCCTCCCTTGTGCTTTATGACCCACAGATTGGAAACCTGTGCTTTAACAAAATGGAAGAGGTATTACTTTGGGAAGGGGAGGAAATTTAGCTATAATGCTGTCTAACAAATGAAGGTAGGAATGATTGGTTAATGGATTATCTTTTATAAATAATTTCCCAAGGTTTTTTTTTAAAGGCATGGTATGTCTATCTACAGAGAAGAAATAATGTTCAGAAATGGTGTGCCATAGAACAGTGTCTCTTAAGTGAAGCAGCCACTCAAATAGAGCTTTCTGTGTCCTTTTATGATAGCACAGCCCTATATAAAATTCTGCCCTGGGAAATGAGCTTGAAAGCAAACTACGTATATCTGTCCCAACTCTGAAGATCGCAACATACTAAAGCTCTAGATTCTAGAAGAAGTCCATCCTGCTTTTTTAACTGCCCATTGTTACCTAATATGTGTATACTGACTTGTCATAGTTGTTAGTTTGGGGGGGTGTTAAAAAAGTTTGTTGCTCCACATAAAGATGAAGCTTCCACAAGGAATGGATTGATTCTCTTGGTCAGAATCTGACACTGACAGGTTGTCCCTGACTTTGTGGAAGGGGGAAAAAATAGCATCCAATGAAAATCAATCTTCTGATGCTCAGCTGCTTTAAATACCAGTAGAGCAAACAAACAGTCCAAAACAATATAGCAGAAGCCATATATCAATTACGCTAAATGCTCAAGCATTTTTACTTCACAGCCTGCAATATCCAAATGTAGTATTCTCATCCACTGCAATGAGATGATAATGGTCCTGTATTGTTCTAAGACATCTGGCAGCCAGATAAGGCCTGCCTGCTCTTAGATGATAATGGAAGTGAGCAGACTTAACATTGTGATTTGAAAATTTCTTGGGTCTCAGAAAAATGTTCTATTAAGCCCACTGACCCCAATTGAATATTAATTAGCTAATTAACGGATTTATTGTTCCACGCAATTTCTGGAGAGGCTTTTTTTTCAAGTGCCATTATTTTTTTCAAATTATTTTTTGCATTGTGTATAATTGAATCTTTGCAGCTGCCAGCATCTTCTGCATGATTTGTCCAAAAAGAGTGAAGGGGGGGGGGGGGAAACAAGGCAAGAAAGAGGTTGAGAAAGTGTGTGTGTATATATATATATATACACATATACACCCACCAAAATGTTTCCAATCCCTTTGCTTAATGTCTGAGAAAGAGAGAGTAAAAATGGTAGCGGATTTATTTTCATGTTTTAAAAAAGTTAACTTTAAATTAACCACACTTACACTCTCTATCTCATTTCAACATTGTGATTCGCTGTTTTGGAGTTTTATTTGAGCCTGAAGTGCCAGTGGAGAGCACTAAATTAATCCTATCAAAGGCAAAGGAGTCTGTCTTTTTAACATTTTTTTGTTCTTTAGCTCAACCCATTTTTGTAATTTGCTCTGATTGACTTTTTGTTAAGAATTGCTTAGTTGTTCCCAGATTAAGGGTTATATGGATTTCTGTCTAGCTCCTTTGATAACATTTACCCAACCAACAGGAGATACGCATATGGCAAAGCTAGCTTTCCAAAGTAACGATAATGCAAGAGTGGAAGATCTTAAGAATGGAGCGAGACTGTGGAGGAGGGGAAGGGATGTGGAAGAAAGAATGTGCAAACCCCTTGGGAGAACAAGGATCCATTACACTCCAACATCCTTAACATTACTCTATAATCTATTTTGCTCCTTTCAAAGCAAAAGCAGATGCAACAATAACATGTTGGGTGAAATTTGGTAGTAAGTCACAGCTAGAGTATACTCATTGGATCAGTTGGAATCTGGTGAGTCAACTCCTTCATGGGTTCCATTTATTCAATGGGCCTAGTCTTATTGTGATTTACCATTTGATTTCTGCTATAGAAGTACAAGAGGTGTAAATAAGAGTTAAAAATGGCATTTTTGTGATACTTTACAAATGCTCAAGTTGCTTCACATACATCAATGCAATAGTCTACTATCAGTTTATCAGTGTAGGAAAGTATTAATTGATCCTCATATTATATATGGTAGTTGGAAGACAAAACTGATCACATACTTGATATTTAAAAACACTTGAGATTTAGTCACTAGTCTATAACATCAGCTTGTGGTAGTCAGAAATATTTTTTCCTTTAGTATTGTTGTGGACTCCTGCCAAACTAGCAGTTTGAAAGCAAGACATTGCAAGTAGATAAATAGGTACCACTTTGGTGGAAAGGTAAACAGCATTCTGTGCACTCTGGTGTCTAGACATGCCTGTCTCATATGCATGCAAATATCTGCAAAATGTAGACAGTGCTGATTCTTTGGCTATAAATAATTTGAGCACTGAACCCTGGAGTCAGATACAACTGGCTTTCAAGCAAGGGTGACCTTTATCCTTACTATTGTTGTGGAGATATGAATAGAACTATTTCAAACTGCAGAAACTAAATATATCAAGAGTCTAACAAGAATATGCCAACAACTATTGAAAACAAAAGAATGGCCACAGAATGGAAATGTTCAATGTAGATTCCAACACCCATGAAAGAAGATGCCATTGCATTAATTTCCCATGCAAGCAAAGTGATGATCAAGGGTTTACATCAAGGACTTTTAGCATATATGGAACAAAAAGTAGCCGTTGTTGAAGCTGGATACTGAAAAGAACAGGTACGAGAGATCATACTGCAAATATATGTTAGGTGCTTGAACCTACAAAAGGGTTCCAAAAGAGTTCCAGAAGAAAATCTTTATAGATCACAGCTAAGCTTTGGCTGTAAGGCTATGAATTGTTCTAAAATAAATTGGTGTGTCATTTGATTGTCCTGCTATGTAAGCAGTGATGGGATGTCCCCGGTTCCAGACGGTTCCCTGGAACAGGTAGGACCAATTCCGGAGGGTTCTCCGGGAGGGGAGTCCACTTTTGGGGCGTCCGGTTCCGGACGCCTCACAGAAAGAATTTTTTAAAAAAAAATCGGAGCTAAAATGGCTCCAATTGACTGCGCATGCGCAGAAACTCAATCTGACACATTGCGCATGCATCAGATTGAGTTTCTGCACATGCGCAGTCAATTGGAGCCATTTTAGCTCCAATTTTTTTTAAAAAATGTTTAAAGCTTTCAGGACGGCGGCGGCGGAGGCGGCACCAGCCCTCTGAGAAGGGCACCTCCCCCACGGCATGTTGAGGGCTGCCTGGGCTGTCCGCTGCCGACAAGCCCCATGCCCTGGGGACGCCCGGCGCGGTGCATCGCTGACGCCTCCTCCTCCACCGGGCGCCGACCTGTGGGCTGGGTGCCTGCAACCGCCGCCCACCGCCGCCGGAGCTGCCGTTGGCTGCATTCCTGTGGCCTCCTCCTTGGGCCGGTCCCTTTTTAGCCCGGCTGCGGCGCCTGGCGGAGGAGGAATGCAGGCGGCGGTGGTGCGGCATGGGGACGGCCCAGGGAGGCTCGGCAGCCGCGGCTGGAGCCACTGCTGCCCGCCGCCCCTGGCCATGGCCGGAGCCGGGCTAAAAAGGTACCGGCCCGAGGAGGAGGCCACAGGGGTGCAGGCAGCTCCGGCGGCGGCGGCGGCTGTGGACGCAGTCGGGGTGCCGGGTCCCAAGAAAGGTAAGCGAGGGGTAATTTATTTGTGTTTTGGGCGGGTGGTTGTTTTTATTTTATTTATTTATTTATTTATTTGTGTCTGGGTGGGTGGGCTGAGAGGGAGGGGTGTGTGTGTGTATGTTTATTTTTATTTTTTATTTATTTTTATTTTTGGCCCCGCCCACAACGTCATGACGTCATGACGTCGGCTTCTGCCATGACGTCATGACGTCATGACATTGGCCACGCCCATGACATCCGTGACGTCATGGCGTGGTAGTAGAATTTTTGTCATCCCATCACTGTATGTAAGCTATGCCTTGGATAAGAAGCTGTTTTTCAGACACAATATAGAGAGACAGAATGGCTATAGTCAAGAATGTCAGACAGGTGTGCATTTTATCCCCTTATCCATTCATTCTGTACATAGAGCATATCATACAGAAATCTGGATTGCAGTTAGATGAAGGAATGAAAATTGATAGAAGAAACATAAGTAGTTTCATATATGCAGATAACATCAAATTACTGGCAGAAAGCAATGACTTGTGATGAAAATAAAAGAGGAAAGTACAAAAGCAGGGCTGAAGTTAAATATCAACGTGTTTAGAGTGGTAGCTGTGTTACCTTTGTGCAACCATATTTAAAAAGAAGTATATAATCATATTAAACAATAAATAAATAAATAAGGCATAAACATTTTGACACCATAAAGACCAGCTGCTATATTTTAATGTTTGTTTTCATAGATCAAGTTCACTTCTTCAGACATAACAGAGATTCTTCTTACATCCGAGGAAGTGGACATGATCCACAAAAGCTAACATTAAAATGTAGCAGTTAGTCTTCCAGGTGCTTTAACGTTTTGTTTATTTTGTTTTGTTTTGCATCTTATTAAATAAGAAGACAAAAATCATGTTTGTGGCCTTATTAGCCACTGCATTATATTCTAAACACTTACAAGCCAATTGTTTAGTTATCTATTCTAGGGTCTTTTTAAGTATCAGTATCAACTGGTGGTTCAGTAGTTACTTGGATCCTCTTTCCTCTTCCTTTTTTAAGATGGCGATGCTATCTTAAATTATATAACTTTAATGTTGATAATAACAAAATTGAAATGATTAAATGCAAAGTTGGCAAAATGAGTATCCAGCATGTTAGGGGTAAAATGCTAATTAACTTGTGAACTGCCCAGAGAGTGCACTAAGCACTATGGGGAAGTATATAAGTGTGATTGCTTTGCGTTAAAGGTCTGTGAATTGGAGGGGAAGAACATTGTTACCTTTAGGTGCAGGTGTTAATGTTACCTTTCATGAAATATTTGCCTTATGATTATGTTGGCTAAAATCTTATTAATTAGTGTAGTGTCACACTAGAACAGGCACACTAAATCAGTTAGGATTCAATGAGTTAACTCCTCCGTAAGCAGTGATGGGATGTGACAGCTTTGCACCAGTTCGCCAGAACTGGTAGTAACTTTCCCCAGCGTCCTGGAGAACTGGTAGCAGCTTTTTGGGGGGAACCACCTTCAGGGCTTACCTTTTCACTGCACGTGCGCACCAAGCACCAAGCGTACCGAGTCGGATTTATTTTTCTTTGGCCCCGCCCATGACATCATGATGTTAGCTCCACCCACACTGTGATGACATCATGGTGGGGTAGTACAATTTTTGACACCCCACCACTGTCCGTATGTTCCTTTGATTTATATGGCCCTACTCAGTGGTGAGCAGCAAAAAAAAATTGCTACCACACCGTGGGTGGAGCCTATATCATGGGCAGAGCCTATATCGTGGGCAATCTAGTCATGCCTGCAATATGGCCATGTATACATCTGTAAACACAGGCAGCACTGGCTCTTTGGATGTAAATGGAGATGAGCACTGCACCCTAGAGTCAGATATGACTGCTTTTTAAAAAAATATTTTTATTGAATTTTTTTCACATACAGAAAAAAACAGTATAATAAAAACAATAACAATAGCACATACAGATATAAATCAAAACACATAATTATTCCCACATTTTTTCATAATACCAGTTACATAAACAATCTTTGCCACTTGCTCTCAATACATCCATTATCTTGTTAATGATCTTCACTTTTCAACACCCTGTGCTATTTACAATGTCCCGAAAAAGGTTACAGTTGACCCAAGTTCATTTATATCCTCCAAAAACTCATGTGATCAGGTGCTGGCTTTATACCTTTATCTTTATACAGTGATTGTTCTACAAAAGGGTGCCATATTTCCCAAAAATCTATTTTTTTTTGAACTATGCCTTTCCTGACATTCAATTCCCATGTTAATTTGTCATTTAGTGCCAGTTCCCACATTTCTTTATGCCAATCCTCCATTTTTAAAGAAACATCTTTTTTCCAATTCCTCGCAATACAATGTCTAGCTGATATTAACATTATTGATATCAAATCTTTCTTATCTTTATCCACATTGAATTTGTCAACATCAGTCAATAACACCGTATCTGATCCCAGCTCTAGTCGCAGTCCCATAATATTTGTTATTTCCCTTTCTATTTTTTTCCAAAAAACATTCACCACTTTACAACTCCACCACATATGTATGTATGTTCCCATTGTATGTTTGCATCTCCAACATTTATTACTTATTTTCCTGTCTATTTGATGCAACCTTGCTGGGATCAGATACCATCTCCATAACAATTTGTAATTATGCTCTTTTACTTTTTCAGACATAGTTCTCATGATTCTTTTCTTCCATTTTTTTTCCAATCAATATCCAAAATTTTTACATTCAAGTTCTCTTTCCCATAAATTTTTCAAAATTTCTTGTGATTTACCCCCTTTATTCAGTATCCTATATATTTTACTCACTATCCCTTTAATTTCTAATATCCCATTCCTTAATTTAAATATCATTTCTTCAAATTTATATTTATTATTATTTATTTATTATTTCGATTTATATGCCGTCCTACTTGGGGTAAACCAACTCAGGGCGGCTTACAACATAAAATCGAATACAATATAATATAACAGATCAACAGTACAAAATTACAGCATCCCAAAATACAGCGCAATAAAATAAATATGAACATAATATAATCAAAATACAGTCCGTAACAATATTCAGTACAAATGGACAGTAAACAATATATTCACAATACAGTTCATACCCAATACAAAAGGCATACAATAATTGATTCAATAATGTAAAAATACAAAACACCGTCCCGCTGCCCATACACATCGCCCCCAACATACCTGAAAATTCTGTTTTCTGTCTTTCTAAAGATATTTCTTGCATATATTTATTATTCCATTTCTCCACAATTATACGTTGAAACCAGTTCAGTTCTAACTGAGCAAACAATTATTCCTTTTTAGGCCTATCTTTGCATGTCTTTATCCAATCCTTTAACAATGTGACCCCGTTATCCACCAAAACGTTAATAATTTTTGCATCAATCTTTATAGGAAAAGTTTTGATATCTTGAAGCTCAATAATCGGGGATATATCCGGTGCCAAATCCTGCTTCAATTTCTTCCATTCTTCCAATATTGTCTTTATCATTTTGTTACTAATTCCTTTTATTTTAACCCCTTTATCCAAAAAGATTGAATTTCCCACTTGTGTCAATTCTTTCATCTCTATACTTTGCCATACTGTCTCCTCCCTCATCAAAATCTTTACAACATTTTTTGCCTGAAAGGCTCTATAATAATTTATAAGGTTTGGCAGTCCTAACCCACCTTCTTGTTGTGGTACATACCATAAATTTTTTGAAACTCTTGCTCTGCGTTTCCCATTACAAAAATTATTTAATTTGCTTTGAAACTCTTTCAACTCCTTCTCAGTTATTTTGATTGGAAGTGTTTTGAATAAGAAGTTTACCTTCGGTACCAGCATCATATGACTGGTTTTTGAGCAAGGGAGACCTTGAACCACTTGCAGGGACAAAACGTGATGGGGTAGAGCAGGGAGGTAGGCGTGGTCACCCAATTTTGCTACCCCCCCTGCCCGAAAGCCACCCAATTTCACCACCACCCTGCCCAGAGGCCCCCCAGTTTTGCTACCCCCCCAATCCCGGGGGGTGCAAACCTGTTGCTGCCCACCACTTGCCCTACTGTGGTGCAACTTACTATGCTAAGCAGTAGAATCCTAGCTGATATGTTATTGTAGTTTTGTACTAAAAGGTGTTGCTGTTTGTAGCATTGTTCTTGACTGGAAAGCTGCCTTGAACAAATGGTGTGGAAAGGGCGTATACAAGGCTTAAGGTGGTGAAAATGGCAATGACAAATGATATAGTTCCACACAAATATATGTATAATGTTCATACCTATAAGTACACATAGCTCTCCTCCCTCATACTTGCATAGATGGGTGCATACAAAAGTGAGAGGCTGACTATACAGGTGTTTAGCCTGCTGTTTGGTCAACTGCAGGTATAGGCTAGTTCAGTCCTAAAGATAGCAATCAAAAATGTTCTTGCTGGAGTGAATCAACCCACTCTCAGAACATCCCTATCTGCACCTTTCAGAGCCCCTTTGAGGGGCTTCCATTTTTTAAAAAAGTGCAGGTCAGATCTAGTTTGGTTTGTTTCCAACAAATGTGAATGCTGGAAATGAAACACAAGTGAACCTTCTGGGTGTCAAAGCTCTATCTAGTTGAAATTTCCAATATTATGAAGTGGTTTAATAAGAGAGCCACTTCACGATATTGGCAAATTAAACACTTCCTCTGCTACTTGCCAGAGGGGCATGGCAAGTGTTTAAATTGCAGATAACATGAAGTCACTGTCTTGTTAAACCACTTCAGGAAATCATAAATCCCCACTAGATGACAAAATAGGTTTCTTGAGTTTTAATATGGCACTTGGATGCAAGTATCACACCAGATGGCATATTGCACCTCTGCCTAATCCCACAACAGCCTGCTTCAAAAGAGCTTGTATAGAGAAGCTGTAAATAGGTAGATATAGAAAATGTTGTATGTGAAATGACCCTAAGATATTAGGAATTATAAACTTCTAGTAGCTGTGGCACAGGGATGAGGGTGGAGGCAAAATTTGGTGACTCTGCAATGGGCCTAGCTGTTGTCTTGTTGCCTGAAGAATCAAACTGAGAAAGTTGGAAATAAAAAAATCTAATAGAAATCTAAAGACTGTTATTACAACTTTTTGAGTTCAGTGGAGTGTACACAGTTGTTTATGGCTTTCCACAAAATTTTATAAAATAGTTGTGATCAGAATTAGATTTTTTGTTTAGTTGGCAGTAAATCCTCCAGGTTAGTTTAGGAAGGCCATTTAGGTCCAAGCAGTTTGACATAGTCTCTTTAAATCATTGTCACAACCCCTTGACATGTAATATACTCTTTTGATGATTAGATTGTAAATGAAAAATATAGTCGGCATTAACGCTACTGAAAACGAACAGGATCTATAGTACTCACCTAACAGCCTCTATAGGCTCTTTATGAAGCCTAATTTTTTTCTCAGTATTATAAATGACACCCCCTTACATGCTCTCCCTCTCTTTCCCTCTCTCCCTCTCTCTCACACACTTTTAAGGCATCACATGCACAGATTTTTGAGTGTTCATTTGTAATGCTTTCCAGAGTATTTTCCAGAATATGTTTGACCAAAAGCACGCACATCCAGGTTCTTTCTGTTAAAGCTGAGGGGAAAGAGAGAGAAAATGAATTTAAAGACATTTTTAATGGCAGGTCTGTAGTCACTCTTACTGTGGACAGTTTAACTTCTAAGTCACATTTTGAAAAATAGGATGTTTTGTGTGTCATTTGACTCTTGAGAGAGAACTTTGGATAATTTATGCCAAGTAAAATCACTGAAATACTTGATAATCATTTATGGTATTATGACTGATTTATGGAATAAAAGAGGTAGTGTAAAGCAAGGTTCACACCAGACTTTCTAAACTGGAATGGCTACTCTAATCAGCTCTTGCTAGCATGGCTACTGGTTATCCAAAACATTCAGAGGTCATTGGATTGAGAAAAGCTGAACTAGACAAATTCATGGAGGAGCAGAGCTAATACAGGGCCAAAACAGCCTTTGAAAAGCCATCAGCCATGACAATTAAAGCCAACCTCTGCTTTTAGAAGCAATATAGCTTTAAAAAACATTGGGACCAAGGTCTAGGAGACAGCTATGTTTGTGAGATTCTTGAGAGTATATGTTGAGTCCAGGTTTGTGCCACAGTATTGTACTAGATGGACCTCTGTCCACTCTGGCATCTTAAGTTCTCATGGCTTTCTCTCACTACAACACAATGCACCCTAATCTGCAGCCCTTCAGAAGTTTGGGCCACACTAACTGATTAACATTGTTTGCCATCGCAATCCCACACATCTGGAAGGTGCCAAATCAAGGAAGTCTGGAACAGAGTGTTTACAAAGAGTGAGGATGAGTGAAAGAGTTTGCTTTGGAAATAACTACTGGCAGATAGACACATCTTATGAACAAAGGGAAAACATGAAAGAGATTGAAATGGAATTGAGAAAAGGACTAAATCTTTTTTTTAACTGTCATCTCACTGTTTCTATATATTTCTTTTATTCTTTGCCACTAAAAAGCAAGGGGGTACATACAGTTTTAGTAGAGCCCCTCACACCCCCACAAAAACAATGCTCTTGGCCCCCCGTGGTCCCTACCCTTCTTCTTGCAAGTTAGCCAGATGCTGTGCTTCATTCAGACAGAGATTCCATGCAGTTGGCTCAGATTAGATGCCAATTGCTACCTCTTGTGCTGTAAAGCTCAGGCACCCCAAACCTTAACAAGAACAAAAAAAAATGAAGGGAAAGAAAGCTCAGTTTTCACATTTCTATAAACAGAAAGATGTTTTAAGTCTTGGGAGACATGCTGAAAGAAATGCTGCAGTTTGAAGATACTTCAACTTAACTGCTAATTGCAGGGGACCAGTGGGCGTAATTTTGGCACTGTATTAGCTCTGCTCCTCCATGAATAATTTGCATACAAAATGCTTTATTTTGGCAATCTATTAAAGAACTATACAGTATTGGTGGCTTATCACATTCACGCAGGAAGAGGGATCCTTGGCCATCATGTTAAATTCTGTTGATGCATAACAATTTGAAGCATGGCACAAGCTGGTATGACATTTAAAAGATGCCTTCACTTAATTATATTACACAAATATTGGGTTGTTTATCCTTGGGAATAAAGTCTTTTTGAAGTCAGAGTTGGCATGTGCATAAAGGAGTAAATTTTAACTGATCCCTCAAGTGGGCCTCCTAGCTGCAAATTGGGGTGCTTGCATTTTTTAAAATTATTTGTGATAAGAAGCATTACATTTTTTTGGATACAGGCACCAGAATTTGTGTGTTTATTTATTTTTCTTCCTCCCTTTTCTTTTTCTACAGTGGAGAATGTTTGGCTTAACAATAAATCATGTCATGAAAATAGAAAGTGTGGAGTATGGCGCAGTGGGGGAGAGATTGAAATTTTACAAACAATGCTTTCATGACAGTCACTCATTGCAAAAGCAATATAATTAGAATTGTTGGGGGTGGGTGGGTTGCTTTCCCTCTTTAAAAAACTTTACTTCAAAAGTAAAACTGTCACCAAAAGTTGGTTTTAAAGTAATTAGATGGGCAAAAACACATGAACTATTTTTATGCTCCAAAGTAGCATTTTGAATGATCACATGACCCTACAGAAAAGTATTGTATGTGCTGGTTCTCAGAACAGTGTGCCTGTAAACACTGGTCTAATCGAGTCACTAGCTGGGAGTTAATAGATTTAGGCCTAAGCATAGGTGCAGGCTTAGTTTTGCTGCTTAGAGCAGACACACTAAAAGCAATGGGACTTAAGTACCATATGTGTCCAGAACCAGTGGTTCTTCTATGGCATAGCTACAACATGCTTCATAAATGTGTGGCCCTCATAGCCAAAGGGGAGCTGTCTTTCTGATTTTCATGATGCATAAAACAGCTGGAGAACTAGATAAAAAAAACCATGAGTGTAATGAGAAAATTATATTAGCAGTGGTGGAGAGTAACACAACCTCCAGTCTTATCAGCTCCCATATATGGATTGGGAAGAGGAACCATTGTAGTCATCTTAATCACTCAAGCAACACTATGTCTTGGTCTGGCTACTTCTGCCAGTATTTCTATGGGTGACCCATATTCCTCTGTTGATTACATGCTGAGTTTCCAGTTCTGTCCTCTAAAAATGTTTCTACCCCTATACTTTCATGGACATATGCTGCTGTATCCTTTTTTTTTTTTTTTAGCGATGTTTTCGTACTTGTCTCTGCCATCTGAAGCATGGTCCTCTTGAGCTGTTCTTTAACATCTGGAGGTAAGGGAAAGAAAAGTGCTTTCTCTCTTGATTGGCCCGTGATAGTTAGGGAAAGGGTGATACAGTCAAACCTCATATAACACTAAAACCTGGTTCCACAAGTCTTGATGTTATATGATTTTTAGTGTTATCCGATGCATGTTAAAATCCTATGGGAGCCATAGAGATACATTGTAACCACACAGGCTTTAGCGGTTGTTATCTGATGCATCCCATAGGATCTTAATGTTATCCGATGCAATTCTTCCCCCCAGATTGCTTAATGTTATGCGATTTTAGTGTTATTCGATACTAATGTTATGTGAGGTATTACTGTATATAGATCTTCATTGCAGGATGCATAGTGTAATTCTGTCTTGTAGGAGCCAATCCACACAGTAAAACTGTGCTGAGGTTGAGAATCCCTGAGAGGATGTCACATCAATTAGGTTACAATGGGAGGGGTTTTTTGACATAAATAAATATTTTTAAAGGATTGGGGGAAGAACAACAATGCAGTATTTATCTGTTTTTACTCTTTGTAAGCCAACATAAGTCCCAATCTTGAATGAAAAAGGGGTATAAATGTAAAAATACTATTATTTGCTGTATTTGTGTATAAAACCCACTCCCCCCTTAAAATACACTGGAAAATGGAGTGTACTGTATATAGTAGCCTATAATGGGCTGTTTTGAGAATAACGGTGCATCTTATACTCCAATGTGTCTTATATGCTGGCAAATACGGTAAATAATAATTCCAGCTGGTGGGTTATGGAGGTTGTCTGAATCCAAGCATGAATTTCCTTTAATAAGGGGGTAGCTAAAGCAATGGCTGAGATCCTGTTGCTTACTGTAAGATTTTTTTTAAAAAAATTACTCCATTCCTAAGCAACAAGTAAAAAGTCTCCTCCGCAATTCTTTGGAGGAGTCACTTTTGCCCACCCCCCATGGTAGGTTTTTCTTGTTTGCCAAAAATAACAATTTTTTTACACTAAGCAACAGGATTTCAGCCAGTGGATGAATGATGCCAGTTCTATACATTAAAGGTGCCCCAGGAAAAATACTGAACACATAAGATAAAAGGCAGGAAAACACGGCAGGTGTTTGACAGTTGTTTTAGTTGGGCTGGAAACCATTGATGAAGAAGTTACATGTTTAGATTATAACTCTCAAAAGCTCTCAAGAGAGCCATAGCCCCCTAATGTAATTTCACTAAGCTCTGGTGCCTAAATGTGACAATTGTGGGTTTCTGTCAGGTGCACTGGCCAAAATCCTAACATAACACCATTGACTTGGTGGCAAATTGCCATAAATTGAGAAATCAGCATGAGTGTTTCTGGTTGCATAGCTGGGTTTCTGATTGCATAGCTTTCTGGTTGCACAGCTTTTTGCCATTCATTTATTGAACAGATAGATTTTAGTTTATTCAATGACAAAGCAACAACCACCAAAACATATTTCCAAATACAGTCAAACCTTGCATAAAGAGCACCTTAAAGAGTAACTCGCTTAAAGAGCAGAATTTTCTCTGAATGTTTGCTTCGCTTAACAAATAAAACCAACCAAAAACTTGCTTAACAAATAAATCGGGGGTCGCAATCCCCCCGCACCAGAAATCACAATTGGTCATTTACAATGGTGTTTCGCTTAAAGAGCAAATTTGCTTAAAGAGCAATCCTGTGGAACACATTATGCTCTTTAAGCGAGGTACTACTGTATCTGGCATCCTGTTTATTCCTATAGAAAATAAAAATAGCTAGTTAATGAGTCACTTCATCCATCTTTTGCATGTAGAACATTGGGTGGGTGGGTGCAGTGCAAGCAATTAGAGAGAGAAAGAGAGACCACTAAAATTCATGCTCAACAAGAAGCCCAAAGATAGGCTTAGATTAGCATGTTGAGCCCTTGCTCCTAGATCACTGTCCAGAATTATTTTCTATTGCTTTATCATTTTCATAACAGTAAAGGCATGTTTGCCTCAGTATGAGCACAAAGTCAGATGCAATGGGAAATCCCATTTCCCTGGCCTGTCAGGGCTGGCTACAGGTATTCGACTACCTGAGATACAGGACAAGTTGGCTTCTCCTCATATTCCAGTCAAATGGATAGTTGAAGTGTATGTAACACTGATGACTGGAGACTAAGTGTTCTCCATCATATTTGATGGCAGGTGACCAACTTAGGGAGCACATGATTGCAGTGGTAGCCCAAACTCTGTCTCTGCTTGAGGTGTCATTCCCCCTCCCCCACCATTCTAATGGTACAACACCTATAAGATATTGCAGTGATGCAGTTAGGGAATTTGGGACTCTGGCCTTCATTATCTTTTCAGGGCAGCTTTCCTTTGGCGATAATGTGCATTAGTTCACTTAATTCAACATGTGGTAAAGCCAACCCTGCTGCTTTTGAACAGCTTGTTCTGTTAAGTGAGGAAGGTCGGACTTTTGTCCCAAGGTCCTCCCTGGCACAGTGTTTATCCATGGAAACCACTGAGACTGAAAAGTACTTAGTGTTGGTTGCATTTTACTCATCATTTATTGAGATCATACCTTTGGAGCCAGGGCAGAATGCATTTGTTGTATCTGTATCTGTCACATTCTCCTGTTAAAATCTCAATGCAAATTCATCTCCTGTTGTCCATTGGTTCCTGGCATCTTGTTTATCCAACTTATGAGGTTATCTTTAAATAAGTTTCATGGTTGACACATTTAGATAGGTAACATCATTTAGATGTAACATTTTTATGCATGGCTTTCGTACAAGAATAAATCCAAAAGCAATCCTACTGATACACAACATTGCAATAGAAACTGGGTAACAAAAATAGAAAATGTCCAGCTCTTATAAAGGCTCTCAAACACTCTGAATAACTTAAGGGAACCATTTCTATGATTTCAAATATTGCATTATTGAGGAAACCGATGAGCATACATTAATGAACAATCTTTCAAAGAGTTTGTAAGAGTAAATAAAAAATAAAAAATGGCCACAGACAGACAGACAAAACAAATGAATTAACAAACAAACGAACAAGGGGGCTGCTACATTACTTATTGTAACTAGGGAATATTATGTTTATCGTCAGTGTGCCCTTTTCCCATCAATATATAATGTCTTGGGAGTTTCAAATGTAATACAGTAGTTATGTTTTCTACAATATTTGGTAAATTACGCGCGCACACACACAAATTGAAAATGTGAATGATTTGTTAAAAAATGACTCCTTTCAGAAAATATAAGGCTGTCATAGGCTTAACTAATAGTTGTCATACCCTACTCTCCCAAATTATCCCATAAGTATGTTGTCTGCATTGTTGATGTAACGCTAAAATTTCACAATAACTTTGACAGCAATTCTAATCACGAGATGAAGTTTGTGTTTCCCCCATCCCAAAGTTTCAGTTCAATTCCTGGAATCCTATGATAGCAAAATAATACACTAGTACAGTACCTAGGATAACATTGACTTGGTTCCACAAGTCATAACGTTATCTGGTTTTTAACATTGTGTGATGCATTGATTGCACAATGTTAAAAAAAGCTGTTCCCTTTCCAAAGAGGAAAGGGAACAGGGGGGTGAGCCAGGCAAACTGGTGGTCCCAGCAACCCCCCTTTGCTTGCGAAGGGAATGCGTGTTCCTTCTGCAAACAAAGGGCTATCCCACACTGCTATAATTGCATAAAGAGGCCTTTTAATTGGCTAAAGAAAACACACTAAAATAGATTTTTGTTTACCCCTAATGAGGCTGTTTTGCCACATAACCTGCATCACAAAATGGAGTCTTTCTAAGCCAGTGTTGGTAAACTTATAGTACGTGTGTCAGAGGTAGCACAAAAAGCCCTTTCTTTGGGCACATGCACCATCGAGTGCAAGCCCCACACTGCACTGCCAGCATCACTGGTTGTACCGCTTCCCCACCGATCCCTCTCGCTCCACCATTGGGGAAGCGAGAGGGGAGGCTGAAATCCTGCCCAGGAGGCGGGGCAGGGACGAGGCAACTAGACAACCCCCTTACCCCCCTCCTAGGAGGAGGTGACACTCAGACAGGCACCACTCATGTGATGTCACCCATGAACCTCCAGCAACGTCACATGGGTACGTGGACACATGTTGTGTCTGTTCATGTGCCACTGCTGCCTCCTTGGACACTCAGTCTCTAAAGGTTCACCATCACTGCTCTAATCTCTTCCTTCCTGCTCCCTTCTCTCAGGACTTTCTTTGTCAGCACAATGTAGCATAGCCACAGTGACCCCGATCCCCCCACCCAAAAAAAAAACTTACTTTGGGGGCCTTTGTGGGTCCACAACCCACAGGTTGCAGGATGGTGTGGCTGGCAATGACTACAGAATAACCTTTTTATCTACTGAAGGAAGGCATGCCTTATGTTAGTGAGAAGTAGAGATTTAAAAAAAAAATGCAGTGGCACCTAGGGAAAATACAGGGCAACACAGCTACATTTATTCTGTGACATATAAATCAGAAATCAGGCTCAACTTAAAAACAATAGAGATTTAAGCTTGTACAGTTCCCAAAAGCAAATGAAATCATTCAGATCATCTCATCAGCATGTTGCAGTCTACTTAGCAATATATTTTGCATATCTGATGCTTCTGGTGAAATGCCACATGCCTTATTAATTCTCAATATATTTGGCTGACTTTTTTTGAAGTTTCAAACGCAGTGCAAGTATCTTCTTCCAGACTGGATTGGAAGCAGGCACTTCTTTAATTGTTACTGTAATTAGGCATTCTGTATTGCAGGGTAGGAAAATCACAGTTTGGAAAAGTTACTTTTTTAAAACTACAGAAACTCCCAGCCACCACTGATTGGGAAACTCTGTAGTCATAGTCCAGAAAACTTACTTTCTAGGTTCTGAGAAAAATCCAATCAGGAAGGGAGGTGGGATAAAGGTACCTAATTGACAGGTGTTGAGTTAACATTACTTGTGATTGCTACGGATGACAGAAATGGCATTGTTCAGTAACTGTTAAAACATGTCACATTGCTTTCTATGTGGGTGAATTAACATATCCCATGGACCTGTGAGAAAGCAGGCCCACTTCTGAGTTGTAATGAACATGATCATTATTGCTTTTGACAATCACTGAAGTACATTATCTGATCATCTGTCTCTCTTTTTTTTAAAAAAACCTAGGATCTCTAGCGGTCTTCAGAAATTTAAAAATCAGTCAGTCCTTGCTTGGCTTTTCTAGATGGATGCCGCCACCTTCTGGGAGCCAGAGGCCTTGCTTCCCAGCATCTCCCTCTTGATCAGTGACGGACTTAAAGTAAATGTTTTTACCATTGATAGGACCACAGAAATGATGGGAATATTAAAACCTTGGTACCATTGAAGCTGGTCTGTTAGTGCAAATGGGAGGCAGTTCCAGTTCAGGAAGAGGCTCTTCACTGCCGCCACCTGGCTGCCTCTTTACCAGAGATGGAAGGGCAGGTATTCTCTTCCTATTAACTTCCAGCTACACACTCCATGTGAGTGTGTGCACAGGCCTTTGAAACTGGGCACAAATAAAAGCAGTAGCTGATAGGAACATTTCCAGTTTGGGGTAAGGTGTATTTTTCTACTCCTCTGCTGAGCTGTGAATGGAATGAATGTGTGAATGCAATATTCAAATGAATGCCTGCCTGTCCACTTCTGTGTACATATGAATGCCTGATCCACTGGGTTTCTTCAAGCTCCTTAGTTCTAGTGATGATTATTAAGATGTCACTGCTTTTGTATCTGAAAGCATTTTATTAGAACGTAAGAAGCACTGCTTCTTCTTCTTGTTTTGTGTCCCAATTAAAACCTGAACTGCCAAAATGAAGCCACTTTCTTGGCTTTGTCATTGGCCAAACTTAAGTCCTCATCGGTGCATGTTTCTGGCAGTAATCAGCAGACCAGTAAATGAGCTGGATTCTGTATCTCTCCACATACACACCGTGTGTTGTTCTCCACCAGCAGCCCCCACTTGAGCATGTTGGTTTTGCATTTAGGGACTCCAACCCTTACCCTATTCAGGGCCCTCTAAATGATGTAGGGGAAGTTGAGTTCCTCAGCTATATCCTCCTTTAATATTGTTCCTTGTCCAGAGAGCTCCTTCCTCCATCTTCTAATTTGCTTTTGTTCTTGTGCACCCTCAAGAATGTTTGTTCTTGCCATAAAGCTCTTCCTGGATCTGAGTTGGCAGACTTGAGGCTCAAGCACTCCTGTGCCATCCCCATGGCATGTCCACTCCAGCATGCTCTTCTTCACATCAACCAGCAAGTTCATAAGCAGGACATGGATCCAATAGCACCTTCCTGTGCACATTTACTAGCAATTGGTGTGCTGCCCAGATACAAAAGATAATAGTCCATTATGACTAGAGATTATTGATATTCTTATCCTTCATTAATCTTCACAATTTGAAAGGGTTATTTGAATGACAGCAAATACTGTGGACTTCTGCTTGTACCAGAAGAAGGAAAATCTCAGGCAACAAAAAAATCTTCATCACACAGAATGGAAATATATTTTTATTATACAGTATAGTATTTTTCTCGGTTTTAAGGAACTGTGGTGGCTCAAGTGGTTAAGACACTGAATTCGCTGACAGGAAGGTCAGAGTTTGACCCCTGGGTACTGCATGACAGAGTGAGCTCCTGTCTCTGTCCCAGCTCCTGCCAACCTAACAGTTCAAAAGCAAGAAATTGCAAGTAGATAAATAAGTACCACTTTGGTGGGAAGGTAAACAGCATTCCATGCATTCCGGTGTTAAGGAAACATCTGCAGATGCAGGCAGTGCTGGCTCTTTGGCTATAAACAGAGATGAGCACCAAACCCTAGAGTCGGATACAACTGGTTTTTGAGCAAGGGTGACCTTTACCTTTTTTCAGTTTTACAAATATAACAACCTGTTGCACAGTTATGCATAATGATTTCACTTTTAGAGATAAATTGCTGTAAATAGTAAAGATGAAGCTAAAGTACTTTGGACATCAAATGAGAAGAGAAGATTCACTTGAGAAAGCCTTGATTCTGGGAAAGGTGGAGGGCAAAAGAAGAAGGGGACGGCCCAAGATGAGATGGCTAGATGGTGTTGTAGAGACAATGGGCACAGAACTGAACGAGTTGAGGAGGATGGTGGAGGACAGAAGTGCCTGGTGGACAGAGGTCCATGGGGTCGCAAAGGGTTGGAATTGACTGTGTGACTGAACAACAAAAGAAACCTCTGTAGATATAATCCGCTGCAGACCAAGGCATGCAACTCAGCATGCAAAAGATGTCTGTGGAGATTCCTTAATTTATGACAATTTGCATCTAAATGTTACATTGTTTGTCTAATTAAGCAACAGGATTTCCACCATTATTAAGCTCTCCCATGAGAGCAGACATCTCTAAGTTTGGATCAGTGATAACAATATAGCACTTCACACTGCATTTATTTATCATTTTTAAGGCAGATGGTGTTAAATTTTTCTAAGGCATGGATCGGTCCAGCATAACCAGAACCACTGGCAAACCCATCAGAAACAAAAACAAAAAAGGAAAATTACAGATTTCGGATGGTTCAGCCTTAGAACAGAATCACATCAATGTTTCAGATACAGTACATGAGTTAGACAAGGATACCAGATTTGCAAGGGAAGCCCACGTTGAACCACAAAGATGCATCACAAACCAAGCAATCTACTTTACAAGCTTTTCCTGTGACAATCATGTGTCCTGTCATTAAGGAATATTTTCTTTTAATGACAGTTTTTATGTAACATACAGTTTGTCTCTCAACATAGTGTATTTTTGTAATCCAGAAAGAGAAATTATTTCTTTGGGACGCAATTGAGCTACTGTACTATACAGTATATTCATTAAGTTGCCTCCTAAACATCAGAAATGGAAGACTAAACTCCTCTGGCTTTAGTACAGCATAAAATGGCCAGGGACCTGATTCTATTGAAGAAATGAATAAAGAAAATGTATCAAAAGAATTATACAATTTTGCTTATAAACAGCTTTCTTAAAATATTAGAAAGACCACAGGTCCTTCCTTTTGGGCAGGAGTTCTCAACCTTAAGGTCATGCTCCCTCAGACAGCTTTGGGGGCTGGATGGCCATTTTGTACTTCCTCCACTTCATGGCACTTCCGGGTGTGGTGGAGCTGGTGGGGGGACACATGAAATGGTGCCATGGGCCGCAGGTTGAGAATCCCTGCTTTGGAGTATAGCCCTAGCATATTTACTTCTCTTGGATACCTGCGCCTGGAGATACTGGGTTTTGCAAACTTACAAAGCAAATGAGCCAGTTAGGTTCAGTCCTGATGCCATCAGACAGCAACTAGTTTAGTTTAGTTTAGTTTAGTTTAGTTTAGTTTAGTTTAGTTTAGTTTAGTTTATGAAGTATCTGTTGGTGAGTTTTGACTTGTTGTGGATATTTCTGTTATTGGTTTTTCTGCTTGTTCACCACCCAGAGTGGGTTAACACCCAGATGGGTGGTATAGAAATCAATTTAATTCATTCATTCATTCATCTAGCCCACGGATACCCAAACTATGGCCTGTGGGCCAGATCTAGCTCCTGACACCAATTCACCTGGCCCGCACTGCCCCCATCGCTCCCAGAAGCAGAAGTAGAATGCTCCCATGTGGGAGCGCCACTTTCAGGACTGACAAGGGTGGTGTGGGCCAGATGAATTGGCATCAGGAGCTGGATACAGCCCACAGGCCATAGTTTGAGACCCCTGGTTTAAGCATAGAAAATGGCAGCCTAAAATCTATCTCATCCTGTTCAAAAACAGATTGCAAGGCATGTTTTGCTTCTGGGGGGAGGAACCACATGACTGGCCCATTGAACCATATGACCAACCCACGGCCCAAAAAGCTTGGGTACCCCGATCTACCCAAAACGCTGAGAAGCTCCATGCTTTGCCTTTCAGGAAGAACACTACATTGAGAGATAGCCCAAGCATGAGCCATGTATGGGCCCAGGGAAGGGACTGCTACAAGGATCAACACTTGGAAATAGTTTGTTTCAGACTACAAATTCCAAAAAGAAAAATGTCTTCTACCAAACCCTGCATAAGGTACACCAAAAGTACCTTTTTCAAACATTGAGGGAGCTTCCTTTCCCTGCCAAACCACAAAACATTAGTAAGAACTTTATGGCGAAGATGCTATTGAGCAGCTACGTTTGTATGACTCCACATTATGCAACCAGTAGCTCTAATTGCACCAAGGCAGAAGTGCTATTCACAAGGCATTTGCACAAGTACACTGTGAAAAGGTCTTGATGGGACCCAAATAACTGATTGTGCAACTGAACAGTACAATGTTCCTTGCCTGAGGCATAGCTTTGCATTACACAAAGATGAACAAGATTTCAGGCGACTATCAGACAATGTTCAAGTTTCTTCCTCTCCTCCTTTTCCTCTTCATTCCATTTTTCAATTGTAACTGAGAGGGGGAATGCCATGGCATTAATCTTGGCAAACCTTTTTCAGCTGGAAGCCTTTATCAACTCAAGAATGAGTTAGTTTGCAATGATAGAGCAGGGTATAAATACAAACAAACAGAAATGCTTCAAATTAATTAATAATATTAATAATCATATGCATAATTTCCTACTCGTCGTCTGTTCCCAAGTGTGTATGGACAGACTGAAAAATTGTTGTGCTTTGTCTGTTGCTTGGCAATACAGTATAGGGAAGATAAACCATCAGCACTCAACATAGTTGAGAATAAAATGTTACAGCCGTAATCATGGTAGCTATATAAATAAATACATCAGATAAATTTCACCTGTTTGCTTTGCAGCATTCAGTCAAATATAGCAAAATGTTTCCATAATGTTTCCTTTATCTCACCCATGTAAGACTTTTGTACAGATTGAGGATAGTCTGTATGTGTGTGTACACACATACAAACACACATGCACACTTCAATTTGTGGCAACATCTTTTAGACAAAGTTCCTTCTAGTTTGGAACTGTTACAGCAGATTGCTGACAGGCTAAAATCATAGACATGATTATCGGGAGCATTATGGAATACATATTGAGGACTGTTGTAATAGAGCAAAATGGAGGTTGATGGCTTTTTGATAGCTGGGAATCTTTGACTGAGGTATTGACAAGAGCTTTGAGAAAGTAGAACTGCTTTGTTCTTTGGAAGTCTGTGGATAGCAACTTTCAAATCCTGTGAAGGGTGTTCAGGTAGATTGAAATGATCTGAAACAGGTTTCTGTGTCCTGTATTGCCATTCCTGATGTCCAGTTTACACCCATTAATTCTTCTGTGCAGATTGTCCCATTTATCTTATGTGGAGTGCAGGCTGGCTTTGTTGGGAAAAGATGGCATAGCTCACATTAGCAGAGGAACAAGTAAAAGTGCCCTCGATGTTGTGTGTGACATTGTTGAGTCATGGTGCCAGAGTAAATGTAGGGGTAGAGCTGGTGTTCAGGTTTCTAAGATGGTACAGCCCCCTTCACTGATTTACTGGTATATGTCCATATTCGCTTGAAGGGGGGCGGTAGGGCTGTAAGTATAGGCCTGCTACCAAGGTCTTGAGAGAGCAATGCAATCTGATCAAGAATGGTTTTGCTTCTGGGTATTCATCCCACCCGATTAATTTGCTCCTTTACCATATTGGATGTGTATTGTCTGAAAAATGAGTATAGAGTTTCTATCTTGTGGGTCCAAGCAAATGTAACTGTACCTGAGGTCTTGGCTGTAAGTAATAGATTTTGTGAATGGAATCTGGAGGCATGCAGGTGGATATATCAATCAGTTGGCTTTTAATGCAGTGTGGTACTAAGATATTCAAGTTGTAGCTTCATGGCGATGTATAGAAAATGTAATTTTTATGTAGACTGACACAGGCTGGGGTTGATATTTGGATGAAAGTTATTGAAATCCCAGGGGAAATTTTCTATAGCTTCCTTTCCATGGGTCCAGATTTTTAAAAAGTCATCAATATGCAGTATATCAAATAGATGAGTGGCTTTAGGGTACAACACTTAAGAAAACATTGTTTTTGGTCAGCCATGAATAAATCTGCATATTGTAGAGCCATGCACATACCCGCAGCAGAAGGAGTATAATAATCATTTTGTGTCAGAAATTATTCTGGGTTGAGAGGATTTCTGCTGGAGGAACTCCACTCAGGGGGTGCTCGAATGAGGCTCCTTTCATGTTCCCAAGATTTTTTTCCCACCAAAGTGGTCCCTATTTATCTACTTGCAATGTCTTGCTTTAGAACTGCTAGGTTGGCAGGAGCTGAAACTGCCAACTTGCCAGCCTTCCAGCTAACAAGGCGAGCTTCTTAACCACTGAGCCACTGCAGCCCCAGTGGAACCATTGGAGGTAGGTTTTATTGTTAGAGGATAAATACTTTTGTGTGAGCACAAAGCTGCAGATAATGTGGGCATTGTTCTTCTTTTGAGTGCTATTTCTGACAGTCTGTAGTATGTCTCTATGTTGAGCTTCAGTGTAGAGAGCTTCTATGTCCATCCTGGCTAAGATGGTGTTGTCAAGGGGTAGGCTGAATTTTTGTTAGAAGGCATATCTTATTTAGTTAGGTGCATTGATGGCATATGGTTTGGGAATAGAGTCAACACATCTACATACCCCAACAGTTATGGTTCTTACACTTGACACAATAGGCCTTCCAGGATTCCTGACTTATGTTTTTTTGGCAGCAGGTAAAAGATGACTGGTTAAAGTTCTTGTAGTGTTAGGGACTGCAGAGGTTCAAGTGGTTTAGATACTGAACTTGATGACTGGAAGGTTGGAGTTTGATTCCTGAGTACTGCATGCAAGAGTGAGCTCCCATCTCTGTCCCAGTTCCTGACAACTTAGCAGTTCGAAACCAAGAAATTGCAAGTAGATAAATAGGGACCACTTTGGTGGGAAGGTAAACAGCATTCCATGCACTCCAGTGTTGCGGCATGACTGCCACATGTTTACAGGAAAGTCTGCAAATGTAGACAGTGCTGGCTTTTGGGCTATAAGCAAAGATGAGCACTAAATCCTAGAGTCGGAAATGACTGGCTTTCAAGCAAGGTCAACCTTTACCAGTGTTAGTCAGGATTTGTTCACACAAATTTTCAGGGAAGTTTTTTTTAATTAATCAGGTGGCTGTGGGTCAGCCTATAGTTCCTCCTCATGTTTTTGGGACGCTGTTTTCTCATATTGTGTTGTCCTGTATTTGTCAGAAACTATAAAATGTACTATTCAGTAATGAGAAACATCTGTGGTTAAGCTTCCAGAAGTTCTTGTAAAAAAGTATATATTAACGTCTATTCACTAACTCTTTGTGTTAATATTTCCTTAAACTTTGATTTCAGATTTCTTAAAAAAATACAGAGATTTGCAGAGATTTTTTATCATCTCAAATGTGGCTGATCTGTAAATGAATCAAACCTTGCGAGTTCTACTTCCTAGGTCTCCTTAATCAACTGTTGCTCTGTTTTATTGAAAATTAGTTGCATCATAACATTTAAGAATATCCCTGCTTCATAATTAACATGACTGTTTTGACTATCATGAATAAAACCATCGTTTGTCTGGCTCCAAAGGCAACTGGCAAATGGTATGAAGGCTGTTCTTTAGTTTCTAGTATCCTAAATACATCCTCCAGCAAAAAGAGTAACAGTGATTATCAAAAAGTAAATTGTCATTCTATGTCTTTAGAAAAATTCCCATTAAAGATAAAGCCAATTTTAATTAGATTAAGTATCCAATTACTGTAATTACATTTTTTAAAAAAAAAAAAATCCACATCATGAGGATGACCCTTTTAAAAAGGGTTACAAGAATAATTAGTGTATTCATATTAACCAAAATGTATTGGATAATATTTATACCCAGAAGGCAAAGTACATTACACATATTTCACCTTTGGGGAAACCTTGTAAATGTTTTGGCAGTAGTATGAATATTTATAGGCAGGAATGTGCTTTAGCAAGATTATGTGGGAAAGCATTTATATGCTTCTAGCTCTTTACCCAAGGGTAAAGTATACATAAAATGTAGTGCAGAGATTATGGATATGCAAAGCACAATTTAAGAGAGGGCACTTTGTATTGGTTTGTTTAATTAATTGGAACAGACTATTTTATTTTATTCTGTGTCTCCAAGTGACCAAAGAATCTAAGTGTGGATCACTTTTTTACTCAGCAGTTACTACACAAATAAAACTGGCAATACTAAAGATGTAGCATATGGATTGGACATTAATTAGGTTGGAGCACAAGTCACATGGCCCCAAACCCAGCCATAGAAAAGGAATGGGATTTTGCTTGATCCGTATCCTCACACGATACCTACAAGTAAGGTAAAGGTAAAAGTCACCCTTGCTTGAAAACCAGTCATACGTATCTGACTCTAGGGTTCAGTGCTCATCTCTGTTTATAGCTGAAGAGCCAGCACTATCTGCATTTGTAGATGTTTTGGTGGACATGTGGCAGGCATGCCTAGGCATCAAAGTGCACAGAACACTGTTTACCTCCCCACCAAAGTGGTAGCTATTTATCTACTTGCAATTTCTTGCTTTCAAACTGCTAGGTTGGGCAGGAGCTGGGAAAGAGATGGGAGCTCATTCCGTCATGAAGTACTTGGGTTTTGAACTGCTGACCTCCTGCCTCCCAGTTAGCGTCTTAACCACTTGAGCCAATGCAGTGCCTACCCACAAGTAGTGCATTCATATATAAGCACAATGCTCCTGGAAGCCCAACATTTGCACACAGAGAATGGACATCTGGAGAACTCACACACTTGAACAGCTGATTGTGTGTAAATGTTCCTCTTCAGATGCCCTCATTTAGTGTAGGGACACTAGGGACAGAGCATGGTATGCATAGGATTCTTGAGTTCTGCAAAAGTGCAATCAATCTACCTGTAAACAGGACATTTCTTATTGGGCAATATTTATAGGTATCTCACAGAGTGGGCTTAGAATGATTCATTTCAAAATACAGTACATGTGATAATTTTGTAACTTTCATAAAGATTTTATATGTGATTATTGCTTTACTACTTCACAAAGACATGTGCCAAAGTATCCAAGTCTTTGTCTCAGTGTTTCATCCTATTCCTATCATTTCTTCTTTCCTCATGTATAAATGTGGGTTATTATCACCACTACCCCTTTCCTTATCTGTCCCTTCCCCTATCACCCAGATTTCTGCCCTCAATTCTCCAGTTTGTCACAATTCTAATTTTCCTAAGTTTGCAATTTTTTTTATTGCACTCCTTGCTGTGGAATTCTCTTTCTTGGGAAGTTAGACCTTCTCCTGCCCGGGGATGAAGACTTTTTAAACTTAGACAGGTTTTTAGCCACTAATACGGCATGGCAACCTTGAGTATTTCTTTTTCTTTTTCATGTTTTTACATTAAAATATTTTAATTCAGTGTTTGTTTTTAATTGATTCTGCTCCAACTGCTCTGTGCATTAGAATGACAATTCCCACTGAATTGGCACGTATGATAACTTTTCTAATAATGTAAACAGCAGTTGTGGGGTGAGAACTACAGCCAAATAATCAGATCACAAAAGACTTAACCTCCCCTTCTTGCTGTTTCAGTTAGGGGTAGATATTCTATGGCCCGTGGGATGGATCTGGTCTGGGGTGCCAAATAATCCAGCCCCCACTCACATTTCAGCAGCCACTACTGCCACTGCCAGAATCAGCCATGGACTCATTTACAGCTGTCGCAAACACATTTACAACAGTTGCAAATGAGTCCACGGCTGTCGCGAATGCATTTACAACAGCCGTAAATGAGTCAGTGGCTGTCACAAATGCATTTATGACAGCTGTAAAGGGGGGGGGGGCAACACACCAGTCTTGCCCCCTCAACTGACCCAGCCCATGAATGAAAAGGTAGGCAACCCCTAAATTAGGCTGTCCACATCTGCAATTTTGTATTTAAAGGAAACTTCCCTTTTAAATACAATGCCATTGTTACCGTATGTGCTTCAAGCAATCTCTGACTTACATTAACAAGTGCTTTCAAAAAGGTCCTGTCAACATCTTTGCTCCATACTTCATTTAGACTGGACCTACAAAAATATCTTCCTTTCTAAGCTATTACAAAGTTAATACATACACAAAGAACCTTCAATACTGGTAAGAGTTCAAGAGATATGAGAAGAGGCATTGGATGTAACAGCTTTGAGTCTCTGTTTTTACTGGAAGAACTGGCTGTCACTAAAGAACCATGTTATCACCCACAGCTATTTTCAAATAGCTGTCCTTTCCATAAGAGTCAAAAGGAAGGTAACTCCAGGTTTGGAGGCATCACACATTACCACTTTCCACCAACCCTTAAAACCATTAAAGGAAACCATGACTGAGGAACTCGACCACCTCTGTCATTTGGAGGACTCTGCATAAGCTGGGGGTCAGAATCCTAAATGTAAGACCAACATACTCAAGTGGGGGTTGCTAGTGGACAACAACACGTTGTGTGAAAGTACGTGGTGGGATTCAAAATTGTACTACCTACTCTGTGGGTGTGGTATTGTGGGCATGGCCTGGGGGAAAGCCCTCGGTTGCACCCAAATTAGGACTTCTTGTTGTTCAGTCGCACAGTCGATTGCGACCCTCTGCGACCCCATGGACCACTGTCCACCAGGCACTCCTGTCCTCCACTCGCTCAGTTCTGTGCCCATTGTCTCCACAATACCATGTAGCCATCTCATCTTGGGCCGTCCCCCTCTTCTTTTGCCCTCGACCCTTCCAAGCATCAAGGCTTTCTCAAGTGAATCCTCTCTTCTCATTTGATGTCCAAAGTACTTTAGCTTCATCTTTATTATTTGACCTTCTAAGGAGCCATCAGGGTTAATTTCTTCTAAGATTGACCTATTTATTCTCCTCGTTGTCCAGGGGACTCTCAAAACTCTCCTCCAACACCACATCTCAAAGGCGTCTATTCTTCTGCGCTCAGCTATCCTAATGGTCCAGCTCTCACAACCATACGTTGCCACAGGGAATACCATTGCTTTGACTATGCGAATTTTTTTTTTTGCAATGTGATGTCTCTACTTTTCACTATGCTCCCCAGGTTTCTCATCGCTTGCCTCCCAAGAATCAGTCGCCTTTTTATTTCATGGCTGCAATCCCCATCTACTTTATTTCAAAACTTGGATGGTTGGGGCCAGGTGGAATGTCTACCATTTCTGGTGAACTGGGACCAGTGGTGGGATGTCAAAAATTTTACTACCCCACCGTGATGTCATCACAGTGTGGGCGGAGCTAACATCATGATGCCATGTCATGGGCGGGGCCAAAGGAAAAAAAATACAAAATAATAAAAATAGGGAGCTTCAGGCTAGCAGCATCTCTTCCTCTTCCCAGTTTGGGAGGACAGCAAGGAGGCCATGCATATGTGCCAAGCACTAGGCGTGCATGCACACCAAGTGCTTGGCATGCATGCGCAGTGAAAAGGTAAGCCCCGAAGGTGGTTCCCCCCAAAAGCTGCTACAGGTTCTCTGGGACACTGGGAAAAGTAGTTTCTGTATTGTTTTAACTTTTGATGACTTTTAACTTTGATATGGATTGTTTTATGTTTTTATTTTTATTTTTTCTATCATGATGTAAGCCGCTCAGAGTCGGGTTCTCCCGATTGGGGCGGGGTAACAAATGCAATAAATAATAAAATAATAACAAATAAAAGTTACTACCGGTTCTGGAGAACTGGTGAGAACCTGTTACATCCCGTCACTGACTGGGACAAACCTGCTGAAAGAATCCCACCTCTGGTGAAAAAGTGGATACAGAATCCCCGGTTGTAGCTCAAGCTTGCCCCTATATTGTGCATGCAAAACAAACTTTGTGGCATTACATATTTGCCTCTATTGACAATGGGTTCAAATCTATTATCCTACTTGGTCTCCCACACCTTTACAACGCGGCTGCCGGAACACTTGCACAATCAAAACAAAGCCGCATCCTCGCCTGTTCCCTCCCCACTCGCACATTCCTATTGGCGGGCCACTGAGTGTGTGGGCAAAGGCCTCCGGGATGGGGAATGGCTTCAGCAACAACAACGCGCATGTCTCCGGCGTTAATGCTCGGCTGCCTTTTTACCCGGGCAAGCTTGCTGAATGCTCCGGGAAAGCGGAGCTGGGAAGGCGGGAGGGTGGTGGCGAGCGCGGTGGTGACGTTGCCGAGGGAAAAACACTGTGCTTTCCCCTCTCAGTGTCGGTGCTTTTTGGTGGGTCATGGCGTTCCCGACGTTCCGCACGGTGGCTCTGGCCTCCTGCCTCGTGTTATGCGTCTCCCTCCTCCTGCCCAAAATGTTCCTGTCGCGGGGATGGAGGCACCAGGAGCCCCCCACCGAGGGTAAGACTGAGGCGCAGGAGTGAGTGCTTCTTGCAAGGGAGGGTGGACTGGAGGGGGGTGGGGGGCGCCGGCGGGGATGGATATTATTGGGTGGTCTTTCTTTTTGCCGTTGCAAAATTTGCCCCCGACTGTGCATTTTTGCGCATCCCTAGCAGTGGTGGGATGTCAAAAAATTTTACTACCCCACCATGATGTCATCACAATGTGGGTGGAGCTGATGTCATGGGTGGGGCCAAAGGAAATAAAATAATAAAATAAAATAATAAAATAAAAATAAGGACACACACACACACCTCAACCCACCCACCCAACACAAACCAATGGTGCTTTAGGCTAGCAGCTTCTCTTCCTCCTCCCCGCTTGGGAGGACAGCAAGGAAGCCATGCATATGCGCCAAGCACTGTAGGCGTGCATGCACAAAATTTGCCGCGACTGTGCATTTTGCGCATCCCTAGCAGTGGTGGGATGTCAAAGTTTTTACTACCCCACCATGATGTCATCACAATGTGGGTGGAGCTGATGTCATGGGTGGGGCCAAAGGAAATAAAATAAAATAATAAAATAAAATGATAAAATAAAAATAAGGACACACACACACCTCAACCCACCCACCCACCCACCCAACACAAACCAATGGTGCTTTAGGCTAGCAGCTTCTCTTCCTTCTCCCCGCTTGGGAGGACAGCAAGGAAGCCATGCATACGCGCCAAGCGCTGTAGGCGTGCATGCACACCAAGTGCTTGGAGCACATGCACAGTGGGGGAACCAGTGAAAAGGTAAGGCCTGAAGATGGTCCCCCCCCCAAAAAAAAAAAAGCTGTTACCGGTTCTCCAGGACACTGGGGAACGTTCCTACCGGTTCTGGAGAACTGGTGAGAACCTGTTACATCCCATCACTAGGAACGCGGTAGAGTGCAGTGGCTTAGTGGTTAAGACGCTGAACTTGATGACTGGAGGGCCAGCAGTTCGAGGGCTGCACGACGGAGTGAGCTCCCGTCTCTATCCCAGCTCCTGCCAACCTCGCAGCTCGAAAGCGAGACATAGCAAGAAGATAAATAGGTACTACTTAGGCAGGAAAGGTAACAGCATTCCGTGCACCACAGCATCTAGTCATGCCTGGCACATGTACAGTAATACCTCAGATAACATTAGTATCGAATAACACTAAAATCGCATAACATTAAGCAATCTGGGGGGGGGGGAGAATTGCATTGGATAACATTAAGATCCTATGGGATGCATCGGATAACAACCGCTAAAGCCTGTGTGGTTACAATGTATCTCTATGGATCCCATAGGATTTTAACATGCATCGGATAACACTAAAAATCGGATAACACCAAGACTTGTGGAACCAGGTTTTAACGTTATCCGAGGTTTTACTGTATTTGTATTTTGTATTTTCGACTTATATGCCGCCCCACTCGCAGAGCGACTCTGGGCGGCTTACAGAAGAAACAGTTACAATTACATAGCACATTCCATAGCATAATAATAATTACAGATAAGTTACAAATATCACATATATCTACAATAGCAATTGCAATTAAAAAACATCAAGACATCCTAAGAAATAAAGCAAAGATACTATAATATAAATAATTACAGAATCAAAATTCAATAAGCAACAATAAAAGGCAACAATCAAATTCAAAATATCAGTCCTGTTTACACAAAAATTACAAAAGAAGAAAACTAAACAATATCAGGACATCGTAAAAAACATATCAAGACTATTACAAGACAATACATTAAAAATCTCGTTTGAATAATGTCTCTGTCACAATATGGCCCAGTGACCACGGAACGGTCTGCAGATGCATATAGCGTTGGCTCTTTGGCTCTTTGGCTGTAAACAGATGAGTACTGCTCCCTAGGCCCGTGATGGAGAACCTTGGCACTCCAGATGTTCTTGGACTTCAGTTCTCAGAAGCCCAAGCCGCCGTGAATCCATACGGATGGGTTTACTGCTATTCATCTGGCCCACGCCGCCCTCGTATTGGTACATTTTACTTCTCTTCCGGGAGTGATGAGGGCAGCGTGCACCAGATGAATCGCAGTAAACCCATTCATGTGGGCTTTCAAACAGTTGAGATTTTTACTTAGAGATGTGGATGTACAAACCAGTTGATATCTACCAAGCCCACTGGGCACCCAACTTAAACTTTGCTTTTCTCCATCCCAGCCTTTCACACAATATGTCCTCTTGCCGGGTGAGGCTGAAACGCAGCCATCCCCTGCCAGTGGGGTCGAGGTGGGTAGTGGAACCAAGCTGTACCCCGTTTATTTATTTATTTATTTATTTATTTATTTTATTGTTCACATTTAATACCCCGCCCCACTCGGGAAGACCCGACTCTGGGCGGCATTGTCTTATGGGGTCACTCTCCATAACCTAACAAACAGTTGCAGCCATCAAGTGAAGAGTGGGCTAATTAAATGTTTGACCAAATATAGCAGACTTATTTTTTAGCTGATAATGCCATATGGCCCGCAAATGAGGTTATAAATATCCAAATGGACCAATATCCAAAAGGCCCTTGACAGAAAAAAGGTTTGTATTCTTGCGAGTCAGACACTGCACTTCATTGTGATAAACAAGATCACCATACGAGTCAAATCATTCAGTAATTCCTTAAATTGGTGGCTGTTAAACCTGCTTTTGACAAAATGTGCGTATGACACTACTGTTGACATCACATTGTTGAACCACAAGGACTGTACACAGAGACTTTCTTGGTATATGATGCAGTGGCATGTAATTAAATCACTTGGATCAAGACAGATGATTCAATTCTTTCTTGACAAATGAAACTAACCCTTTTTGCAAGCCAACCTAGGCTGGAACAAGTCTGGCAATTGGGTGGTTTTTATTATGCCTGATTACAAGCCAGAGAGAAAAATTGGAAATCTGCAGAATCCTTCAGTGTTTTTTCAATGTCCTATCCTAAATCAGTAATCCGGTAAAAGATGGTTCTCCGAGACAAACTTAACACTCTGAAACAATTTTCCTTTTCTGGTGCTCTGTTGCAGCCACCATGCACTTTTTCACAAGCTCTCCCTTTACATGAAGCCTCAGCCTGTTTGTACTTACATAACTCATTTGAATAACGTCTCTGTCACAATATGGCCCAGTGAAAGGGGCCTGTTGTGATTACAAACTCCGCTGAAAATTGTTGATTTTGTCCAGACATATTTGGCTTCCCAATTCATTGAGTTTAGCATGTTTTGAGCTGTAATGATACTCCAGCTTGGCTTTTTTCATTACTGCTAATGCATTGCCACAAACTAGGCATGCAGGTTTGCCTTTGACTTTTAACAAAAAAAATAAAATAAGATTTGTCCATTTCTCTTGGGAAGATGGACACTCTGCACCAACTTTTCTTTGTAGCTGCTATTTATAGGACGTCACGGCACTTAAGTTTTAATAACTATCTAATGTGTGTTGCCAGCAACACAATTATTTTGCTTTTATCGCTGTTATAATCTGGCATCTTAAATTTGGAACATATCCAATATTCATATCAATGACCCAGGAGGTCTTTTCTATATACAGTAATACCTGAGATAACGTTTACCTCGGATAACGCTAAAATCGCATAATGTTAAGTAACCTGGGGAGGAGAATTGGATCGAATAATGTTAAGGTCCTATGGGATGAATCAGATAACAACCGCTAAAGCCTGTGGGGTTACAATGTATCTATGGAGCTTTAACGTTATCCGATCCATCCCATAGGATTTTAACATGGATCGGATAACACTAAAAATCGGATAACACCAAGACTTGTGGGACCAAGTCTTAGCGTTATCGGAGGTATTCCTGTATTGCTAATGCACGATAAGCTAAAAAGAACCCTCATATTTCTTTAAATATCAATAGAACCCTACAGGTATTCACTAGCGGAGAAAACCTATGAACAGCATATTACAGCACATGTCAGTAGATAGCTTTGTTGCTTCCTTGTATATTTGAATAATAATAATATTAGCTATAATAATGATAGCTGTGCATCCTACCAAGCCAATAAATTGGGTTTCTCCTGGGTGAAGAGAGTTGACCTCCTTTTAGAAATGTATTTCTTTATCCAGTTTATAAAATGATACCTAGAACAAGCAAAGATACTAACCTCTTGAGTAGCTCTTTCTCTTTTGTAACCCCAGTAACTGTCCCTTTGTGGTCTAGTTAGTACATAATCTTCCACTGCCAAATTCAGAGGATTCAAAGCTTTCAGAGTACTTGTGGGATTGCCAGAGTGTCCATTATTAGCTCTTTCATGTAGCAGCAACTTTGTGCCAAAAATTGACTTGGAAATTGTTATGATTTTTTGGGGTGTGTTTTATTTTCCCATAGTTGCAGTATTTGGGGAAATATTGCTGCTTAGTGGGAGATTGAGCGATGCGACCTGTGGTTACTTATTTGTGTATTTAAAATCTATTTAAAAATCATTTGAATGTGCTGTTCAGAGACAGGGAGGAGTAATTATTTGATGCCTAGCTCCTTTGTAGCTAATTGAGCTGTTTATCAATTAAAGGGATAGAAGTTATGGTGCAGTGAGAATTACTGAATCCTATTGTGCATAATACTCTTGTCCAGTTGGTCAATTACGGTAATGGAACTGCAGTTTTAATTAGACACTATCATTTTGAAAATCAATATAGTTCTAATGTTAACCATTTACAATTAGACAGCTCTTTTAATCCTCTCAAGTTCAGTGCTTTCAAAATGAGGTATAGAGGTGCTGATGGGAATTGGCTTTGGCCAATTTAGTGTATAACAGGAAATTGGATTATATACTTGAGAACGGAGACTTTCCAAGTACAATTGATTTTTTTAAGAGATAGAAATGTGTTCCTATCCAAATGAGAAAAGGATTTGTGCTTTTCAAGGGCAAAGGAAAGACTGAAGTACATTTGCACTGAAAAAATGCTTTCATCAAATTATATTTCATATGGTATATTTCCCTTTCTTTGATAATTAGGAAAAAAGAATAGAAAATAACTTCCAGAGGAGTTAATTTGTAAATTAATTTGTGGCAGTTAGACTAAGCAAGACACACTTTATGTGATGTTTTACTGTACTTTGGTATTTTTAAACTAAGACCTTGAAATCTACCAAATGGAGCCTGATCCAAAACTACCCTTTGTATCACACCATTGCATTACAGCAGAAGCTTTTTTTCATGGACTTATGATTCTTAAAGAGATGAGAAGCTGAATTTGCTGAAACTCAGTAAACTTGAGAGGAAAGCAAACCAGGGATGAGAATTAGGCAAACCATAGGGCACAACTGGTTGGCTGGCCCTGATAAGCTTTTCAAAACAAGTGGCAGTTTTTTATATTAAAAAAATTACTCCAGTCATGCAATTCTGCTATGAAACATCATGCCCTCTTCACTTTAAATAAATAATTCCCTCCATAGTTGAAATTGACTCCCCTTCAAACCAGAACTAACCCTTTGATCACCTTTGTTTCAGTATGGAGGGGTGTAATCCTGGAGGGTGGTTCTTCCCTTTGCTCTCCTGGATAGGAGTTGATGATGATATTGTCCATTTTTTCTTCCAAAGCTCTAGAAAGGGTTAAAAACATGCGCCCATGGGCTAATATCATGAGACCAGCTGGAGGGAATAATTACTCCAGTTGGTGGAGTGTTGAGCAAAGGCTTGTGACTTAGCCTTTTTTAAACTATATATAAAGAGCAGTGTTAAGCCCAGTTCTTTGGAGTTCTCTCACCAACAAGAAGGTTGTCCTTTTGTTACTTTGCCTGAGCTCCCAGGTAGTGTGAGAGGAAGGGACTGAAGAAACCTGTTGGTTAATTATGCTTGTATTTCTGTGCCTTTGCAAATACTCTGTCTCTAATGTGCTATGTTGAGTTTAGAAATTGTTTGAAATAAAGTTTGACAGCTTTACCCATGGAAATCAATGTCTTGTCTCTGAAATCCCAGAAATAACCTAAGCTTATCCAGACTTGGCCAGTCTGAGTTGGCAAGACAGCCTGAGTTCCTTTGCAGTAGCCACCATTGAGGAGCTTGTCCTGACCAGTCAGCTGGGCAGAAGGGTGGTGCTTCCTTGACAGGTAATAGAAGAGAAACTTTCATTCAGGTCTGCCTAGGAGAATATAAAGTCAGGTCCAGAAATATTGGAGCAAGGATAACTTTTTTGGCATGAGGTCTCTGCTATTCCTTTGTGACAACTTTGTTGGTGATTGATTTGGGGAGGGTTTTGAGAGCATATGAATGGATCCAGGTTGGTGGGTCAGGAATCACTCAGGCTCCTATCCAGGAGAAGGAATCCTTTTGGAGATCTCCATAGTAGAGCTGATGGTACATATATCCTCCTTCCTTGCCTCAGCTTCTCCAAGTCTTCTTAGTGTTTGATAGATTGTGATGGAGAGACCAAGGGGGACATTCCCCCCCCCCAGCTAACTTCATTTGACAACTCAGTCCCAAGTATTAAATAAATAAACTGTTCTTGTTTTTGTTTGAAATGTTGTGTTTGTTGATGTAGGGAATTGTAATGCTCAAAAGCAGCCTTTGGTAATCTCTGTGTTTTGGACTCCAATTCCCAGAAGCTCTAGCTAGTTCAGCTAGTGGTCTGGGATTATGGAAAAGGAACTCTCAAATATCTGGAGGGCCAGAAATTAAGAACTAATTTCAATTTGACAGAATAAAAATTGTCTTAATATGCACGCTTAGTTTCAAACTAGTTATTTTCACTCTTTTCAGGAACGACCAGCCAGTTCCCTTCAACCATGCATCCCCAAATATCTCCAGAAACCAGACCTCCTCCTACCTATTTTCCAAGGTCTCATCTTGCAGAAGCAGTGGCCAAAGCCAAGGGCGGTGGTGGTGGAGGTGGTGGCGGCGGAAGTGGAGGGAGCGGGAGAGGGCTTGTGGGCCATGTTATCCCAATATATGGATTTGGGATCCTTTTGTACATCCTATACATTCTTTTTAAGGTGAGTCATTTGCCCTCTGAGTCCTTAACCACTATAGTTGTGTCACTCTAATCTCTTGAGAATTCTGAATCTTAAACCACACTTAAGAGAAGCATCATGCTTAAAAACTCTGTTAATCTCAATCCTGTTAAAGCTTCTTGGGCTAGATCAGTGGTGGCTAACCTTGGCATTCCAGCTGTTCTTTGATTTGTCAGGCCCATGCTGGGCGCCAAATTATTGGGACAGGCGGCCGTGCACCTCTACTGAGAACCCATAACTTAAAGGGCCATGCCACCTCAGCAGCTTCTGCTTCAGCTGCTCTCTCAGGGCTCCCCTTGACTCTGTGGGAGACAGTCCAAAGCGCACGAGCCTGATTTCAGTTACTAGAAACCCAAGTCAGCACATTGGTTGATCAGGGCTTCTGGGAATTGAAGTCCAAGAACAGCTGGAGTGTCTAGGTTAGCCACCACTGGGATATATTGTGTTGACTGAGCACTAGATGATGACAACCCCACCCACCCCGGTAGGTTTCAAGGCTCCCTAGGGATCTTTTTTGCTCTGGAAAAGATTTTGGAAACCTCAGAATGGGGGGAGCCTTAAAAATCAAAAATGATCCAGCAGCAGTTTTAAAGATTAACAGTGCCAGATAATGACATCATTGCCATTTTTGTTCTGTAGTTGTGTCAAGTATATTTCAGCTACTGGGCCAGACATAATTTGGAAGGAGAGAAAGGAAAGAGAGAAAGGAAAGGAAAGCACACGTTTGCCTCCCGGCCATATTTAGTTTAGCTCTTGTTGCAGGGCAGCATTAGAGAAAAGTATGATTTCACATCAAAGAAAAGGGTTTGATTCTTCCACTGTTTGATTCTGTTAACCACCATTCTCCATCTGTTGAGAAGTGTGGATAGTTTAAACTCTGTTCAAAGTAGAGGAAGTGTGGTAGTTTAAACTCTGAGCTCAAACTTGTTTGTAATCCTGATCTGTTCTTTAGCTAGATTTTACATAAACCATAATTCTTTAAGTTTAGTTATTTTGAGGTGTTTTGTGTTCTTCTGTGGCCTGGGAAGTTGGGGGGGGGGGGGTTTGAGCAAGTGCACCAAACATTTGCTATTGGCTCACTCACACAATGGGAATGATTATGGTTTCCCACAGTGCCAGAACCCAGCCTTGTCCTCTTTCTTGATGTCTTTAAGAAACATTTTTACTGCTACTGGCATAGTCATTATTATTTTCAATTGACAGCTTTCTTCTAAGGGGAAAACCATGACAGCTGAGCGGAAATGTCCTCCTTCAGGGTCTGGAAACACAAGCAGGAAGATCAGTAAGTACCATTTCTGAAGCTGAGGTAAAGTTGCACCCAAGAATAGCTTTTGCTTGTAAAATAAATTCAACACGAGAATAGATGAGGCTTTAATATACTAGTGACTACTGCTATGATGATTTGTGGATAAAACAATAGAAAACATATATTAAATTTACTCAAAACATTGTACAAATAATGTCAGTTAACACTAAAATAGATAATTAGGCATGTTTATCGATGAAGGTTTATCAACCAATTGCCCTGGTTTGCTCAAAGAATTTTACAGGGTGTCTAGATAATTTAGTCTCCTGTTTATTCTCCTCTATTTTCCTGCCATATATTTTATCCAAATATACTAAAAATGCATTCAAGAGGAAGAAACAAAATCTGTAACTAAGGACTGATAAAGAATAGAAAAAAATGCCTCTAAAACAGTGCAGGATTGGATGTGGACCATTTTCTTCTTAATAGTGGAACCTATCACCTAACATGATTAAATGTAAATCTATGTCGAATGAAAAGAACGAGAATATTAAAATAGTCTTATGTGATCCAAAGTCATGGGTGGGTGATATCTTACCACTAAAAAAATTCCAAATCATAAGATATCTTTTGATCCCAATGTACCTCAGTCAAGCTGGACCCCACAGAGCTGGTGCAGAAGAAACAGAAGCTCAAAACTCTATGGTTTATTTGTTTAAGGCAGGGGTTCCCACCCTTTTCAAGCCGGGGACCAGGGCACTCCCTCTCAGTCAGCTTTGAGGGCTGGACAGCCATTTTGCTATGTCTGCATGATGAGGCACAAATTTTGTCCCAACAGTTTCAAAGGGGGTACCCATTTTGTTTCTCATGCCCTTGGGGGGAGGTGTCACATGAAATGTCACCACAGATTGAATCTGGCCCGGGGGCCTTAGGTTGGGAACCCCTGATTTAAGGCAAATCTCAAAACAGAGGCTGCAGACTTGGGTTAGAAGTGGAAGTTTTCAGAGTGGTGTAGTCTTGTTAGTCAAAGGGTTGCCAGTTGGCTGTTCACCATATCTTCCAAATTGTGTTGGACTGGAAAATACCCTGAGCAGCTGACCAGAGTAGCATTTACAGCTAAATCAAGGACATTTAGTAGCACTCAAGTATGACTGAAGTGAATACCTCTTCATCCAGTCACTAGGTGATCATGTTAGTTGGGCTGAGTTAATTTTCTTAGTATTGATACTAAACTTAGCCCAACTTCTTTGATATAGGATTTACACATTTTTGTTCACCTTTGTCTCCCAGCCCAAAAGAACCATGTGTTTCACATGTAGAGCATTGGGGGAGAGATTCTGAACAACAGGCAGCCATTTATCCTGAAAGATGGAAGAGGCATTCTAAGCCATCATCACCAGAGGTGAAATCTGAAAGCTACACCTTTGACTTGAGCCTGCAGCTCCCATTTTGAAATTTGCTTTGAATTGAAAACACTCATATTGTGCCATGATTTCTGGAGCATTAATATTTCTTCTTCACCTTTGTGGTGCCCAGCCTGATGGAAATGTCTGTGAGGCTGAAAGTCAGATTGCGTTTTTTAATTTTAAATAGTCTAAAGATTTCATAGGCACATCATCCTGCTGTGCTGCATTGACAAGGGTTTCAAAAGTAGCTGGTGATCTTTACTTAGGGGACTTATACTTATACTTTTAAAAGTAAGTTAAGTAAGATTCCCTTTCCCACATATCGCGTGAGATGCTTTTTGGATCCTGGCCTAAAAGCCATTTCTTCTGTACCTCAACTGTTTATGTCTTTTTAACTGATTGAAATAATGCATGGAGTAAAAATGATCTTAAAGCCCCTTTCTTTGATTTCTTCCATTATTTTTAGCTTGTTTCTAGTCATGTGTGCTCACAGAGGTAAATTGCACTTAATTCAATGAGGCTGACTCTTGATGGAACTTTGCACCGGATTCCAACTTTGATCTTCTGTCTCTGAACCAAAATAGCCATTAGCTGCATTGCTAAGCATCCTTTATGTCCTTAGATGGTGTACCATGCTGTGTCTCAGCCTTTCTTTTTTCTAGGTGTTTTCACTCATTTATTTTCATTTCATTTCATTCATTTCATTTATTCGAATTGTATACCGCCCTACTCGGTACAACCGACTCAGGGCGGTTTACAGAAACCATACATATAAGACAATCAAAAGCAATATAACATATAGCATAATCACAGGTCATACAGTATAATACAATAAATATAACAATACAGTACAGCAGTGCAATAAAACAAAACCACAATGCAAAATAAGGTTACAAAATACAATTCCAGTTATATATACATGACAATAGTCTCAGTAATACAATACAATGTAAAAATACAGTACATGATCCAACATTGTCAGGGCTCTTACCCTAACCACAAGCATGCTCTGGAAGCCATGGCAGCATCCTGCCGCAGAGGGCTTTTGTAGCCCAGCTTGGGGGCGAGGCTCGGGAGCGCCGGCAGGTGAAACGAGTCCTGGCGCTCCTGGCCAGAGTCCTCCTCGCCCAGTTGGTCCGACGTCCGGGTGGCGGGGAAGCCTCCCGCCGTAGAGGGCTTTTGTAGCCCGGCATGGGGGCGAGGCTCGGGAGCGCCGGCAGGTGAAACAAGTCCTGGTGCTCCCAGCCAGAGTCCTCCTCGCCCAGTTGGTCCGACGTCCGGGTGGCGGGGAAGCCTCCCGCCGCAGAGGGCTTTTGTAGCCCGGCGTGGGGGCGAGGCTCGGGAGCGCCGGCAGGTGAAACAAGTCCTGGCGCTCCCGGCCAGAGTCCTCCTCGCCCAGTTGGTCCGACGTCAGCCAATCACTCTGCAGGTAGCTGCTTATGGACAAGTGGGTGTATTATGTGTGCTGCTTCTAGCCTCAGGAATATTTTCTTTTTCTCTCTGAAAAGAATAAAAGGTGCTTACTGATAAAGCCCTTTAAGTCACCACTTGCGCTTCCTTTGGAACAAGTTCCGTTTTTGGTTGCTGTGCACTGGAGAAAAGCCATGCTGATTTAATGGGGTGAATTGTCAGAGGTATTGGTGCTCCTGAGGCCCTTCGGGGATCCTGTTTGTTTTACAGCTGACTATGAGCTTGCCCAGCTGCAAGAAAAGTTGAGAGAAACTGAAGAAGCCATGGAAAAATTAATCAATCGAGTGGGACCCAACTGTGAAAGGTATGTGTGTGTGTCTGCGATTGTGTGCTTATGCTTAGTAAATTAGGCAGAAAGCATTCTCTTTTGGTTCTGGACTTAAAATACTCATGTCGGACTTTTGAAAGTCAACTGTGTTTTTCAACTGGAATTTAAATCTCTTAAAGGTTTGCAAGACGTGGCTTCCTTTCAACACTAATTTGGAAGCTACTTCATTACAGTATATTCTGCTCTTTCCTCTTCCAGTTCTGTTGGGTTTGAAGCTCATCAACAAAACTGTCTATGGATTGGTTAGCGTTCATGCAGCTCGGGAGGAATTGAACTGACCACTCCAATTTCACCCAAGGCACACTGAACAGAAGACCATACCTGCTAAAAACCAATAGCTAAGGAAATTTGAGGGAAACCAAAAGAGTTATAGTAAAACTAGTAAAGATTCTCTGTGGGGAGCTATTCTCCAAAATATTAACAATAGATCCTTGTAACCCCAGAGGACTGGCCTTATCCACCTCCCAAAAAAAAAAATCATTAAAACTTCCTGACTTTTCCTATTGTCAAGGCCATCCCTGCCTATTCAGGATGCTCTATGGCATCTCCAGTATCAGTGGCAGGATGCCTGTGTATATTGAATATATCAATTGTTGGAGAAGCTGACGCAAAGAGACAAGTTGCACACTCTTGGTATGTTTCCTGCTGAGAATTGCTTAGCTGCTATGCAGACCTGCAAATGCCTTTGGTTTAATCTAGTGTAGTTTTTCTTGTGTTCTTAACTATGCCGTTCCTACCGTTTTAATTCTTGCTGGTGACATGGTATGAAGAAACTTTCCTGCCGAACTTTTCCATTTATTTCATATTGTCAAATCACTCATTGCCAGGCCAGTTCTGTAACAAAGATAAGTTTTTTATTTTCTGTTAGTTTGGAAGTTACAGTCTTTGGAAAGGGACACATTTGGCTGATAATTAGGGAAATACAGTAGAGACTAGTAAACATGGGGGGTTTACTTCCTTTTTATTAGAGCCCCATAGAAGAGACAGACCCTTTGAACTGAAGAGTTTTGAATATAGGGATTAGTTTTGAATACCATAACTCAACATAGTTGGCAGTTCTTCCATGCAAAAATCCCACTTCTGATTACATGAAATTTTCTTTATTTTCAGCTGTATCGTGTAGGGTAGGTAGGCCAGAATTACTTTGTTCCCATTATTGTTAAGCAATTGTGAATCAGAAATTCTGGTTGTGGAAATCTGATAATAGGTCTAGATCCTGATATAGTTTTTGATGTCCTGTATGTTAAAAGCATTTAAATAGGATAGATTTACTCTTTTTTAAAAAAGTAAATATGATGGGAAGAATGAGGCTGAGAAAGGAGGCCATATACCAAGGGTTCTCAACCTTTTCAAGCCAAGGGCTGGGTCATCCTCCCTCAGACAGCTTTGGGGGTAGGATGGCCATTTTGCTCTGCCTGCAGGATGGGGGTGACCTGTACATTAAAAAGGAACCACACATAGCACTTCCAGGTGTGGTGGAGGTGGTGGTGGGTCACATGAAATGGTGTTGAGGGCCACATCCGGCCTGTGAGGCTGTAAATTGAGAACCCATGCTATATACCAGTGATGGCAAACCTTTTAGAGACTGAGTGCCAAAACTACAACCCAAAACTCACTTACGGTATATATTGCAAAATGCCAACACAGCAACAGGAGAGGAAGGAAACGCTCCCATTGGGCTGCTGGGCAGATGGGCGGGACAAATTCTGTGCTGGGGAGGGAGTAAATGCTCCCATTGGGTAGCTGGGCAGGGGGCGGGGCAAACTGTGCTGAGGTGACTGCACGGAATGCTCACAGAGAGGGCTCCGAGTGCCATCTGTGGCACCCGTGCCATAGGTTCGCCACCACTGCCATATACAAAGGTAGAGGATGGCATTCTCAGGTTTAGAAAAAGCTGTGTGTATGGAATAGATACAGAGAACAAGAACCTGACAGAGTTTTTCTGTTTTATGTCTGTCTATTGATGTTCATTTTAATATGAAAGTTATTAACATAAATAGTGTGAACATTTTCCCCTTGGTGTGCTATTTAATCAGCATGTGAGAAAATGATGATAAAAATATGAGCCACTTGATCTTTTGCAAGAGGTGAAAAGTACAAAAGATCATTCTTTCCATTTATTTTCTCAGTCTATTGAGATGACTATTGTATGACTATTCAGTGCCAAGAATTTATTTGTGTGTAAGCAATAAAATAAATTGCTAAATTAAAAAAAAGGGGGGTATGCAAATTCCAAACAGAATTCTGAACATTGAGAGACCAGAAATCTCCTGTTCTGGCTTTAAACTAACCAGTGGCTGAAATTTTCCCTTGAAATCCCAACTGGGAGCCATGGTTTCTTCGATTTTAGTTTGAGTACAAGACATGCTCAGAAGCCATACAAGCTTCGGTTAAAAAGGCTGGAAAAACAGAATGGATCTCAAATGTAAAGCTAGGCAAGTGCACCATATCTTAACCAACCTGGTGCTCCTACCAACCTAGCAGTTCAAAAGCAAAAAAATAAATAAATGCAGGTAGATAAGGTACTGCTTGGGCTGGAAAGGTAACACCAGTGGTGGGCGGCAACAGGTTCTCACTCCCCTGGGAAGGGGGGGAAGCAAAATTGGGTGGCCTCTGGGCAGGGGGCTGGTGAAATTGGGTGGCCTTTGGGGGGGGGATAGCAAAATTGGGTGGCCATGCCCATCTCCCTGCCCTGCCCCATGAGGTTTTGTCCCTGCAAGTGGTTCAAGGTATCCCTTGCTCAAAAGCCAGTCATATTAGACTCTACGGTGCAGTGCTCATCTCCATTTATAGCCAAAGAGCCAGTGCTGCCTGTGTTTGCTGATCTATACATGGCCATATGGCAGACATGACTAGATCGCCCATGATGTAGGCTCCGCCCATGACCTAGGCTCTGCCCATGACATAGGCTCCACCCACATTGGTAGCGAAACTTTTTGCTGCCCACCACTGAGTAACACCATGGAAACGACTGCAGATACAGACAGTGCTGCTGGGCCTTTGGCTGTAAACAGAGATCAACATGATACCCTAGAGCAGTGGTGGCGCACCTTGGCACTCCAGCTGTTCTTTAACTTCAGTTTCCAGAAGCCCTGATCAGCCTGGAGTGCCAAGGTTCACCACCACTGCCCTAGAGTTAGATATGACTGGCCTTTCAGCAAGGGTGATCTAACCAACTTGGCAATTCTGTTCAACAAATCTGGAAAATACTGGTTTGTAGCATGAGGCTGCACTGTACCATTAATATTAGTAACCACATGCTATCTAGTCAATTCTGACTTGGGCAAACTTTTCTAGAGTTTTTGTGATATAGAGTGCTCAGACATGTTCACCATTCTCCTCCTCTGGGCATGATTTGGAACCATGTGCCTTGCCTGAGGCTACACAGGTTGGCTAGGAGGCACAGTGGGGAACCGAACTCCCAACCTGTGGCTCCGCAGCAAGTTGCTTAACTCACTGTTGATAGGGATGATGGAGATTAGTAGTACAGCAGATGTGGAAACGCTCTTCTGCAGAAGACTGGTAAACAGTGACTAACGATGAGTCCTCTCATGGGAAGAAAGGCAGCCTACAAATAAGACTAAATAAAATATGAAGGAGGTGCACTACAAATGCCAAGTGAGCGGCCGTCCTTCCCTATCTTCTAGTCAGTGGTTTGTTGGTTGGAGTGGGAACAGAATGCCAACTTGTGGCTTTCCAAACATTTTGCTGCAAAAGGGTGATAGATCATTATTGCATTGCTATTTTTATTTCCAGTTCCATTTAGGGAGTTAAACTATGCCATTTTGCAAATATACAGTACGTCCCAATGTCATACTATTAAATTTCTATCCAACAGTAGGGCCCCAAACAAGACGACTGATCAGGAGAAAAGGTTGCTTCAGCAACTCAGAGAAATTACTCGGGTCATGAAAGAAGGCAAACTCATTGATGGAATCTCCCCAGAGCAAGAAGCTGAAGAAGCTCCATATATGCAAGACTGGGAAGGTAAGGAGGAAAATTTCTGAATGGGGAGCATGAAGATTTGCTGTCTTCTTTCACTTAAAGAAGAGCATGTTACAGGAAGACATTTGTTATTTAAAGGCACCTTAGTGTGTGGCTCTGTTAGTCCTGCATCTTGTTGACTTAGAAGAAGATAGTTACTGAGCGATTTCAAACACCCAACTACGTGTTACTGTTCATACATGCCTAATTGCTTATAATAGAGTAAGCAACCTCTGAGCATCCAGTGGTTATTTTTGCCCATCCATACTCCTTGGAAGGCTACAACTCCACCCCAACATACGCATAGACACAATATTTGCTTCCCCACGTGACGAATTGTTTCCTCACAGGCTTCTTGAGAATGTGATTCGGGATTTCAGGTAATGGCAGTTTCCCCTGGATCTGCTTCAGCTTACAAAAAAAAAATCATATTTCAAAACTGAAGTGATCATTCGCTAGTTTTGGAAATAAGACCTTTTTTTTTTTTTTTTTGGTCTTAAAAAATGATGAGAGATTAAATAAAAATGGCCGGTAAATCCTCTGTGGCATTTGGTCCTCTTCTGGCTCACAGGGACGATTGTTCAAAACTGAAGTGTAAAAAGATGGCTCTTTGGCAACATCTATGGCTGTCACCAACATGTTAGGCCAGTATGTGGGGAAAGGAGTTTTGTAACCTGCAGGAGACCTTGAAAAGGATTAAGGAGTGGTCCCAGAAAGCCAGAGGGATAAAATGCATTCGGAGGGCATATTGCAGCTCCTGTTGGCATTAGGAAGGGGATGGAATTTCCTATTTTTGGAACCCACAATATTTAGCATAATTATAAGGGACCAACAGCTATGGGTGGATGAGCCCCTTTAGGTGAGGTGATGGAGGAAATGGCACCGGAAACCATCATATTGGGCCCAGTGGCAAAATGAGCGGAGGAGGAACTCTGATTCCCAACAGTCATGGAGGTGGAAGAGGCTGTGCCAGATGGACTGGCTGTGAAGGTGCACCTTGATAATATCATCAAGGCTGTGGCAGTCCATTGTAGTTCTCGTGTTAAATCCTGCATGTTGCATTTCTTATGTGCCGCAGGATCATAGTATGTGGGTCACTTCATGGCAAGCTGGGATCCACCTTAAACAAATTCATGCCAGTGGCATTTTCCTGCTTGCCTTAGAGGATGAAAGCGGCCCAGAACCAGCTGGCCTCCAAGACCAGACCTCCCGGTGGCCTGGGGCAGGGAAATAACGTAGGTATGTTAGGATTGAGTTGCAGCCAACAATGATAGTTTCAGAGGTCCATGGAGGTGCCCCTTACTCGCCCATGCACTGTATCTCTCTACCCCATTTCAGTGGCACTTCCTGTCTCCAGTCTGAATCCCAGTGACTCAAGAGAATATGCAGTGGAAATGGATGAAATCTGCCACACATATTCAGAGACTGGGACACACTTTGTTTGACTCAGTCTGGTAGCATTGTATGAATAAGGTGTTGGAAGTTATTATTCTGTCTAAGACCAGTTTATTTTGTGTCCTAAGGTTATCCAGAAGAGACCTATCCTGTCTATGATAGTTCTGATTGCTTCAAGCGCAGACAGGAGACGATCCTTGTGGATTACCCTGACCCAAGCCAGCCATCGGCTGAAGAGATAGCAGAGAGAATGGATTTTGTGGATGATGAGGATTATTTGTGTAGTGAAGCCCTTTTGTCTGCTCTCACTGTAGTGAATGATGGCACAGCAGCAGGCAAAGAGAAGGACCAACATCCCTCGTTCAGTGACCAGAGTGGGACTGGGCACCACTTTGAAAAGTGCTACTGTTGTCACTATGAAGAGGATGATCCCGTGGTGATAGCAGAGAATGCAGGGTTCTTGTCTGACAGCTGCAGTGAAACAGAAGAGACAACCAAAGGAGAGCAGCTCTCGGTGGAGTCTGACCATGAAAATGCAGCACCCAAAGATCAGAGCGATGGAGACTCTGAAGAAATTGGCCTTCTGAGAAAGCGAAACACAAAGGGAATGGAATTGCTTGGACAGTGAGGACTGTCCAGGATTGTGTAACTTCTTTGGGATGTGATCTTTGCTTTGAGGACGGGTGGACCTTCCCTGTTGTGGACTTTGCTTGCAATCCCATAGGAATTGCTGCTTCTTTAAAATAGAACAAAGAGTTTCTCTTTCGTTAACCTAGCAACAGAAGTGCCAACTGTCACGTTCGTTGTACATTCCCAGGAACATTCAGAACAATATGACTACCCTATAGTTTCAATCTGTAGTTTTCCCCAGCTTTTTTGTCTGCCTGACCTGAGGTATAGCTACACTGCAGCCCTTGAATCCTGTATCCAATAGGGACTCCCTTCTGCTTGCAAAATACTGACATTTTTTGCATGCGCATTTCATCAACTGTAAGGCTGACCATTTTGGGGCCATTATAGGGTAGAAAAATGTTAATTCTTCATATTTGAGCATCACAGGAGATGTCCTTTGCTATTGGACACCCACTGGACCAGAACTAAGAAATTTTGTTTTCTGTCTATCTCCATTCCCATTACCCAAATCTTAGAATCCAACCAGGCATGTTCAAGAATTTAAGAAGTTAATATTTTGAAAAGTTTTCCCAAGCTGTACATAGGACTGGCTTTTTAAAACAGATATTTATTTATTTATTTATTTATTTATTTATTTATTTATTTGGGATGTTTTAACATGCAAGAGCTAATTACTCAGCTTGACTGACAAGCCAGAAGTCTGTGCAGTAGCCAAGGGGGGGCTTGTGTTTCTTCCTATTGCTATTTCTCACTAACAAATTGGTAGGCGGGAATTCTAGGTTGTTGGTACATGTGAGTGAAATAAGTAACTGAACAATTTGTTTCATTTCAGCTCTGGCTCCATCCTTGCAAGCACTTGCTCAATTCACAGCTTAGACCTTAACTTTCAGAAGCAAAAAAATGAACTTCAGAAAGTGTAAATAAGACTAAATTTTATCTCTAGGGAGGAAAATGTAACAAATGGTTATACCCAGCACTTCTGAGTTGATTAAAGAGCAAGAAATCAAAAACAAAAGCCTACTTCAGTGAAACCTCAGAAATTGTCTTTTTGGAGATAAAGCAACATTATGATGCAAAATAAGAGATTGTACCTCTGGGGCCAGAAGGATTTCCCTTTTTCATTTGTTTAATGAAATGCAGCCACAGAAGTGCTCATGTAGATTGGAAAACTACTGGATTCTGGACCATTGTGTGGTTGGGCTGATGGACTGCATGAGGGTAAAAAGACGCAAGTTGAACCCAGGCAGGATTGAAATCTTGCTATTGGGTGGGTTTCTGATGTGTATAAATTGATGCCATGAAGTCTCACTCCTATGTCTGATGAAGTGAACTTGATTCACGAAAGCTCACATTAAAATACACCAGTTAAGTCTTTTCTGGCAGGCTGGAGACAAATTGGCCTTGCGTGGGCTGGCCCTCAGGAAGGGCCAAATTTTGGAATCTGGGTGTGATTTCTCTTTGAAGAAGCAAATACCTTATGTAGCCAAGTCTGCCTTCGCTCACTTTAGGCAGATTGCCCAGCTATACCCCTTTCTGGACAGGGCATCCCTGTTGATACTTGTTCCCAACTTGGCAGGCTTGAGAACCAAAAAGCTGTGTAGGTGGGGCTGTTCTTGAAAATGGCACAGAAGCTGCAGCAGATGGAGAACGTGGCCATGCAACTGATGGCAGGGAGTCGGATGTTTGGGTCCATCTCCCCCATTGAGGGCTTGCCTACGTTGATTGCCTGTAAGCTTCCATGCATTATTTGAGGTATAGTCAAACCTCAAATAAAGAGTAACTTGCTTAAAGAGCAGAGTTTTCTCTGAATGTTCACTTTGCTTAACAAATAAAACCAACTAAAAACTCACTTAACAACTAAATCAGGGTTCGCAATCCCCCCACCAGAATTCACAATTGGTCACTTACAATGGTGTTTCACTTAAAGAGCAAACTCACTTAAAGAGCAATCCTATTATGTTCCTTAAGTGAGGTACCACTGTATTAAATTTGACAAACGGAGGGCTTCATTGGCTGGGATTTTAGTGTCTTTTGGAGCACCTCTCCATGTTAAATCAGCCTTAGGCTTGTAGGTATCCGCCCCAAGAGAGGCCCAGAAGATTAAGACTAGGAATCAGGCCTTTTTGGTAGTGGCCCTGCCAGTCTGGAACTTTTTGACATCAACTATGTGCTTGGCTCCCTCTTCCCGGCTTTTCTGTAAGTTATCTTTTGATAGGTATTGTCATCTTTATTTTTGTCTGTGTTCTCTTTCGTGTGTTTTATTTTATATCTTGTCTGTTTGCGTTTAGCTGCTCAGAGTGTCTGTTTCAGCCAGATGGGTGGGATATAAATCGAAATAAATCCATAAAATCAGATAGGGGAACAGAAGTTTTTCACTGGTATTTTGTAGATCCCCTCCCCTTAATAATGGTGATTATCAACTATAAGGATTATTTGTAATTAACTACTTGTAAGCTATAATATTTCATGAGCTACTACTGAATTTTATTCCCTCATGATGTTGCATTTGTCAAAGGCAAAGGCAGTTACTGTTTCTCCTCTTAACTGGTACTGATGAGCTAGAACAGGGAAATGGTTCGTGTGAATGGGACAGTTGTACTTTCGATGGCCAATAAGCCTGCCTTTCTGTACAGGCCGAGGCATCTGAAGTTTGTTCTGTAGAAAGATTTGTGATTAGTTCCTTTTCCTGGAAAAAAATGTGACTTTAGTCATTCCAATTGTTCATACTTTCCTCAAAGCCTACTTTTGCAAAGTTGTCTCTCACTTCAGCACTATTTTGTGAGACACCAAAAGCTATGTTGAAAATACTGAGCAGTAAAGAAACAACACAGTAGGAGAAATAGTGTATGGCCATTTCTCTTAACTGACACTTATGCTTAGTTTGTTTACCTAAGTAAAGTGCAGGACCACATTCTATACAATTCTTCTTTGTGTATGTTATTTCTAAGAACAATAGGAACCATTAGTTTTCACTTGTGCATCTTGTTTTCAAATGGCTGAGATGAAATATGGTTCTCAGTTTATGTTTTTAACATGAAAGGAAAAAATCTCAGAGGTATGTATTTACAATAATGCAACTGAAGTTATAGACAGAATTTCACCTACATATATTTATGTTTAGAAAATGAACAAAGCCTTAACAGGGGAGAAAAATGCTAGTATTAAAGTAAAAGCAACTATTACTGGAAGAGTCAGTAATTTTAGTGCACAGGATAGACATGTAAGGAGTAGTTAAAATGAAACTTGGTTTTGGAGGGGCAAGATAAACAATCCTTTGAAAGAAATTCAAGTTTTAATTTTTTTTTCTGCACAGATCTTCTCTATTGACATATACTGTAATCTCTATAACATACACAATGTAATTGTGTGAAAATACCAAATTAGTTATACACATACTGATAAATAAATACATTTGCTTCAGAATACCAAAGTGTTTCTTTAAAAATTGACTTCATAAAAGCACATCTCAGATTTGTCTAAAACTCCATATAGTTTGAAACGAAACAAATGCTTGACTGCTCAAACGGAACAAGACAGTCTTGTGCAAAGAGACATAACACATTCTAAGCATTATGCAAAAATATGACTGCTTAAATATTTGTTCCTCAGTCCCCGTTATCATCTGCCCGCCCCACCCCCTTTTTTGAACCCTAACATGATTTAAGACAAATTGCAATAGGAACATCAAATTCAACCCCAATGATCATTGGTTCATTTTAAGAAAGGCACAGTGATTAAATAGAAAATGTTAGCCACGGGAGAAAAACACTGCTAGCAGACATTGTTCGCCTGGTGCTTCCAGTTCCTGCTTTCTACAGCTGAAAAGCTTACTGAGCATAACACTAAAATATTCCAGATACAGTAATACCTCATATAACATTAGTATCGAATAACACTAAAATCGCATAACATTAAGGAATCTGGGGGGAAGAATTGCATCAGATAACATTAAGATCCTATGGGATGCTTCAGATAACAACCGCTAAAGCCGGTGTGGTTACAATGTATCTCTATGGATCTCATAGGATTTTAACATGCATCAGATAACACTAAAAATCATATAACACCAAGACTTGTGGAACCAGGTTTTAGTGTTATATGAGGTTTTACTGTATCTCAGAACTACAAGTACATATGCTTGGCTGTATGCTGGTCATGGACTGTAAATAAAATTGACTTTGAATATACCCAGCGGTATATTCAGTATATCTCACACAGTACTTGGTTTGTGACAGGACGGCCCAACAAAACAGTTCTGCAATTTCAATCTCATCCTCAGTTGCAGGACCAAAGCAAACATTATTCTAGCTAGCAAACGTCCTTCATTCTGGGATGCCACCCTCCCTCAAGTAAGTATAGGATTCCCAGTCTCTTTCGGGACTCTGGTCTGACAGGTGGGAGTATTGACCTTTCTTTTTGTATGGTCATAATCCAGATCATCTTACACAACGAGAATAAAGGAATCTGGTACTCTTTTTCACTATAATGCCTGCTTTGGCCCATGGATGGTTGTCTAGTACTACCCATTCTTGGGCTACAGGACAAAGATAACCTGGCTGTTTGAAAGCTAAATGGGGGAAAGAGGATCAAATTGAATAGTGTTGTGTGGCAATTTTAAAAAATCATTCCAGGTTGCACTTCCCCCAGCAACATATTACATGGTTGCATATTAACCAATTAGCCCTGAATTGTACATTTATTCACTGATGATAGAATAACCTGAACAAGCAGAGTGGATTTATGAACACCTTTTCAACATTGGAAGTAACTAATGTGGAACAGAGTAGCTTTTCTCAGCTTCCTTCAGAATTACTTTAAACGGAGAAATCCAACTTTTCCATGACTGACTACCGTTATATGTCATGAACTATGATGCTGGGAGGAAGAGATATATGAGATGAACTTGAAGGAAGGATAGGGTTTTCCTGGAATAATTTTAGTTAGGCACACACCAAAACATACCTATATATTTTCCCAATATCAAAACCAATCCTTAGTTTTAGTAAGATTTGAAGTGCACCAAGTACAGTATGTCAAAAAATGTCTACCACAATAGCAGGTTTTAACCCTTCAAATATTTCAGTTTCCTCTATTTCATGGAAATTATCACCAACTTATGTGCTGCATTTTGCTACAGAACATCAAGGCTTGTTATTGTAACCAAGCATTCTCTGCAGCCTATTTTAAGGAGAATAGACTAATGTGATGCTTTTCTCTGCAAAGTATATTGGCAATTGGGCAATTACAGATTTTAATTTTTAATTTATTTATATGTATTTATTTTGCCCTGAAGCACTTTTTCCCACTCTACCTATTCGTTTTATATCAAAAAGTAGCTGTGCCTTTATGTTTGTCAGAGATATACTAAATGTTCCTGTGAAAAATAATCCAATTTACACTTCAGTGCCGACAGTGTATGCTTTCAACCAGCAGGAAAACATCTTTGTTAAAACTATGTTTGCACAAAAAGAAACCTGAATCATTATTTGTCCTTTAAACAATTCTAAATGGTTCAAGAAATGCATCAGTTTTATAGTGACAATATTCACAGTTGGGAACCAGCTATTAAAAAAACATCTTTTCCCTCTATTTGTTTATATGAATGGCTTTCAGGAATTTTTGCTTCTCACTGTAAGTCAAATTTGCATAAATCTCATCAGTTAATAAGGTGTCTTTGAATAAGGCACATTAATCAGTGACCAAATTGTGTAATCCAATTTTTTAAAATCAATTTTTGGGTGTGATATAGCTTAATACAGTGGCAGAGAATGCATGGAATATAAAGTGTGGGAAATATGGATACTGTTTCTTCTCTGCCACTCATGGCTTTTGTCTGAATACACAAAGTACTTCCACCAAACTGTCCACCTTCAGGAAACCCCTTGGCACAAAACTTCCACCGAGAAGCCCATATGCATTGGCCCCAAAAGCCCTGTATATTGCACAGGATTTTAGGAGACATTTAAGGATACATATTCCTGTCTTAAAGAGTGCTGACAAGGTCTTTGGGTGGGGCTGGGCTGGGCTAGGCTTACTATCATCTCAAGTGACAATTATGGCAACAACAGCCTAGATAAAACATGACACTTGGTTACAAACTTGTGGGTGAAGATTGTTAGTGGTGGGGGGAAATTTCTTTCTGAGAAGGTTCTTCACCAGTACTGACGGTCCTGAAGTATTGGGGAGGGGGGGAGGCAGTGTCCCTAGCTGCACATATTGAAGAAAAAGAACAGCAGTTAATCCAGTTTTAATTCTCTTGTGTAGAATACAATTCTAAAAGTTTCCAATGCCTGACTTTATTCAGCGGAATGAATATTAATACAATCGGTGCTTTATTTATTTTTCTCTTTTTGTGTGTTAATCAATTAAAACTGAAGCGCATGGATGACAACAACAAAAAACTAACAAGAGCACTGGTTGGGAGATACACAAATATAGGATTAAAAAACACAAGCTATTTCTAGAGTATATTCTAATTCAAGATTAGGGAACCAGGGGCTCTTTAGTAGTTGTAGGCCTGGCCCTCCCATCACCAAGATTAATCATCAAGATTATGGGAGTTACAGACCAGCAAAATGAGCCCAAACCTACCTTGTCAAATACGGGGAGCAACTGAATCTTGAACATCATAGGTCAACTCTTTTTGTCTCTTCCCAACTTGAGTATAGTAGGGTTAGTATAAAAAGACCACCTCCAATTTGGCCAATAACAGCTCACAACAATTCTATCCATGTTTATCATGAAAAGGCATGACTTACCATTCCAGTTCTCCATATTCTGCCCTAATGGGAGCTTTATAACATAAATTGTTATTCTTATCTTTTTCTTTGCATTGGTTATTATAACAGTTCTTTGTGTCTCTGTAACAATCTCTGAAATATTGTATTCAGGATCCCTTTCTTTTTCTGTCACCTTTTACTTTCACATCTTGCCCATACTTTGCAATGTTATATGTTATATATGTGTGTGTGTTACATGTTTCTTCCATCATCCATTTAGGGTTTTATATTATTTTTACTAAAGGAATTGCCGTTTTGCATTATTTCCTAATAATATCTCTGCTTTCAATCCTTAGTTCGTCTGGTTTATGATCAGCTGAATTTAGTAATGCAAATTTGTTCCTTATGTGGACTTTAAATTCATCAGAAATATTGTTTAAATTGTATTTTAGAACTATGATTCTTTTAGTGTTTTCAGCTTTACTTTAAAGTTAGGTATTAACAAGACAAAAATCATGACTACAGAAGAACTACAATTTTAACGGCTATTAAGAACTGAAATAATGAAGGATTCTATATTCCTTGCTTCACTCATTAATACAATGGAGACTGCAGCCAATACCATAGAAGAAAACTGAAACTTGAAAGGTCAGCAATGAAGGAATCAGAAAAGATCATCAAGTGTAAGAATATGTCCCTGGAAATCAAGATCATACATGCTCTTCTATTCCCAATCACTGTGTATGGGAGTGATAGCGAGATGGTAAAGAAAGCTAATAGAGAAAAAATATTTGTTTGTTTGCAGATACTCTGGACCAGGGTCAGCAAACTTAGCTCTCCAAATGCTCTTGGAGTTCAATTCCAGAAGCCCTCATCAGCAGGTGTACTGACTTGGGCTTCTGGTAATTGAGGTCCAAGAACACCTGGAGAGCCAAGTTTGCTAACCCCTGCTCTGGACTATCAGACAAGTGGGTCTTTAAGCAAATCAAGACTGAACTAACTTTAGAGGCAAAAATTATGTAACTGAGTCTAATACTTTGGGCACATCCTGAGAAGACAAGACTCTGAAAAAGATTATAATGCTAGGAAAAGCTGAAGGCAGCAGGAAAAGAGAAAGATGAATTGACTCACTAAAAGAACCACAGTTTTGAGTTTACAAGATCTAAACAGGACTGTTGAGGACATGACACTCTGGAGCTCTCTCGTTCACACAATCACCATAAGTTTGAAGCAACTTGATGTAACAACGATCATTAATAGCCAAATATAATTTTCTCTGGTATTTCACTGTCTCTTGAGTATACTTCTGTGTAATAACTAAGGCATCTGAGTTTCTGCATTTCCAAGTTCTTACATATCTTCCACAACTCTATTTGCCTGGTAAGGAAACACAGATACCTTCCATCTTAGAAGATGTTAAAATACTGAGATCTATCTCCCCACCCCCAAGATTATTGCTATAGTCTGCAATAAACCAAGTCCAAGTAGATTTCTGAACAAAGGCTTCATAGCACGTTACTTCCAACTGATTGCTCATATATGTCAAGTACAGTACTCTGTTTTTTCTCTGCGAAGAACAAAGCTACAGTGGTAATTATACTAACCATTCAAACATAGGAAGGAAATGCTTCTAAAGAAACACACTTAGAATTGTACTTTAATAGTTTCTTTTACTAAGTTCATCTTGACCCCTAACTCTCATCCTTGGAAAGGCATCTGAAACCAGACGTATGTCATTGCTCTTAAGATCAGACCCGCACATGAAATCCAAATATTCCAACAGTGCGAGTCAATACAACTGCGTAATCTGGGGGTGTGTAATCTGGGGGTCCTCTTGGACTCACGACTACTGCTCGAAGAGCAGGTAGCAGTCATGGCCAGGAGGGCTTTTGCACAACTTCATGTAATACGCCAGTTACGCCCGCTCCTAGATCGGGACTTCTTGCTCATGATCACACATGCTTTGGTCACCTCCAGACTTGATTACTGTAATGCGCTCTACATGGGGCTGCCGTTGGTGACCTTTCGGAAGCTGCACTCGGGTAGTGACAGGGTGAGGGCGTTATGCTCGTGCCTCACCACTACTTCGGGAGTTGCACTAGTTGCCAGTATGTCTCCGGGTGCAATTTAAGGTGCTGGTCGTTACCTTTAAAGTCCTACATGGTAGTGGGCCAGGATACTTAAGAGACCGTGTCCCCCCAAGAACATCTGTCCGTCCCACCAGGGCCAATCGGAGAGGCTCTCTTATCATCCCATCAGCTAGAGAGGCACATCTCTCTAGCACCAGAAGGAGGGCCTTCTCCGTGTCCGCCCCGGCCCTTTGGAACCTCCTGCCAACTGAGTTGCGTCTACAGACAGAGCTCCTGCCCTTTCGGAAGGGCATAAAAACCTGGCTGGCAGGGCAGGTGTGGGGCTCAAGGAATATGGGGTCCCATGCTGGGTTGTTGATCTGATTGGGGTGGGATAATAAATCTAAATAAATAAAATAAACTGTGTAAGGTCTGGTCCCTAGTAAAGGTGCAGCTACGTTAGCAGCTGTCAGTTTGGAACAGTCAGGCTTGATTGGAATAATCTTATCAAGTCTGTCAGTTCCAAAGTCAAATTAATGAAGTGAGTCACTTCTAATTTTAATGAGTCATTTCTGGATATTGGCAAATTAATTGCCTTCTCTTGCTTGGCAAGGGAAGTACAAAATGTGTTTGTTTGTTTTTTTGTGGGTTTTTTTTAAGACTCTAGCCAGTGTGATATGTCAATTATTTTTTTTAAATCTTATCTTTGCCTTGCTGGGATGGTTAGAAAGGATCTTACAAGGATGTGGTATAGTCAACATTTTCAGAACTATCCCAACCAATCCAACAGGGGACTACAGACTATGATAAATTCCCATGTAGACAATCTCTAAATATTTTTAGGATAGCTGTCTCAAGATCTGAGACAAATATACACTTAAAATTGCAGCATAAACTTTATTAATGACCTGTGTCGGAATACTGTAGGTGGGAATAGAAGTGGAATATAAATACAGGAATGCTTCATAAGCTGTCTTTAAGTTATTTGCTTTTCATTTTCATTCTACAGGATCATCAGAAGTATGATATTTTATCTTAACACTTACACAACAATCACCTTGAGATATCTGGTAGAGTAATGCCACCGCAATGAAAAAAGGTATGCAAAGATTTATTATCTTGACTAGATAATCTCTCTCTCTCTCTCTCTCTCTCTCTCACACACACACACACACACACACACACACACACACACACACACACAAACAAGTGCTGAAAGGAACTCTGTACTCTTTACCTTCTTTGAAACCAAAGTTCCTTTTGTTACAGACATAAAAATCATTTAAAATGTCTGTGAAGTGAAGCCATACCATCCTGGACTACACAGCTTAAAAAAGTTAACTTCTTGCACTCATTCAACTATCATGTGCTCTATTTTATAGTTCAGATAAAACCAATATCCCGAGGAGAAAAATATGGACCACATCCTTAACCTAAAGATATGAATCAGGGTGCAATTGGACAAGTAAATACTGCAGCCCAGACCAGCAAGAGCTTTTTCTTGGAGATCGCACAATGCATGGGCAACAATCCATCCTGACCCTGATCTATGCCGAAACTGGACCTTTTTTGGCTACTGTACTTTTCTTTTTTCTGGATCTAGGCTACAAACAGAAAGCTCACTTTAAAGGAGATTATTCCCAGTAAATGGACTTTTTCCAATGCAATTAGTTGCTTTTCTTTCTCGCCATCTGATTACCCCTCTTTCTAATGTGCCATTCTACATTTGCAGACTGGAACATGGCAAACACTCACCAGGTTCTTTGAAAGCATGTAGTAAGTGCATGTGGAATCTTTGAACATAGATCTGGCACTGCAAAGCTGGGTTCCTTTGGTGATCTATATATGGTGCCAGCTCGTCATCAAAAATGGCTGAGTATGCCAAGTCCTTTTCCACATTGCCAATGTATTGTGGACATTTCTCATTAGTGGCACATAATGTAGTTCTATTTTTTTCAGAAGGCAGAACTGGCCTGGATATTGAATTTTGCCAGCATTTAAGACAAACCTTTATCTAGGAAGAATTAACATTGCTATTAAATAGTACATCCATGCTGTATGATTCCTAAGTGAAATGGAGGTGCTATTGAGATATCATCATAGGTGCTGTTATCACAAATACAATTGTGCATTGTAAAAACAAGTGATGTGAAACTTTGTGAGAATGTGTAGAAATCCTCCTTTTGTTTATAAATATAACTTTTTAGTCTGCTAAGGCAGAAGTAACAGTATTAAAAACACTAAATCCGGCCACCTTTTTCAAATGCTAATGCCAAGGGTCATACTATGTAAAATAGCACAAATGTCTGAACACAGGCATTTCTCCTCCATAAGAACTACGACCAAATCCCATAAAGCTAGGATTAGAATAAGACTTCTCAGACAAAGTAAGATTATTAAGAAGGCTTGAGTCTTTAGATACCTTTCTATGAAAACTTAAGCCATCTTCTTGTTACGGTCCTGTGAAAGATTAAGGGTCACATCATCGTGGGTATACTAATTTTGGATTTTGGGCATACAATGCCATCTTGCGTCCAAACAAGTCTATAGGGTTCTTCAGCCAATAAGTTCTCCCTACTTTTCTCTTTTATTCTACCCTAATAATCAGCAGTAACAATATTTATTTTGTGTTTCAAACAAGAAATTGATTGTACTCCTCTTTGAAGACTTTGATAATTCAGATGATGACAGAGAGGAGATCAACAACAGTTTATCTGTCTTGGTGCTTCTTTGTTGTTCATCTTCTCTATCCAAGAAATTCTTAGTATCCCACAATAAATTCACATTTCAAATGTTCCTATATTTTCTAAAGCAGTCTGTGTTAAAATCCATGTTTCTGTCTCAGACAGAAGAACAAAGAACAGATAACATCACACCATACACATTCTCAAAGCCAATTTTAAGTTTTTTTCTTCTACATAAAATTCTTCATGTTAAGGAACATTATCCAGGTTATATCTATTGTGACTTCTACTGCAATCATTTTATTGCATGATGATAATCACCTTCATATTCATGCAACAAAGCTAAGAAGCTTGTATTTATCAACATCCTCCATACAGTACTTTGGTTTTCTATCTTAAGCAGCATTTTTTTTGCATGCTTGCTTTTTACTGATTACCATTAATTTGATTTTCTTAATGTTCTTTATTTACTTCACTGACTTATGGAATATCCTTTGCAGATCACCTGCATTTCAGCTGTTCTTGATATCCTCTCCACTCCCATCTGAATTAACAAGGTCTTCTTCAAAGATGTTATGAGAACAAATCAAAAAGCAACAGCAGAAGTATCTATGCCTGACATATTCCTCTTCACATCTCTGTATCCGCTGCCATTTATCTTCAACTTTCACTGCAGCTTTTTGGTTGCCAGAACAGTTTGCCACTTATACTCGCCCATCTTGAATTAAGACGTTGGTTACTCAGCAATTCCATGAAATTTTCCCCTTAGAGGTCTATAAATGTCTGTAGGGCTGTTGGGTCAGATGATCAAGTGTCAAACAGCCCTTCTACCCAAGCAAGTAGGTATCCACTGACATACTGCATCTGCACTTGGATATTCTTTTTTTTTTAATCATGATACCTAATAGCTGTTGATATGCTTATCCAACTTGCACCTTTCAATTCCAAAACTTTTCATCATATCCCTGAAAATAATATCTTATGTAAAACTTAGAAATGTAATGTTGCTTGATTTATACTTTGTTCCTCTTTATACTGGAAGAGTTATATTCCATTCTCAGTGTAAAGCAGGGGTGCCCAAACCTTTTGGGTCGTGGGCCAATCATGTGGTTCAGGGAGCTGGTCACTAAGGGGGCCATAGGGGCACATTTTACTTCCACTTCCAGGAGCGACGAGGGCTTTGTGGGCCGGATGAATTGGTGTCGGGGGCTGCACCCGGGCCTTAGTTTGGGCACCACTGGTCTAAAGTTTCTGGAGGCTTGTAAGGATTCTAGTCGTAACCTTCTGGAGGAAGGAATACAAGCTTTTTGAAATGAATCAGTGAAGCTAATGGGTTTTTTAATACTGTACATAAAAAGCAACATTAGTCCAAACACTGATTTGTCCACTGAATTCTCCTTATCTCAAATTTTTAAACCTTATTGAGGGGAAATGCATGGGGCAGATTTAGCTCAACAGTCTAGATGGCCACAAAATATCCTTTTCTCACAGCCAGTCCTTTATAGTTGTGAATGGCTGTAAACCAAAATGAATTGTAGTTTTAAATTTTTATTATTATACAATGGATTAGAAGGGGACATATGCTTATCGCAGACCTATTGAAATCACTGGAGCATCAATCTGTTGTTACTAAATTAGATCATACTGGCCTACATCTCTTTCCTAGTCTCAGGTACAGGAGATCCATTTAATCAATTGCTGAATGGGGAGTTCAAAGATTCAAAGGGTCCTATGGGGACTACCAATTAAATTCCAACCACTGAGTTAGGCTAAATCCAATTATCATTCCCAGTTCAGCAGAGCCACTAAACTCAGTGGGACCTACATAGGTTGTTGATTGCCTTAGCCTAATGGTTCTACTTCAGTGTCATGATCCAGATAAATGGTTAAGACTTAAAATGAATGGCTAAGATAGCCAGATGAGTAGTTAAGACTTAAACAGAAGATATACATAATAATGAGTAGTTTCTCTGATTGGTACTTATGTTTTATGGCCACACCCTAACCAGCTTTAAATTAAAATAAATCTATAATGTTTGCTGAAATCATTCTAATTAACAGGGCTGTCCTATGCATGCCTGTGTCTCAAATTGAGTATGTGGAGAATTACAATCTTATTTTAAATAAGTCTAATAGTGAATAACCCTCGTTTAAGACATTGCTGTTAACTTATCTGACTGTGTTTTATGCAAATTCTTAAGGAAAGGAATGCCTACAAAATTGGGCCCTGGCTCTCAGTTGATCAGAATCTTACATCTTAACATATCTCGCTTCCCCTTTATCTGTCAAAAGTAGCATCCTACTGAAAAGATATCAGCAGTCAATAATGATAATCTTGTGTCAGAAATTATTCTGGGTTGAAAGGATTTTTGTGGAAGAAACTCTGCTCAGGGAATGTGCAAATGAGGCTCTTTTCATGTCCCCAAGAGCTGGGACAGAGATGGGCACTCAATCTGTCATGCAGTACCCAGGTCTCAAACTGCTGACTTGCCAGCCTTCCAGCTAACAAGGTGACCTTCTTGACAATTGAGCCATCACACCCCCTTCAGAAGTCAATGACTTATGCAAGGTGAACTATCTTTATTTTAGGTTCTTCCACATAGTGGTGGGGTCACTGCTCTTCCATCATGTGACGAGAGCAACTAACCTGTTTTGACTTGTCCAAGAGATCATGATTTCAAAGTTATTTTAAAAATAAATTATATATTGCCTCTTTAGCGGATTTATTCATACCACAACAGGAATGCCAACTTGAATATATAAAAGGGCAGCTCAAAAAATTTGCATTCCAAAACTGGCATAAGTCCATGAGCATAAGCTGAGTTACATGCACAGAACTGGGTGGACATCAGCAGAACTCAATGCATTTGCCACATGCATGCTCAGAAACCCAAAGAACTCCCCATAATGAATGCACAGGTGTTCACTCCCCATATGAAAATTCTGGGATCACTGCACCTTGTTTCCCCCCTTTGTATTACTAGTTGCCTATAATGCCTTTCAGGTAAACAGGCTCAATCTCCTTTCAAGGCAGAATGAGAACTCAATCCTTAGTAAAAAAAAAAAAATTTTTTTAAAGGAAGTCATATAAGTGAGAGGCTATATTCTGATGTTATCATCATAAGTGATTATTATCATTTTGAAATAAAATGTGGATATTTTTATACACGTCTCCTTTGCAAGTAGCCACCAATATATCTGGGCATCAAAATCAGCTATAGCTCAGTTACAGGAATTTTCACATGGACATGAATACAGAACTGAAACAGCAAGGCAATTTTAATAATAATGTTTTACAATAGCTAGACTCGTCTGAACAACTGCCTTAAAGAGTCAGTTGTATGAAAAAGTCTATTTCTAAGCTATGAAGTGCTCCCAACTTGAAACATACAAAAATATATGAAGCTGCCATACTTTGAGTCCAGTCTGGTATAATAATTTAATGGCAGAAATTATTCTGGCTTGAAAGGATTTTTGTGGGAGAAACTCCGCCCAGGGGACACCTGAATGAGGCTCCTTTCATGTCCCCAAGAGCTGGGACAGAGATGGGCACTCAATCTGTCATGCAGTACCCGGGTCTTGAACTTCCAACTTGCCGGCCTTCCAGCCAGCAAGGTGAACTTCTTAACCACTGAGCCACTGTAGCCCCTTAGTCCAGTGTGGTATACCCTGATGAGCACTAGGGTCAGAGCAGCAGACACTCCTTCCGACCTCATTGCCTTAAATGTGGAGATGGCAATTCCTGGTGTTCCCAATCCTGGTAACTTAACTGGTAACTGAATATGCCATAAACTGAACCTGAGATGTCACGCAAAGCACACCCAACAAAACAAATTATCTCAAGTTTGAATTACTGCAGTGATACATCATCATTTTTAGCATTTGTATGGCATTTTTGTAGAAACCAATATCTTCATTTTAAAAAGAACAATGAATCTGACTTGAAAAGTGAGATTTAAATTAAAATACAATCTATAATATGAATGCCTTGGCTTACAAGTGACTTGTGCAACATTTAATTTGTGCTTCCTAGTGCCCCCCCTCCCCCCACAACCCCCTTGTCAGAACAAAAAATAATTCATCGTCTCTCCCTCCTAAACAGTGTATCACAAATTAAGCTTAGCATTGAGACTGTTCATGTTTTCATTCCTAAAAATGCATCTTTTCTCACAGTCTTGTATCTAAGCTCTCAAGGGATTTTGTTATCTTGAGGTATGCTTTACAGCTTCTGAATACTTCTAAAAATTCCAAGAACAGATTTGCATTGTGGTAGCTTTCATGGATGTAGTGGGAAGAAGACTCCTCAGTCTGAATGGCGTTTTTACTTCAATACAGTACATCATGATATATCTTCATAAGATAAATCAAAAGGTAAGATCGGACTTCTATTTACACATCTCTGATGCCATTTCCAGAAAAATAGATAAAAGATAGGGCAAGGGAGGGATTTCTTAGTCATGAATTTAAAAATATTTTATTTCCAGCAAAAGGGTTGGTCCTTCAGAAAGCAAACATTTACCTGCCCCATTCAGAGTATGAAACCACTGGTGCTACCAGGAATAAGCACAGAGCTTTGGTTCTCTTCGGTGTCAAGGCGGTTTCGACCATAGTGGGGCTTGGGCTGCTCATTCACAAGCCAGCTTGCTGTCAAAACTGGACAGGGCAATGGCAAAGGCTTGAAGTGCACACATTGGGTAGTTGTAGTCCATGGTGAAAATATCCTCAGCCACACGACCAAACTGCATCACGATATAGTCAGCTGTGGTTGGGGGAAAACACACAAAAGAACATCAAGAGAATTTTTCAGCTAACAAATTGTATAAACCAGAGGAAGAGAGGGCAGAAAGAGTTATTTCAGTTAGCTGAAAGGTTAGCCTACAAGACAGTTTTCCCCAGGGTACTAAAGGGGATGATTGAGCTGCTGTCCAGCTGCACATTTATTTGGCACATGGCACGGATGCCCATATAATGGGTAGAGGCAGGAAACAGGGATAAAAGCTACAAAGAAGCAGCTGGGATGAAGAGAGGCCAAAGGCAGCTGCAGGAATCAAATACTGGGGACATCCTGCCCTCCCTGCTTCATCTCCCCAGCTTTGGGCCTTGATGCCTCCCTCCTTCTGAGCAGCCTTCTGTGGCAGGACACAGTTTAGCTTACAAATTAATTTTTGCAGACTCTTCCTTGGAGCAAGGAGAGATGGAAAGTGGCTTAGCTATTGGGGAGGAAAGTGTTTGCTTCCTCAGTGTGTGTTCTGATTGCTCTAGGGTTGTTCCCTTTGAAGCATGTAGTAGGAGGTGTGGGCCCTGGCCTTCTTTGTGGGCCTCTTCATCGGATGACAAAGCCACTGCTTTCCTCCCACTTTCTCATATTCATGTCCTCACTGAGCCACCCGACCTCACTATCTGATGTTGGGCCAGCCACATTCTCTTATCAGCACCAATCTACCTTCCAAAGTGTTGTGAGGACTGAAATGGAGCTACATGTGACATCCTGAGCCATCAAGAGGAAAGGTGTGGTACAGCAAACTTAAAAGGGACAAAAAGAACAAGTAAATAGAACCTGTCCAAGGAGAGACAATGGTAGACAAAATAAATTGTTGTGCACAAAATGTGAATTTCCCCACTGCAATCCTCAGAGGCGATGCAGGTGCACCAAACAGAGAATCGTGTTATGCATTCTTTCTTTGCCAACTAGGGATAGACTGAATGTTAAAGAATTCCTTACGCTAAGCAACAGGATTTCAGTCATTGTTTTTCAATGCTCTAAAACACTGCTACATTATAGGTCTAAACCACATTATCAAGTTGAACTGTCCACTCTTAGTAGGCCACCTCTGAGATCTACTTTCCAGTGTCTCCATTCCTCACCTTTGGCTCAATAGCTTCTTGAGTCTTCACATCTACTAACCCAGCCTTTCCCAACTTGGCATCTTAACCTTCCTCCCCCCCCCCCCAATCTGGGAAAAGCCATGCCTTTCCCTTAAACTCCCCACATTCCAGACAGCATTGCTGGAGGTCAGGGATACTACAAATTGTCCAACAACTTCTGGAGTCCAAAGTCCTTGCCCAAGAGCCTACAAACACAACAAAATGTAAATGAATTTGGTGTCAGAGCGTCTGGTGTCTAGGGTGTGTGACTTTTGTTCACTTTCCTTCCATATACAAATCACAAACACCTAGGAACTAGGCATGCAAAAGTAAACAAACTACATCCAAAACAAAACTACAGATTTTACACCCACTTTATACTGTTACATATGAGCAGACTTAATATGATGAATTCTGGCTCTAAACAATTTGGCAGATTGCCCTCTTCCACAGCTTTTCACTCAAAACTAAGAAAACAATTGTATAATCACTGTGCAGGATTTCCAAGCAGGTTAGATAAAGACGTCATACTTACGATCATTATCATGAATAATTTGGAAATTTTTCACTGATGCCTGTGTGACACGGCCATGAAAATTTAAAACATAAGACTGGGTATCATCATTCCAGACAGGTGTTTTGTTGTGCAGCTCAATGACACTCTCTGCGTTTTTATTCTGCCACCGTGAAAGGAGTGTTTCATGTTCCTGGAGGAACCAAGGATATAACCATTGGTTTAGTGAAGCGTAACTTTCTGCTTGTTGTTTGTGCTACATGAAAATGCCACTGAAATGCAGTCACTATCTCAAAGCCCCTTAAAATATAACCTCTTCAATTCAAAGTCAACTCTAAAAGCCCTCCATCAAAGGCTTCTTTTTTAATGAGGAATCAGGTTTTTTATGCATAAAAATAACTTTTATGGTTTATTCCCGCAAATACTTTTGCTGGCTTTTCTTATTTGCTGTTATGTTTGTCTGCAGAAATTTTGTGATCTGTATTTTAAAGAGTTTTTAAAAATAGATGGTAAACTAGCCTTGTGTCAGTTTCCAATCAAAAGCAATGCTGAAATATTGCTGTAACTGGAAAATGTTAAATGAAAAATATATTGTGCAGGGTGAGGGGAAAAATTAAGATCTGTATCTCTACAACAAGTCAAAGCTATACCAAACCAATTCCGGAATCTTGCCATATGAGTATTTTGTTTGCTCCATTTTTCTTACAGGGTTATATTTATATTTTAAACTCAATGGTTATGTTTGGGCCTTTTCTCTATAGCACAAGTATAACAGACAACACTCTAAATAAGCCTTGTGGGAGATTAAAGCACTAGTGTGTCCATGTTTTTGCAGCCCCAAAACATAAACAAATAAGACAGAAGCAAATGATGTTCCCCTCAATTTCAATTTTTCTTCATCTGTATCTAGGCCAGACGTGAAACTGCCAAAATGAAGGTCCCTTTTAGTTAGTTCATTCTGCAGTTTCTTTCGCCTGATCTAGTGTGAGAAAGATTAGCCAGCAACACAAGATTGCCATTACCAAGATATGATTGATTGTGATTCAAAAATACCACAATCTTCGAGGAGTCTCACCCTCTCAATTTCAGTGGAAGAAAGGAGTATAAGGTGGGACCAAGGCTGGAATAATGTGACTGGTTTCAGTAAGATCTCATTCCGTATGATTAGTGCACAAATGAATACAATCAATATCAAAGGATGCCTGCACATGTTTCCTTTCCCCCCTACAAATGTCCCTGTTTTAATGTTCTCATCAGATGATGTCAGAATGAAACCTCAGTGCCTAACAACCCATGTTTAATAATGTTAAAACAATCTGTGACAGCAGCTTTGAAGATTTCAACAATTAACAATTTTTATCATATGCTACCTTTTCAGCCCTTTGATGTTAAAGATTGACTTCCCCTAAAGAGGGATTTGGTGGCTATTAAAGAAACAAACAAATGGCATTAAAGGGACATGAAAGAAAAGACAGTGGAACACAAAGATGTAACAAGGGGAAAATTAATCATCTGACTTAAAAGGTTTTCTGATACATATTTATACACATTTTGTTTAAAAAGTACTAGGTTTGTATTCTTTTAAAAAACTGATCATCAGAATCCTCAATAATCATTCATGATAAGGACCAAATGTAGAGAAGGCAATGTGAATCTCAAACATCAAGCACAAAGGTCTGTAAACATCCATTTAGCATGCTGCTGTGAAACAGAAATTTGACGTGTTCAGTAGTTGTTTTTATTTTACTTGGATTTCCTTGATTAAATCCACAAAATCCTGGAGCTCTTGGGACCAATAGATCGTGCCTTTAATCAAAATGCAGCCATGGCCATTGGCCATTGATTAAATGCACTCATGGTTACTGTGGCAACACTGGATTATTGCATTTAAACAGATATAACTGCTTACATTGCGTGGTCTGATGGAAACTCTCTCATGGTCCATATTCATCCCTGGTATGATCACACTCATTTTACGAGGACCTTTAAACCCCAAAACATTTGTTTCCTATTTTCACACAAGAAAAGAAACATTTTAAACCTCACAAGCTTTTGAGTTTGGATGGCATTTTTTCAAAACAAATTATATGATGACAAAATAGTTATTAGCCTACGAACAATTTTTCAGGAGGTTACAAACAACTTACTACTGACCAACATTATTAGGAAAATACTTTCATTTTATATTGCAAGCTCAAGAAGAAAAGATAACATGTGGCTTCCATAAAACAAAATTATTATGACATTTATAAATGGAAAAAAAATTCCTTACTGGCTATAACAGTGATTAACAGAATGCTGTTCAAACAGCAAAATATTATCTGGCAGTTAAATTTAGCCCAGTCATTTTCATTAGATGAGTTTTAGTTTATTTTCACAGTTGAACAGTGAATCAGTTTGTATTTTCAAAATCTCTGTCTATATATTTTTGTTCTTAGCTATGGACAATTATTTTATCCAAAGGTATCACAGAAAGGATGAAAGCACAGCATCCTACCGCATCAATTATGAACAAAGCCTCACAGCAATGTTTTATAAGAATTAAATTGCATGGAAATGATTGTAAGATCAAGAGGTAGGTATGGCTACGTGTAAAACTAGCAAGTTATTCTTTCTCTTATTCACTGCAGTTCAGACAATGACCATTAGCTGGAGCTGCAGATTTATCAATGCCCATCAACACCTAGAACTAAAGAAGTTTTATACAGTATTTATATGGTAGCTATTCAGGAGCTTGTATTCTCCTGACAATATTCTCTTGGTGACTTCATTGCATTAGCTCATCATGCCAAACTGTCATTAACTAACAAAGCTTTAGTGCAGGGATTCTCAACCTCCAGGTCGTGGGCCAAATGTGGCACATGGTGCCATTTCATGTGGACCTCCACCACACCAGGAAATGCCATGTGGTAGAGGAAGGGCAAAATGGCCATCTGGTCCCCGAAGCTGTCTGAGTGAGCATGCCCCCCCCCCCGGTTTAAAAAGGTTAAGAACTCCTGGTTTAGTGACTAACTAAACACAGTTTAGAACCATATTATCTGAGGGAAGGCTTCCTAAGAAACTATACCTTGAGCACCTAGATGACTCCTAAAGTACAGACTGTCATGCCCAGAAAAGTTTCAAAAAGGTTGTGACCAGATCAAGACCTTTCTCTGTGGTGGCTCCTTCAATGTGGAATGAGTTGCCAGTGGAAATTTGATCTCCATCCACACTAAAGGCCTTTCAAAAACAACTAAAAATGTCCCTATCCCAACAAACATTTCCCTTGTTAGTAATAATAATAATTTTGTATCAGAAATTATTCTGAATTGAGAAGATTTTTGCTTGAGAAACTCTGCTCAGGGGACGGCCAAATGAGGCTCCTTTCATGTACCCAAGATCTTTTCTCACTGAAGTGGTCCCTATTTCTCTACTTGCAATTCTTTGCTTTTGATCTGCTAGGTTGGCAGGAGCTGGGACAGACACGGGCACTTAATCCATCATGCAATACCCTGGTCTCGAACTGCTGACTTGCCAGCCTTCCAGCTAACAAGGCAAGCTTCTTAACCACTAAGCCACCCCAGCCCCCTTCCCTTGTTAGTAAATTGATTATACAACTGCAGAAATTTTTCCTTAACTACCTTCAGTGAGCTGTGAATACTGGTTTAAGGTACATTGTACATTAAGGTACAATCTGCTTTTCGCAGATTGTCATGTAACTAGCCTTTGCTATACATGCAAAAAGAGAGGGGGGTTACATTAAAAATTCTAAAAACTACCCATTAGGTACAGCATAAATTCTGGTGTGTAGGCTTATTCATAAATGAAATCCAATTTGGTTTATACACTATCCCTTGAGGGAAAGGCAGCATATAATAACTTCAAATATACAAGCAAGCACATTTTTTTTCCTGCTGCTGGTAACTGGTTTCCTCTTCTTCCTGCTACTGATCTGGAGAGGAGGCAGGAGGTGCCACTAAAAAGAATTTTGCCTTAGGAAAGAGTTTATTTTTAAATAGCAAGACTGAGCCCAGGATTATGTGAAAGGAAAAGGTGGCTTTGATTACACTGAGAGTACTGTACCTTTCTTTCACCACTGCAGAGCCTTAGCCAGCACCTATATGGCTAAAATTAGTATCAATCATTTCTCAGACAGAGAAAAATTATTTGGAAGTGGGACTGAGGACTTCCCTGCCACGGGATTCTCATTCTATAAATTAAATGCTGACTAAGAAGTCTCTCCAGCCCTGTGATCCTTCTGTATAGTTAGCAATCAGTTGTGAAGTACTGTAGCTTCCAATCTTTGGGCTTTGCTCCTGCAACTCAAACCTGGCTGAATGACTGAAGAGAACAGTGGAATCAGTGATGCGCTTGACCTAGGCACACCCAGGAAACACAAGATCAGCATGAATTAAGAGCACACAGTGTGCAGAGCTGAGCATTTTGCATCTTGTAAATCAGATGCTCATTCCCGCGAGCCATCTCGGCTCAAGTAAAAGCCAGGAGTTGAAGAGGAAAGGATCATTCAAGGGTAAAGAAATCTTGAGAACAACTGTGCTATAGCTGGATAACTCAGGGCAACAACCTTCACTATCAATGACAAATTAATGCAGATTTCCTTATCTTACGGAGAGAATGGCTCAATCATTGTTATCACTGACTCTGTTTTGGCACCTATATAGCAGTGCCTGTGATTCAAGGCATGGCAAACTGTGGTCTGTTTATACAAGTAGCCCAGTGGCCAATAATTAACTAAACAAATGGAGCCTGACATTTGTAGAACTGAATTACCTACACTTCAATTAACTAACATAAAGGAAGAATGTTAAGTCCAGTAGCTATTTTCATTTTAACAAAAAAACCCTATGTCCTTGAATTACAGATGGTCACCATGTTCTTTTAGATCATTAATAAGAACCATTTGAAAAATAACTAGCGCATATGAGAGAGATGAAGTTACAGAAGTGAATATGCCCTTGCAAGTAGTGGAAGAAGATATATGTTTATCATAGCATGTGATTTTCCTCAAATTCATATCTTATACTGACTGTGTTTTGTTCTGCAATTGGTCACTGAAAGGCATGCATAAACTTAATTTGTTAGTCTGATTACTAACGCTTGTAGCTCTAAGGAAAAGTTGGTATGGGAGCAAAAACGGATTGTTCATATTGAAATACTCATTCCTTACAATATGTTATTTGATTCTGTATCACTGGGGCAAGCAAAACAATGCTATTTAGGATCAACTTTAGTGACACCTTTCCACAACACCTATACACTTACTAATATTCTCTCGTATCTTTATCCTGTGGTTTTGTCAGAGCTGCCAAAGTATTGGCGAAGACTAGTTTAATCTGGATTATTTGCAAGGGCCATTTTTAAAAAAGAGGAAGCAGACATTTAAAAAGAGCAAGCAAACCAGAATGGGTAGTTCAAGAATCACTGTGACCACCACCGGCTTCCCTCAGCCAGGCCAGATGAGGGAAGGAGAAACAGCTGACTGGCCCAGCCAGCTATAAGATGTTTTGAAATGTTTCTGTATTGTGATAATGTGGTACTTTGTAATTGTAACTATATATGTTGTATCTTTGTTAGCTGCCCAGAGTCACTTTGTGAGTGGGGTGGCATACAAGTATAATAATAATAATAATAATAATAATAATAATAATAATAATAATAATAATAATAATAATAATAATAATAATAATAATAATAATAATAATAATAATAATAATAATAATAGACCAATTACTGTGCTCACCAAATTAAAAATCAGGAATCATGTGTTTATGTTAAAAGCCATTTTATTCTCACATGCATATTGTTAAATTCTGATACTCCAATACATGTATAAAAAAAATTCACTATTTTCTTTGAGGCTATGATATACCTAAATATGAGGCAACACTTCAAAAGTGCTGCTAGTTGCCCTTTTGTTTGCCCCCGTCCCCAAGCTACATGCAATTAGAATAGCTGCAAAGTTAGAAGGATCCTGAGGTCATCTAGGCCAATCCTATGTGCAAACAGAACCTTAATACCATATACTGTTTCTATTAATGATTGCGACTTACTTTTCATGGTAATAAATACATTTAACAGAAATCCACTCTGATCACATTCTCTGAGCATTCACAGTCAACCACCTTACCTTCCAGGGGCAGATGTGTAAAAATTGTGATGATGTTAGCTGTTTTGTTTGTTTTTTGTCAACTATCAGAAATGTTATCGATTCTTTAAAGTCTTGACCCCCTCAGACAGGTAGCACAAAGTCTTAATTAACATCTGTCTAGATCAGCGGTAAGGTAAAGGTCTCCTTTGCTCGAAAGCCAGTCTTGTCCATCTCTAGGGTGCTAATCTCCATTTACAGCCACAGAGCCAGCACTGTCTGTGTCTGAAGGCATTTCCGTGGTCATGTGGCAAGTCATGACTAAATTCCGAAGCACACGAAACACTGTTATCTTTCCTGCCTAAGCAGTACCTCTTCATTTACTTTCAATTTCTTGCTTCCAAACTGCTAGGTTGGTTGGAGCTGGGACAGATGAGAGGAGCTCACTCCGCCACACAACACTTGGGTCTCTAACTGCTGACCTTCCAGTCATCAAGCTCAGTGTCTTAACTACTAAGCTACCACATCAGGGATAGCCCCACATATAAATATATTGTGATGAAGATAAAGATGGGTAATAACAATAACAAAAGAATTAAATTATTGTTTTTGTAGAGAAATTTAGGTGGATCAGGTCAAGGACAAGTGGCTGAGGAGACGAAGATCAGCCTGGCTTTGCCTTCAAAACTAACCAATCGCCTTCATTTGCCACTTTTATAGTTGTTTTTGACAACATGGTTAGAATTGTTCCATGCTCAACACAGGGCCATCAAACTAAAGAATGCCCAGTTGATGACTGTTTTCAGGAGTAGCTATTTTATCAAGTAAGTTAAGTAAGAGAAATAGGGTTAACTCATTTCAAGGTTAATTCCTGGTAGTCACCTCTGTCTGCTGGCAACACCTGAGACTGGTGTACATGCCACTGTGATTTATGAAATACCACAAGCGAGGAAGTCCCTCCCAGGATTGGTATAGCTCTATATCAGGGATTCTCAATCTGTAGTCCACGGCACCCTTTCATGTGATGCCCCATCGACTCCACCACACCAGGAAGTGCCATGTGGTGAAGGAAGGGCAAAATGGCTATCTGGCCCCAGAAGGTGTCTGAGGGAGCGTGACCCAGCCCCCGGATTAAAAAGGTTGAGAACTCCTGCTCTATATGTTTGACTAATAATTATTCTATTGAAATATGTTTCATTAATTGCCTGAGGAACAATACTTACATAGCAAATAGCTGCCAGCTCCTGCCGCAAATTACTGGCCTCCAAACTCAGGGTTGTTTTCATTGGGTTCACTCCGTTATCATAAACTGTAAACTTAGTCCCCATAAGATTTGATCTACACAAGAGGGAAAAGATATTACTTGATTGTCCCATGTTGATTTCCTGCTGAATTCATTATCATCTGAATCTCAAGTGCTCAATGACTCTTAGAAACAATTCTAAAGGATAATTTCATATAGAAAAAAATTATACAAGGCAAGAGTGTCAGGCTGAGCTACTGTTTTTGTATAATTCTAATACAATCTTTACAAAAAGTCAGAGAAATCTAATATACAGTCATGGATTAGATGTAATTCCACAGGAAGCTGATTCAGCAATGTCCCCTTTGGAATAAAGTAAAGCAGTACTGAAAATAGCCAGCCTCTGGATTTTATACAAATTATCATTATCAACAGCTAGAGTTGGACACAATGGCTGAAATCATGTTGCTGTAACTTAGGCTCTGGAAGGCTGAACATGCCAACAGTGGCAATGTTTTTTTTTTTAATTAAACATTTCTGACTTCTGACCTAATGGTCCCCGGGCTTCCACATAATCCCAGTAGCAAGATCGGAGAGGGAAATCTTTCTTGACCAAGAAGTGTCACCGCAAATTGTTTCATAGCCAATCATAGGAAGAGACAAAGTTTTGAGAATGTAAGAATAGGGAGTTAGTCGCTTTTAAAATCACAACATGTTAGACCAGTTTAATTTGTGGTGCTTTCAGGCACTATTAAAAAGGAATGATACAATAGATACAACAATACATTTGTGAGACTAATGTACTAAAACAATTGAAGCCACCAACATGACTATTGTTTTAACAAGGTACTGTATACAAAGTTCTCTTGCAATCTGTTTCCAGATGTCACCAAGTAGCAACTGATGATACTGGGCGAAAAC